>OZ030396.1:20973313-21300813 GCA_964023965.1 Melinopterus prodromus
GTTGGGTTCGTAATTTTACCCGGACTTTTTAGTTGGGTTCGTAATTTTACCCGGAGTTTTACTTGGGTTCGTAATTTTACCCGGAGTTTTACTTGGGTTCGTAATTTTACCCGGAGTTTTAGTTGGGTTCGTAATTTTACCCGGAGTTTTAGTTGGATTCGTAATTTTACCCGGACTTTTTAGTTGGGTTCGTATTTTTTACCCGGACTTTTAGTTGGGTTCGTAATTTTACCCGGAGTTTTAGTTGGGTTCGTAATTTTACCCGGAGTTTTAGTTGAGTTCGTAATTTTACCCGGAGTTTTAGTTGGGTTCGTAATTTTACCCGGACTTTTTAGTTGGGTTCGTAATTTTACCCGGACTTTTTAGTTGGGTTCGTATTTTTTACCCGGAGTTTTAGCTGGGTTCGTAATTTTACCCGGAGTTTTAGTTGGGTTCGTATTTTTTACCCGGTGTTTTAGTTGGGTTCGTATTTTTTACCCGGAGTTTTAGTTGGGTTTGTATTTTTACCCGGAGTTTTAGTTGTGTTGGTAATTTTACCCGGAGTTTTAGTTGGGTTCATATTTTTTACCGGACTTTTTAGTTGGGTTCGTATTTTTTACCCGGAGTTTTAGTTGGGTTCGTATTTTTTATCCGGAGTTTTAGTTGGGTTCGTATTTTTACCCGGAGTTTTAGTTGGGTTCGTATTTTTACCCGGAGTTTTAGTTGGGTTCGTATTTTTTACACGGACTTTTTAGTTAGGTTAGTATTTTTGCCCGGAGTTTTAGTTGGGTTCGTATTTTTTACCCGGAGTTTTAGTTGGGTTCGTATTTTTTACCCGGAGTTTTAGTTGGGTTCGTATTTTTACCCGGAGTTTTAGTTGGGTTCGTATTTTTACCCGGAGTTTTAGTTGGGTTCGTATTTTTTACCCGCCGTTTTAGTTGGGTTCGTATTTTTACCCGGAGCTTTAGTTGGGTTCGTATTTTTACCCGGAGTTTTAGTTGGGTTCGTATTTTTTACCCGGACTTTTTAGTTGGGTTAGTATTTTTGCCCGGAGTTTTAATTGGGTTCGTATTTTTTTACCCGGAGTTTTAGGTGGGTTCTAAATGTTACCCGGACTTTTTTGTTTGGATCGTATTTTTTACCCGGAGTTTTAGTTGGGTTCGTAATTTTACCCGCACTTTTTACTTGGGTTCGTAATTTTACCCGGAGTTTTAGTTGGGTTCGTAATTTTACCCGGAGTTTTAGTTGGGTTCGTAATTTTACCCGGAGTTTCAGTTGGGTTCGTAATTTTACCCGGAGTTTTAGTTGGGTTCGTAATTTTACCCGGACTTTTTAGTTGGATTCGTATTTTTTACCCGGACTTTTAGTTGGGTTCGTAATTTTACCCGGAGTTTTAGTTGGGTTCGTAATTTTACCCGTAGTTTTAGTTGAGTTCGTAATTTTACCCGGAGTTTTAGTTGGGTTAGTAATTTTACCCGGACTTTTTATTTGGGTTCGTAATTTTACCCGGACTTTTTAGTTGGGTTCGTAATTTTACCCGGACTTTTTAGTTGGGTTCGTATTTTTTACCCGGACTTTTAGTTGGGTTCGTAATTTTACCCGGAGTTTTAGTTGGGTTCGTAATTTTACCCGGAGTTTTAGTTGGGTTCGTAATTTTACCCGGAGTTTTACTTGGGTTCGTAATTTTACCCGGAGTTTTACTTGGGTTCGTAATTTTACCCGGATTTTTAGTTGGGTTCGTAATTTTACCCGGAGTTTTAGTTGGGTTCGTAATTTTACCCGGACTTTTTAGTTGGGTTCGTATTTTTTACCCGGACTTTTAGTTGGGTTCGTAATTTTACCCGGAGTTTTAATTGGGTTCGTAATTTTACCCGGAGTTTTAGTTGGGTTCGTAATTTTACCCGGAGTTTTAGTTGGGCTCGTAATTTTACCCGGAGTTTTACTTGGGTTCGTAATTTTACCCGGAGTTTTACTTGGGTTCGTAATTTTACCCGGAGTTTTAGTTGGGTTCGTAATTTTACCCGGAGTTTTAGTTGGGTTCGTAATTTTACCCGGACTTTTTAGTTGGGTTCGTATTTTTTACCCGGACTTTTAGTTGGGTTCGTAATTTTACCCGGAGTTTTAGTTGGGTTCGTAATTTTACCCGGAGTTTTAGTTGAGTTCGTAATTTTACCCGGAGTTTTAGTTGAGTTCGTAATTTTACCCGGACTTTTTAGTTGGGTTCGTAATTTTACCCGGACTTTTTAGTTGGATTCGTATTTTTTACCCGGGGTTTTAGTTGGGTTCGTAATTTTACCCGGAGTTTTAGTTGGGTTCGTAATTTTACCCGGACTTTTTAGTTGGGTTCGTATTTTTTACCCGGACTTTTAGTTGGGTTCGTAATTTTACCCGGAGTTTTAGTTGGGTTCGTAATTTTACCCGGAGTTTTAGTTGAGTTCGTAATTTTACCCGGAGTTTTAGTTGGGTTCGTAATTTTACCCGGACTTTTTAGTTGGGTTCGTAATTTTACCCGGACTTTTTAGTTGGGTTCGTAATTTTACCCGGACTTTTTAGTTGGGTTCGTAATTTTACCCGGAGTTTTACTTGGGTTCGTAATTTTACCCGGAGTTTTACTTGGGTTCGTAATTTTACCCGGAGTTTTAGTTGGGTTCGTAATTTTACCCGGAGTTTTAGTTGGGTTCGTAATTTTACCCGGACTTTTTAGTTGGGTTCGTATTTTTTACCCGGACTTTTAGTTGGGTTCGTAATTTTACCCGGAGTTTTAGTTGGGTTCGTAATTTTACCCGGAGTTTTAGTTGAGTTCGTAATTTTACCCGGAGTTTTAGTTGGGTTCGTAATTTTACCCGGACTTTTTAGTTGGGTTCGTAATTTTTACCCGGACTTTTAGTTGGGTTCGTAATTTTACCCGGAGTTTTAGTTGGGTTCGTAATTTTACCCGGAGTTTTTGTTGAGTTCGTAATTTTACCCGGAGTTTTAGTTGGGTTCGTAATTTTACCGGACTTTTTAGTTGGGTTCGTAATTTTACCCGGACTTTTTAGTTGGGTTCGTAATTTTACCCGGACTTTTAGTTGGGTTCATAATTTCACCCGGAGTTTTAGTTGGGTTCGTAATTTTACCCGGACCTTTTAGTTGGGTTCGTATTTTGTACCCGGACTTTTAGTTGGGTTCGTAATTTTACATGGAGTTTTAGTTGGGTTCGTAATTTTACCCGGAGTTTTACTTGGGTTCGTAATTTTACCCGGAGTTTTACTTGGGTTCGTAATTTTACCCGGAGTTTTAGTTGGGTTCGTAATTTTACCCGGAGTTTTAGTTGGGTTCGTAATTTTACCCGGACTTTTTAGTTGGGTTCGTATTTTTTACCCGGACTTCTAGTTGGGTTCGTAATTTTACCCGGAGTTTTAGTTGGGTTCGTAATTTTACCCGGACTTTTAGTTGAGTTCGTAATTTTACCCGGAGTTTTAGTTGGGTTCGAAATTTTACCCGGACTTTTTAGTTGGGTTTGTAATTTTACCCGGACTTTTTAGTTGGGTGCCGTATTTTTTACCCGGAGTTTTAGTTGGGTTCGTAATTTTACCCGGAGTTTTAGTTGGGTTCGTAATTTTACCTGGACTTTTTAGCTGTGTTGGTAATTTTACCCGGAGTTTTAGTTTTGTTCATATTTTTTACCGGACTTTTTAGTTGGGTTCGTATTTTTACCCGGAGTTTTAGTTGGGTTCGTATTTTTACCCGGAGTTTTAGTTGGGTTCGTATTTTTTACCCGGACTTTTTAGTTGGGTTAGTATTTTTGCCCGGAGTTTTAGTTGGGTACGTATTTTTTAGCCGGAGTTTTAGTTGGGTTCGTATTCTTTACCCGGAGTTTTAGTTGGGTTCGTATTTTTACCCGGAGTTTTAGTTGGGTTCGTATTTTTACCCGGAGTTTTAGTTGGGTTCGTATTTTTTACCCGGAGTTTTAGTTGGGTTCGTATTTTTAGCCGGAGTTTTAGTTGGGTTCGTAATTTTACCCGGACTTTTTAGTTGGGTTCGAATTTTTTACCCGGACTTTTACTTGGGTTCGTAATTTTACCCGGACTTTTTAGTTGGGTTCGTAATTTTACCCGGACTTTTTAGTTGGGTTCGTAATTTTACCCGGACTTTTTAGTTCGGTTCGTAATTTTACCCGGAGTTTTAGTTGGGTTCGTAATTTTACCCGGACTTTTTAGTTGGGTTCGAATTTTTTACCCGGACTTTTAGTTGGGTTCATAATTTTACCCGGAGTTTTAGTTGGGTTCGTAATTTTACCCGGACCTTTAAGTTGGGTTCGTATTTTGTACCCGGACTTTTAGTTGGGTTCGTAATTTTACCCGGAGTTTTAGTTGGGTTCGTAATTTTACCCGGAGTTTTAGTTGGGTTCGTAATTTTAGCCGGAGTCTTGAGTTACCCGGACTTTTTAGTTGGGTTCGTATTTTTACCCGGACTTTTAGTTGGGTTCGTAATTTTACCCGGAGTTTTAGTTGGGTTCGTCATTTTACATGGAGTTTTAGTTGGGTTCGTAATTTTACCCGGAGTTTTACTTGGGTTCGTAATTTTACCCGGAGTTTTACTTGGGTTCGTAATTTTACCCGGAGTTTTAGTTGGGTTCGTAATTTTACCCGGAGTTTTAGTTGGGTTCGTAATTTTACCCGGACTTTTTAGTTAGGTTCGTATTTTTTACCCGGACTTCTAGTTGGGTTCGTAATTTTACCCGGAGTTTTAGTTGGGTTCGTAATTTTACCCGGAGTTTTAGTTGAGTTCGTAATTTTACCCGGAGTTTTAGTTGGGTTCGAAATTTTACCCGGACTTTTTAGTTGGGTTCGTAATTTTACCCGGACTTTTTAGTTGGGTGCCGTATTTTTTACCCGGAGTTTTAGTTGGGTTCGTAATTTTACCCGGAGTTTTAGTTGGGTTCGTAATTTTACCCGGACTTTTTAGTTGTGTTGGTAATTTTACCCGGAGTTTTAGTTGGGTTCATATTTTTTACCGGACTTTTTAGTTGGGTTCGTATTTTTTACCCGGAGTTTTAGTTGGGTTCGTATTTTTTACCCGGAGTTTTAGTTGGGTTCGTATTTTTACCCGGAGTTTTAGTTGGGTTCGTATTTTTACCCGGAGTTTTAGTTGGGTTCGTATTTTTTACCCGGACTTTTTAGTTGGGTTAGTATTTTTGCCCGGAGTTTTAGTTGGGTTCGTATTTTTTAGCCGGAGTTTTAGTTGGGTTCGTATTTTTTACCCGGAGTTTTAGTTGGGTTCGTATTTTTACCCGGAGTTTTAGTTGGGTTCGTATTTTTACCCGGAGTTTTAGTTGGGTTCGTATTTTTTACCCGGAGTTTTAGTTGGGTTCGTATTTCTCCCCGGAGTTTTAGTTGGGTTCGTAATTTTACCCGGACTTTTTAGTTGGGTTCGAATTTTTTACCCGGACTTTTACTTGGGTTCGTAATTTTACCCGGACTTTTTAGTTGGGTTCGTATTTTTTACCCGGACTTTTAGTTGGGTTCGTAATTTTACCCGGAGTTTTAGTTGGGTTCGTAATTTTACCCGGAGTTTTAGTTGGGTTCGTAATTTTACCCGGAGTCTTGAGTTAATAGTTGGGTTCGTATTTTTACCCGGACTTTTAGTTGGGTTCGTAATTTTACCCGGAGTTTTAGTTGGGTTCGTCATTTTACCCGGAGTTTTAGTTGGGTTCGTAATTTTACCCGGAGTTTTACTTGGGTTCGTAATTTTACCCGGAGTTTTACTTGGGTTCGTAATTTTACCCGGAGTTTTACTTGGGTTCGTAATTTTACCCGGAGTTTTACTTGTTTTCGTAATTTTACCCGGAGTTTTAGTTGGGTTCGTAATTTTACCCGGAGTCTTGAGTTACCCGGACTTTTTAGTTGGGTTCGTATTTTTACCCGGACTTTTAGTTGGGTTCGTAATTTTACCCGGAGTTTTAGTTGGGTTCGTAATTTTACCCGGAGTTTTAGTTGGGTTCGTAATTTTACCCGGAGTTTTAGTTGGGTTCGTAATTTTACCCGGAGTTTTACTTGGGTTCGTAATTTTACCCGGAGTTTTAGTTGGGTTCGTAATTTTACCCGGAGTTTTAGTTGGGTTCGTAATTTTACCCGGACTTTTTAGTTGGGTTCGTATTTTTTACCCGGACTTTTAGTTGGGTTCGTAATTTTACCCGGAGTTTTAGTTGGGTTCGTAATTTTACCCGGAGTTTTAGTTGAGTTCGTAATTTTACCCGGAGTTTTAGTTGGGTTCGTAATTTTACCCGGACTTTTTAGTTGGGTTCGTAATTTTACCCGGACTTTTTAGTTGGGTTCGTATTTTTTACCCGGAGTTTTAGTTGGGTTCGTAATTTTACCCGGAGTTTTAGTTGGGTTCGCAATTTTACCCGGACTTTTTAGTTGTGTTGGTAATTTTACCCGGAGTTTTAGTTGGGTTCATATTTTTTACCGGACTTTTTAGTTGGGTTCGTGTTTTTTACCCGGAGTTTTAGTTGGGTTCGTATTTTTTACCCGGAGTTTTAGTTGGGTTCGTATTTTTACCCGGAGTTTTAGTTGGGTTCGTATTTTTACCCGGAGTTTTAGTTGGGTTCGTATTTTTTACCCGGACTTTTTAGTTGGGTTAGTAATTTTACCCGGACTTTTTAGTTGGGTTCGTATTTTTTACCCGGACTTTTAGTTGGGTTCGTAATTTTACCCGGAGTTTTAGTTGGGTTCGTAATTTTACCCGGAGTTTTAGTTGGGTTCGTAATTTTACCCGGAGTTTTAGTTGAATTCGTAATTTTACCCGGAGTTTTAGTTGGGTTCGTAATTTTACCCGGACTTTTTAGTTGGGTTCGTAATTTTACCCGGACTTTTTAGTTGGGTTCGTATTTTTTACCCGGAGGTTTAGTTGGGTTCGTAATTTGACCAGGAGTTTTAGTTGGGTTCGTAATTTTAACCGGACTTTTTAGTTGGGTTCGTATTTTTTACCCGGACTTTTAGTTGGGTTCGTAATTTTACCCGGAGTTTTAGTTGGGTTCGAATTTTTTACCCGGAGTTTTAGTTGGGTTCGTATTTTTTACCCGGAGTTTTAGTTGGGTTCGTATTTTTACCCGGAGTTTTAGTTGTGTTGGTAATTTTACCCGGAGTTTTAGTTGGGTTCATATTTTTTACCCGTAGTTTTAGTTGGGTTCGTATTTTTACCCGGAGTTTTAGTTTGGTTCGTATTTTTACCCGGAGTTTTAGGTGGGTTCGTATTTTTTACCCGGACTTTTTAGTTGGGTTAGTATTTTTGCCCGGAGTTTTAGTTGGGTTCGTATTTTTTACCCGGACTTTTAGTTGGGTTCGTAATTTTACCCGGAGTTTTAGTTGGGTTCGTAATTTTACCCGGAGTTTCACTTGGGTTCGTAATTTTACCCGGACTTTTTAGTTGGGTTCGTATTTTTTACCCGGACTTTTAGTTGGGTTCGTAATTTTACCCGGACTTTTTAGTTGGGTTCGTATTTTATACCCGGACTTTTAGTTGGGTTCGTAATTTTACCCGGTGTTTTAGTTGGGTTCGTAATTTTACCCGGAGTTTTACTTGGGTTCGTAATTTTACCCGGACTTTTTAGTTGAGTTCGTATTTTTTACCCGGAGTTTTAGTTGGGTTCGTAATTTTACCCGGACTTTTTAGTTGGTTTCGTATTTTTTACCCGGACTTTTAGTTGGGTTCGTAATTTTACCCGGAGTTTTAGTTGGGTTCGTATTTTTTACCCGGAGTTTTAGTTGGGTTCGTATTTTTTACCCGGAGTTTTAGTTGGGTTCGTATTTTTACCCGGAGTTTTAGTTGTGTTGGTAATTTTACCCGGAGTTTTAGTTGGGTTCATATTTTTTACCGGACTTTTTAGTTGGGTTCGTATTTTTTACCCGGAGTTTTAGTTGGGTTCGTATTTTTTATCCGGAGTTTTAGTTGGGTTCGTATTTTTACCCGGAGTTTTAGTTGGGTTCGTATTTTTACCCGGACTTTTTAGTTGGGTTCGTATTTTTTACCCGGAGTTTTAGTTGGGTTCGTAATTTGACCCGGAGTTTTAGTTGGGTTCGTAATTTTACCCGGACTTATTAGTTGGGTTCGTATTTTTTACCCGGACTTTTAGTTGGGTTCGTAATTTTACCCGGAGTTTTAGTTGGGTTCGAATTTTTTACCCGGAGTTTTAGTTGGGTTCGTATTTTTTACCCGGAGTTTTAGTTGGGTTCGTATTTTTACCCGGAGTTTTAGTTGTGTTGGTAATTTTACCCGGAGTTTTAGTTGGGTTCATATTTTTTACCCGGAGTTTTAGTTGGGTTCGTATTTTTACCCGGAGTTTTAGTTGGGTTCGTATTTTTACCCGGAGTTTTAGTTGGGTTCGTATTTTTTACCCGGACTTTTTAGTTGGGTTAGTATTTTTGCCCGGAGTTTTAGTTGGGTTCGTATTTTTTACCCGGACTTTTAGTTGGGTTCGTAATTTTACCCGGAGTTTTAGTTGGGTTCGTAATTTTACCCGGAGTTTCACTTGGGTTCGTAATTTTACCCGGACTTTTTAGTTGGGTTCGTATTTTTTACCCGGACTTTTAGTTGGGTTCGTAATTTTACCCATACTTTTTAGTTGGGTTCGTATTTTATACCCGGACTTTTAGTTGGGTTCGTAATTTTACCCGGAGTTTTAGTTGGGTTCGTAATTTTACCCGGAGTTTTACTTGGGTTCGTAATTTTACCCGGACTTTTTAGTTGGGTTCGTATTTTTTACCCGGAGTTTTAATTGGGTACTTAATTTTACCCGGACTTTTTAGTTGGGTTCGTATTTTTTACCCGGACTTTTAGTTGGGTTCGTAATTTTACCCGGAGTTTTAGTTGGGTTCGTATTTTTTACCCGGAGTTTTAGTTGGGTTCGTATTTTTTACCCGGAGTTTTAGTTGGGTTCGTATTTTTACCCGGAGTTTTAGTTGTGTTGGTAATTTTACCCGGAGTTTTAGTTGGGTTCATATTTTTTACCGGACTTTTTAGTTGGGTTCGTATTTTTTACCCGGAGTTTTAGTTGGGTTCGTATTTTTTATCCGGAGTTTTAGTTGGGTTCGTATTTTTACCCGGAGTTTTAGTTGGGTTCGTATTTTTACCCGGAGTTTTAGTTGGGTTCGTATTTTTTACACGGACTTTTTAGTTAGGTTAGTATTTTTGCCCGGAGTTTTAGTTGGGTTCGTATTTTTTACCCGGAGTTTTAGTTGGGTTCGTATTTTTTACCCGGAGTTTTAGTTGGGTTCGTATTTTTACCCGGAGTTTTAGTTGGGTTCGTATTTTTACCCGGAGTTTTAGTTGGGTTCGTATTTTTTACCCGCCGTTTTAGTTGGGTTCGTATTTTTACCCGGAGCTTTAGTTGGGTTCGTATTTTTACCCGGAGTTTTAGTTGGGTTCGTATTTTTTACCCGGACTTTTTAGTTGGGTTAGTATTTTTGCCCGGAGTTTTAATTGGGTTCGTATTTTTTTACCCGGAGTTTTAGTTGGGTTCTAAATGTTACCCGGACTTTTTTGTTTGGTTCGTATTTTTTACCCGGAGTTTTAGTTGGGTTCGTAATTTTACCCGCACTTTTTAGTTGGGTTCGTAATTTTACCCGGAGTTTTAGTTGGGTTCGTAATTTTACCCGGAGTTTTAGTTGGGTTCGTAATTTTACCCGGAGTTTTAGTTGGGTTCGTAATTTTACCCGGAGTTTTAGTTGGGTTCGTAATTTTACCCGGACTTTTTAGTTGGATTCGTATTTTTTACCCGGACTTTTAGTTGGGTTCGTAATTTTACCCGGAGTTTTAGTTGGGTTCGTAATTTTACCCGTAGTTTTAGTTGAGTTCGTAATTTTACCCGGAGTTTTAGTTGGTTTAGTAATTTTACCCGGACTTTTTATTTGGGTTCGTAATTTTACCCGGACTTTTTAGTTGGGTTCGTAATTTTACCCGGAGTTTTAGTTGGGTTCGTAATTTTACCCGGACTTTTTAGTTGGGTTCGTATTTTTTACCCGGACTTTTAGTTGGGTTCGTAATTTTACCCGGAGTTTTAGTTGGGTTCGTAATTTTACCCGGAGTTTTAGTTGGGTTCGTAATTTTACCCGGAGTTTTACTTGGGTTCGTAATTTTACCCGGAGTTTTACTTGGGTTCGTAATTTTAACCGGAGTTTTAGTTGGGTTCGTAATTTTACCCGGAGTTTTAGTTGGGTTCGTATTTTTACCCGGACTTTTTAGTTGGGTTCGTATTTTTTACACGGACTTTTTAGTTAGGTTAGTATTTTTGCCCGGAGTTTTAGTTGGGTTCGTATTTTTTACCCGGAGTTTTAGTTGGGTTCGTATTTTTTACCCGGAGTTTTAGTTGGGTTCGTATTTTTACCCGGAGTTTTAGTTGGGTTCGTATTTTTACCCGGAGTTTTAGTTGGGTTCGTATTTTTTACCCGCCGTTTTAGTTGGGTTCGTATTTTTACCCGGAGCTTTAGTTGGGTTCGTATTTTTACCCGGAGTTTTAGTTGGGTTCGTATTTTTTACCCGGACTTTTTAGTTGGGTTAGTATTTTTGCCCGGAGTTTTAATTGGGTTCGTATTTTTTTACCCGGAGTTTTAGTTGGGTTCTAAATGTTACCCGGACTTTTTTGTTTGGTTCGTATTTTTTACCCGGAGTTTTAGTTGGGTTCGTAATTTTACCCGCACTTTTTAGTTGGGTTCGTAATTTTACCCGGAGTTTTAGTTGGGTTCGTAATTTTACCCGGAGTTTTAGTTGGGTTCGTAATTTTACCCGGAGTTTTAGTTGGGTTCGTAATTTTACCCGGAGTTTTAGTTGGGTTCGTAATTTTACCCGGACTTTTTAGTTGGATTCGTATTTTTTACCCGGACTTTTAGTTGGGTTCGTAATTTTACCCGGAGTTTTAGTTGGGTTCGTAATTTTACCCGTAGTTTTAGTTGAGTTCGTAATTTTACCCGGAGTTTTAGTTGGTTTAGTAATTTTACCCGGACTTTTTATTTGGGTTCGTAATTTTACCCGGACTTTTTAGTTGGGTTCGTAATTTTACCCGGAGTTTTAGTTGGGTTCGTAATTTTACCCGGACTTTTTAGTTGGGTTCGTATTTTTTACCCGGACTTTTAGTTGGGTTCGTAATTTTACCCGGAGTTTTAGTTGGGTTCGTAATTTTACCCGGAGTTTTAGTTGGGTTCGTAATTTTACCCGGAGTTTTACTTGGGTTCGTAATTTTACCCGGAGTTTTACTTGGGTTCGTAATTTTAACCGGAGTTTTAGTTGGGTTCGTAATTTTACCCGGAGTTTTAGTTGGGTTCGTATTTTTACCCGGACTTTTTAGTTGGGTTCGTATTTTTTACCCGGACTTTTAGTTGGGTTCGTAATTTTACCCGGAGTTTTAGTTGGGTTCGTAATTTTACCCGGAGTTTTAGTTGGGTTCGTAATTTTACCCGGAGTTTTAGTTGGGTTCGTAATTTTACCCGGAGTTTTACTTGGGTTCGTATTTTTACCCGGAGTTTTAGTTGGGTTCGTATTTTTACCCGGAGTTTTAGTTGGGTTCGTATTTTTTACCCGGACTTTTTAGTTGGGTTAGTATTTTTGCCCGGAGTTTTAGTTGGGTTCGTATTTTTTACCCGGACTTTTACTTGGGTTCGTAATTTTACCCGGAGTTTTAGTTGGGTTCGTAATTTTACCCGGAGTTTCACTTGGGTTCGTAATTTTACCCGGACTTTTTAGTTGGGTTCGTATTTTTTACCCGGACTTTTAGTTGGGTTCGTAATTTTACCCATACTTTTTAGTTGGGTTCGTATTTTATACCCGGACTTTTAGTTGGGTTCGTAATTTTACCCGGAGTTTTAGTTGGGTTCGTAATTTTACCCGGAGTTTTACTTGGGTTCGTAATTTTACCCGGACTTTTTAGTTGGGTTCGTATTTTTTACCCGGAGTTTTAATTGGGTACGTAATTTTACCCGGACTTTTTAGTTGGGTTCGTATTTTTTACCCGGACTTTTAGTTGGGTTCGTAATTTTACCCGGAGTTTTAGTTGGGTTCGTATTTTTTACCCGGAGTTTTAGTTGGGCTCGTATTTTTTACCCGGAGTTTTAGTTGGGTTCGTATTTTTACCCGGAGTTTTAGTTGTGTTGGTAATTTTACCCGGAGTTTTAGTTGGGTTCATATTTTTTACCGGACTTTTTAGTTGGGTTCGTATTTTTTACCCGGAGTTTTAGTTGGGTTCGTATTTTTTATCCGGAGTTTTAGTTGGGTTCGTATTTTTACCCGGAGTTTTAGTTGGGTTCGTATTTTTACCCGGAGTTTTAGTTGGGTTCGTATTTTTTACACGGACTTTTTAGTTAGGTTAGTATTTTTGCCCGGAGTTTTAGTTGGGTTCGTATTTTTTACCCGGAGTTTTAGTTGGGTTCGTATTTTTTACCCGGAGTTTTAGTTGGGTTCGTATTTTTACCCGGAGTTTTAGTTGGGTTCGTATTTTTACCCGGAGTTTTAGTTGGGTTCGTATTTTTTACCCGCCGTTTTAGTTGGGTTCGTATTTTTACCCGGAGCTTTAGTTGGGTTCGTATTTTTACCCGGAGTTTTAGTTGGGTTCGTATTTTTTACCCGGACTTTTTAGTTGGGTTAGTATTTTTGCCCGGAGTTTTAATTGGGTTCGTATTTTTTTACCCGGAGTTTTAGTTGGGTTCTAAATGTTACCCGGACTTTTTTGTTTGGTGCGTATTTTTTACCCGGAGTTTTAGTTGGGTTCGTAATTTTACCCGGACTTTTTAGTTGGGTTCGTAATTTTACCCGGACTTTTTAGTTGGGTCCGTATTTTTTACCCGGAGTTTTAGTTGGGTTCGTAATTTTACCCGGAGTTTTAGTTAGGTTCGTAATTTTACCCGGACTTTTTAGTTGGGTTCGTATTTTTTACCCGGACTTTTAGTTGGGTTCGTAATTTTACCCGGAGTTTTAGTTGGGTTCGTAATTTTACCCGGAGTTTTAGTTGGGTTCGTAATTTTACCCGGAGTTTTAGTTGGGTTCGTAATTTTACCCGGAGTTTTAGTTGGGTTCGTAATTTTACCCGGACTTTTTAGTTGGATTCGTATTTTTTACCCGGACTTTTAGTTGGGTTCGTAATTTTACCCGGAGTTTTAGTTGGGTTCGTAATTTTACCCGTAGTTTTAGTTGAGTTCGTAATTTTACCCGGAGTTTTAGTTGGTTTAGTAATTTTACCCGGACTTTTTATTTGGGTTCGTAATTTTACCCGGACTTTTTAGTTGGGTTCGTAATTTTACCCGGAGTTTTAGTTGGGTTCGTAATTTTACCCGGACTTTTTAGTTGGGTTCGTATTTTTTACCCGGACTTTTAGTTGGGTTCGTAATTTTACCCGGAGTTTTAGTTGGGTTCGTAATTTTACCCGGAGTTTTAGTTGGGTTCGTAATTTTACCCGGAGTTTTACTTGGGTTCGTAATTTTACCCGGAGTTTTACTTGGGTTCGTAATTTTAACCGGAGTTTTAGTTGGGTTCGTAATTTTACCCGGAGTTTTAGTTGGGTTCGTAATTTTACCCGGACTTTTTAGTTGGGTTCGTATTTTTTACCCGGACTTTTAGTTGGGTTCGTAATTTTACCCGGAGTTTTAGTTGGGTTCGTAATTTTACCCGGAGTTTTAGTTGGGTTCGTAATTTTACCCGGAGTTTTAGTTGGGTTCGTAATTTTACCCGGAGTTTTACTTGGGTTCGTAATTTTACCCGGAGTTTTACTTGGGTTCGTAATTTTACCCGGAGTTTTAGTTGGGTTCGTAATTTTACCCGGAGTTTTAGTTGGGTTCGTAATTTTACCCGGACTTTTTAGTTGGGTTCGTATTTTTTACCCGGACTTTTAGTTGGGTTCGTAATTTTACCCGGAGTTTTAGTTGGGTTCGTAATTTTACCCGGAGTTTTAGTTGAGTTCGTAATTTTACCCGGAGTTTTAGTTGGGTTCGTAATTTTACCCGGACTTTTTAGTTGGGTTCGTAATTTTACCCGGACTTTTTAGTTGGGTTCGTATTTTTTACCCGGAGATTTAGTTGGGTTCGTAATTTTACCCGGAGTTTTAGTTGGGTTCGTAATTTTACCCGGACTTTTTAGTTGGGTTCGTATTTTTTACCCGGACTTTTAGTTGGGTTCGTAATTTTACCCGGAGTTTTAGTTGGGTTTGTAATTTTACCCGGAGTTTTAGTTGAGTTCGTAATTTTACCCGGAGTTTTAGTTGGGTTCGTAATTTTACCCGGACTTTTTAGTTGGGTTCGTAATTTTACCCGGACTTTTTAGTTGGGTTCGTAATTTTACCCGGACTTTTTAGTTGGGTTCGTAATTTTACCCGGAGTTTTACTTGGGTTCGTAATTTTACCCGGAGTTTTACTTGGGTTCGTAATTTTACCCGGAGTTTTAGTTGGGTTCGTAATTTTACCCGGAGTTTTAGTTGGATTCGTAATTTTACCCGGACTTTTTAGTTGGGTTCGTATTTTTTACCCGGACTTTTAGTTGGGTTCGTAATTTTACCCGGAGTTTTAGTTGGGTTCGTAATTTTACCCGGAGTTTTAGTTGAGTTCGTAATTTTACCCGGAGTTTTAGTTGGGTTCGTAATTTTACCCGGACTTTTTAGTTGGGTTCGTAATTTTACCCGGACTTTTTAGTTGGGTTCGTATTTTTTACCCGGAGTTTTAGTTGGGTTCGTAATTTTACCCGGAGTTTTAGTTGGGTTCGTATTTTTTACCCGGTGTTTTAGTTGGGTTCGTATTTTTTACCCGGAGTTTTAGTTGGGTTTGTATTTTTACCCGGAGTTTTAGTTGTGTTGGTAATTTTACCCGGAGTTTTAGTTGGGTTCATATTTTTTACCGGACTTTTTAGTTGGGTTCGTATTTTTTACCCGGAGTTTTAGTTGGGTTCGTATTTTTTATCCGGAGTTTTAGTTGGGTTCGTATTTTTACCCGGAGTTTTAGTTGGGTTCGTATTTTTACCCGGAGTTTTAGTTGGGTTCGTATTTTTTACACGGACTTTTTAGTTAGGTTAGTATTTTTGCCCGGAGTTTTAGTTGGGTTCGTATTTTTTACCCGGAGTTTTAGTTGGGTTCGTATTTTTTACCCGGAGTTTTAGTTGGGTTCGTATTTTTACCCGGAGTTTTAGTTGGGTTCGTCTTTTTACCCGGAGTTTTAGTTGGGTTCGTATTTTTTACCCGCCGTTTTAGTTGGGTTCGTATTTTTACCCGGAGCTTTAGTTGGGTTCGTATTTTTACCCGGAGTTTTAGTTGGGTTCGTATTTTTTACCCGGACTTTTTAGTTGGGTTAGTATTTTTGCCCGGAGTTTTAATTGGGTTCGTATTTTTTTACCCGGAGTTTTAGTTGGGTTCTAAATGTTACCCGGACTTTTTTGTTTGGATCGTATTTTTTACCCGGAGTTTTAGTTGGGTTCGTAATTTTACCCGCACTTTTTACTTGGGTTCGTAATTTTACCCGGAGTTTTAGTTGGGTTCGTAATTTTACCCGGAGTTTTAGTTGGGTTCGTAATTTTACCCGGAGTTTCAGTTGGGTTCGTAATTTTACCCGGAGTTTTAGTTGGGTTCGTAATTTTACCCGGACTTTTTAGTTGGATTCGTATTTTTTACCCGGACTTTTAGTTGGGTTCGTAATTTTACCCGGAGTTTTAGTTGGGTTCGTAATTTTACCCGTAGTTTTAGTTGAGTTCGTAATTTTACCCGGAGTTTTAGTTGGGTTAGTAATTTTACCCGGACTTTTTATTTGGGTTCGTAATTTTACCCGGACTTTTTAGTTGGGTTCGTAATTTTACCCGGACTTTTTAGTTGGGTTCGTATTTTTTACCCGGACTTTTAGTTGGGTTCGTAATTTTACCCGGAGTTTTAGTTGGGTTCGTAATTTTACCCGGAGTTTTAGTTGGGTTCGTAATTTTACCCGGAGTTTTACTTGGGTTCGTAATTTTACCCGGAGTTTTACTTGGGTTCGTAATTTTACCCGGAGTTTTAGTTGGGTTCGTAATTTTACCCGGAGTTTTAGTTGGGTTCGTAATTTTACCCGGACTTTTTAGTTGGGTTCGTATTTTTTACCCGGACTTTTAGTTGGGTTCGTAATTTTACCCGGAGTTTTAATTGGGTTCGTAATTTTACCCGGAGTTTTAGTTGGGTTCGTAATTTTACCCGGAGTTTTAGTTGGGCTCGTAATTTTACCCGGAGTTTTACTTGGGTTCGTAATTTTACCCGGAGTTTTACTTGGGTTCGTAATTTTACCCGGAGTTTTAGTTGGGTTCGTAATTTTACCCGGAGTTTTAGTTGGGTTCGTAATTTTACCCGGACTTTTTAGTTGGGTTCGTATTTTTTACCCGGACTTTTAGTTGGGTTCGTAATTTTACCCGGAGTTTTAGTTGGGTTCGTAATTTTACCCGGAGTTTTAGTTGAGTTCGTAATTTTACCCGGAGTTTTAGTTGGGTTCGTAATTTTACCCGGACTTTTTAGTTGGGTTCGTAATTTTACCCGGACTTTTTAGTTGGATTCGTATTTTTTACCCGGGGTTTTAGTTGGGTTCGTAATTTTACCCGGAGTTTTAGTTGGGTTCGTAATTTTACCCGGACTTTTTAGTTGGGTTCGTATTTTTTACCCGGACTTTTAGTTGGGTTCGTAATTTTACCCGGAGTTTTAGTTGGGTTCGTAATTTTACCCGGAGTTTTAGTTGAGTTCGTAATTTTACCCGGAGTTTTAGTTGGGTTCGTAATTTTACCCGGACTTTTTAGTTGGGTTCGTAATTTTACCCGGACTTTTTAGTTGGGTTCGTAATTTTACCCGGACTTTTTAGTTGGGTTCGTAATTTTATCCGGAGTTTTACTTGGGTTCGTAATTTTACCCGGAGTTTTACTTGGGTTCGTAATTTTACCCGGAGTTTTAGTTGGGTTCGTAATTTTACCCGGAGTTTTAGTTGGGTTCGTAATTTTACCCGGACTTTTTAGTTGGGTTCGTATTTTTTACCCGGACTTTTAGTTGGGTTCGTAATTTTACCCGGAGTTTTAGTTGGGTTCGTAATTTTACCCGGAGTTTTAGTTGAGTTCGTAATTTTACCCGGAGTTTTAGTTGGGTTCGTAATTTTACCCGGACTTTTTAGTTGGGTTCGTAATTTTTACCCGGACTTTTAGTTGGGTTCGTAATTTTACCCGGAGTTTTAGTTGGGTTCGTAATTTTACCCGGAGTTTTTGTTGAGTTCGTAATTTTACCCGGAGTTTTAGTTGGGTTCGTAATTTTACCGGACTTTTTAGTTGGGTTCGTAATTTTACCCGGACTTTTTAGTTGGGTTCGTAATTTTACCCGGACTTTTAGTTGGGTTCATAATTTCACCCGGAGTTTTAGTTGGGTTCGTAATTTTACCCGGACCTTTTAGTTGGGTTCGTATTTTGTACCCGGACTTTTAGTTGGGTTCGTAATTTTACATGGAGTTTTAGTTGGGTTCGTAATTTTACCCGGAGTTTTACTTGGGTTCGTAATTTTACCCGGAGTTTTACTTGGGTTCGTAATTTTACCCGGAGTTTTAGTTGGGTTCGTAATTTTACCCGGAGTTTTAGTTGGGTTCGTAATTTTACCCGGACTTTTTAGTTGGGTTCGTATTTTTTACCCGGACTTCTAGTTGGGTTCGTAATTTTACCCGGAGTTTTAGTTGGGTTCGTAATTTTACCCGGACTTTTAGTTGAGTTCGTAATTTTACCCGGAGTTTTAGTTGGGTTCGAAATTTTACCCGGACTTTTTAGTTGGGTTTGTAATTTTACCCGGACTTTTTAGTTGGGTGCCGTATTTTTTACCCGGAGTTTTAGTTGGGTTCGTAATTTTACCCGGAGTTTTAGTTGGGTTCGTAATTTTACCTGGACTTTTTAGCTGTGTTGGTAATTTTACCCGGAGTTTTAGTTTTGTTCATATTTTTTACCGGACTTTTTAGTTGGGTTCGTATTTTTACCCGGAGTTTTAGTTGGGTTCGTATTTTTACCCGGAGTTTTAGTTGGGTTCGTATTTTTTACCCGGACTTTTTAGTTGGGTTAGTATTTTTGCCCGGAGTTTTAGTTGGGTACGTATTTTTTAGCCGGAGTTTTAGTTGGGTTCGTATTCTTTACCCGGAGTTTTAGTTGGGTTCGTATTTTTACCCGGAGTTTTAGTTGGGTTCGTATTTTTACCCGGAGTTTTAGTTGGGTTCGTATTTTTTACCCGGAGTTTTAGTTGGGTTCGTATTTTTAGCCGGAGTTTTAGTTGGGTTCGTAATTTTACCCGGACTTTTTAGTTGGGTTCGAATTTTTTACCCGGACTTTTACTTGGGTTCGTAATTTTACCCGGACTTTTTAGTTGGGTTCGTAATTTTACCCGGACTTTTTAGTTGGGTTCGTAATTTTACCCGGACTTTTTAGTTGGGTTCGTAATTTTACCCGGAGTTTTAGTTGGGTTCGTAATTTTACCCGGACTTTTTAGTTGGGTTCGAATTTTTTACCCGGACTTTTAGTTGGGTTCATAATTTTACCCGGAGTTTTAGTTGGGTTCGTAATTTTACCCGGACCTTTAAGTTGGGTTCGTATTTTGTACCCGGACTTTTAGTTGGGTTCGTAATTTTACCCGGAGTTTTAGTTGGGTTCGTAATTTTACCCGGAGTTTTAGTTGGGTTCGTAATTTTAGCCGGAGTCTTGAGTTACCCGGACTTTTTAGTTGGGTTCGTATTTTTACCCGGACTTTTAGTTGGGTTCGTAATTTTACCCGGAGTTTTAGTTGGGTTCGTCATTTTACATGGAGTTTTAGTTGGGTTCGTAATTTTACCCGGAGTTTTACTTGGGTTCGTAATTTTACCCGGAGTTTTACTTGGGTTCGTAATTTTACCCGGAGTTTTAGTTGGGTTCGTAATTTTACCCGGAGTTTTAGTTGGGTTCGTAATTTTACCCGGACTTTTTAGTTAGGTTCGTATTTTTTACCCGGACTTCTAGTTGGGTTCGTAATTTTACCCGGAGTTTTAGTTGGGTTCGTAATTTTACCCGGAGTTTTAGTTGAGTTCGTAATTTTACCCGGAGTTTTAGTTGGGTTCGAAATTTTACCCGGACTTTTTAGTTGGGTTCGTAATTTTACCCGGACTTTTTAGTTGGGTGCCGTATTTTTTACCCGGAGTTTTAGTTGGGTTCGTAATTTTACCCGGAGTTTTAGTTGGGTTCGTAATTTTACCCGGACTTTTTAGTTGTGTTGGTAATTTTACCCGGAGTTTTAGTTGGGTTCATATTTTTTACCGGACTTTTTAGTTGGGTTCGTATTTTTTACCCGGAGTTTTAGTTGGGTTCGTATTTTTTACCCGGAGTTTTAGTAGGGTTCGTATTTTTACCCGGAGTTTTAGTTGGGTTCGTATTTTTACCCGGAGTTTTAGTTGGGTTCGTATTTTTTACCCGGACTTTTTAGTTGGGTTAGTATTTTTGCCCGGAGTTTTAGTTGGGTTCGTATTTTTTAGCCGGAGTTTTAGTTGGGTTCGTATTTTTTACCCGGAGTTTTAGTTGGGTTCGTATTTTTACCCGGAGTTTTAGTTGGGTTCGTATTTTTACCCGGAGTTTTAGTTGGGTTCGTATTTTTTACCCGGAGTTTTAGTTGGGTTCGTATTTCTCCCCGGAGTTTTAGTTGGGTTCGTAATTTTACCCGGACTTTTTAGTTGGGTTCGAATTTTTTACCCGGACTTTTACTTGGGTTCGTAATTTTACCCGGACTTTTTAGTTGGGTTCGTATTTTTTACCCGGAATTTTAGTTGGGTTCGTAATTTTACCCGGAGTTTTAGTTGGGTTCGTAATTTTACCCGGAGTTTTAGTTGGGTTCGTAATTTTACCCGGAGTCTTGAGTTAATAGTTGGGTTCGTATTTTTACCCGGACTTTTAGTTGGGTTCGTAATTTTACCCGGAGTTTTAGTTGGGTTCGTCATTTTACCCGGAGTTTTAGTTGGGTTCGTAATTTTACCCGGAGTTTTACTTGGGTTCGTAATTTTACCCGGAGTTTTACTTGGGTTCGTAATTTTACCCGGAGTTTTAGTTGGGTTCGTAATTTTACCCGCAGTTTTAGTTGGGTTCGTAATTTTACCCGGACTTTTTAGTTGGGTTCGTATTTTTTACCCGGACTTTTAGTTGGGTTCGTAATTTTACCCGGAGTTTTAGTTGGGTTCGTAATTTTACCCGGAGTTTTACTTGAGTTCGTAATATTACCCGGAGTTTTAGTTGGGTTCGTAATTTTACCCGGACTTTTTAGTTGGGTTCGTAATTTTACCCGGACTTTTTAGTTGGGTCCGTATTTTTTACCCGGAGTTTTAGTTGGGTTCGTAATTTTACCCGGAGTTTTAGTTAGGTTCGTAATTTTACCCGGACTTTTTAGTTGGGTTCGTATTTTTTACCCGGACTTTTAGTTGGGTTCGTAATTTTACCCGGAGTTTTAGTTGGGTTCGTAATTTTACCCGGAGTTTTACTTGGGTTCGTAATTTTACCCGGAGTTTTACTTGGGTTCGTAATTTTACCCGGAGTTTTAGTTGGGTTCGTAATTTTACCCGGAGTTTTAGTTGGGTTCGTAATTTTACCCGGACTTTTTAGTTGGGTTCGTATTTTTTACCCGGACTTTTAGTTGGGTTCGTAATTTTACCCGGAGTTTTAGTTGGGTTCGTAATTTTACCCGGAGTTTTAGTTGAGTTCGTAATTTTACCCGGAGTTTTAGTTTGGTTCGAATTTTTACCCGGAGTTTTAGTTGGGTTCGTATTTTTACCCGGAGTTTTAGTTGGGTTCGTATTTTTTACCCGGACTTTTTAGTTGGGTTAGTAATTTTACCCGGACTTTTTAGTTGGGTTCGTAATTTTACGCGGAGTTTTAGTTGGGTTCGTAATTTTACCCGGAGTTTTAGTTGGGTTCGTAATTTTAACCGGAGTTTTAGTTGAATTCGTAATTTTACCCGGAGTTTTAGTTGGGTTCGTAATTTTACCCGGACTTTTTAGTTGGGTTCGTAATTTTACCCGGACTTTTTAGTTGGGTTCGTATTTTTTACCCGGAGCTTTAGTTGGGTTCGTAATTTGACCCGGAGTTTTAGTTGGGCTCGTAATTTTACCCGGACTTTTTAGTTGGGTTCGTATTTTTTACCCGGACTTTTAGTTGGGTTCGTAATTTTACCCGGAGTTTTAGTTGGGTTCGAATTTTTTACCCGGAGTTTTAGTTGGGTTCGTATTTTTTACCCGGAGTTTTAGTTGGGTTCGTATTTTTACCCGGAGTTTTAGTTGTGTTGGTAATTTTACCCGGAGTTTTAGTTGGGTTCATATTTTTTACCCGGAGTTTTAGTTGGGTTCGTATTTTTACCCGGAGTTTTAGTTGGGTTCGTATTTTTACCCGGAGTTTTAGTTGGGTTCGTATTTTTTACCCGGACTTTTTAGTTGGGTTAGTATTTTTGCCCGGAGTTTTAGTTGGGTTCGTATTTTTTACCCGGACTTTTAGTTGGGTTCGTAATTTTACCCGGAGTTTTAGTTGGGTTCGTAATTTTACCCGGAGTTTTACTTGGGTTCGTAATTTTACCCGGAGTTTTACTTGGGTTCGTAATTTTACCCGGAGTTTTAGTTGGGTTCGTAATTTTACCCGGAGTTTTAGTTGGGTTCGTAATTTTACCCCGACTTTTTAGTTGGGTTCGTATTTTTTACCCGAACTTTTAGTTGGGTTCGTAATTTTACCCGGAGTTTTAGTTGGGTTCGTAATTTTACCCGGAGTTTTAGTTGAGTTCGTAATTTTACCCGGAGTTTTAGTTGGGTTCGTATTTTTACCCGGAGTTTTAGTTGGGTTCGTATTTTCACCCGGAGTTTTAGTTGGGTTCGTATTTTTTACCCGGACTTTTTAGTTGGGTTAGTAATTTTACCCGGACTTTTTAGTTGGGTTCGTAATTTTACGCGGAGTTTTAGTTGGGTTCGTAATTTTACCCGGAGTTTTAGTTGGGTTCGTAATTTTACCCGGAGTTTTAGTTGAATTCGTAATTTTACCCGGAGTTTTAGTTGGGTTCGTAATTTTACCCGGACTTTTTAGTTGGGTTCGTAATTTTACCCGGACTTTTTAGTTGGGTTCGTATTTTTTACCCGGAGTTTTAGTTGGGTTCGTAATTTGACAAGGAGTTTTAGTTGGGTTCGTAATTTTACCCGGACTTTTTAGTTGGGTTCGTATTTTTTACCCGGACTTTTAGTTGGGTTCGTAATTTTACCCGGAGTTTTAGTAGGGTTCGAATTTTTTACCCGGTGTTTTAGTTGGGTTCGTATTTTTTACCCGGAGTTTTAGTTGGGTTCGTATTTTTACCCGGAGTTTTAGTTGTGTTGGTAATTTTACCCGGAGTTTTAGTTGGGTTCATATTTTTTACCCGGAGTTTTAGTTGGGTTCGTATTTTTACCCGGAGTTTTAGTTGGGTTCGTATTTTTACCCGGAGTTTTAGTTGGGTTCGTATTTTTTACCCGGACTTTTTAGTTGGGTTAGTATTTTTGCCCGGAGTTTTAGTTGGGTTCGTATTTTTTACCCGGACTTTTAGTTGGGTTCGTAATTTTACCCGGAGTTTTAGTTGGGTTCGTAATTTTACCCGGAGTTTCACTTGGGTTCGTAATTTTACCCGGACTTTTTAGTTGGGCTCGTATTTTTTACCCGGACTTTTAGTTGGGTTCGTAATTTTACCCGGACTTTTTAGTTGGGTTCGTATTTTATACCCGGACTTTTAGTTGGGTTCGTAATTTTACCCGGAGTTTTAGTTGGGTTCGTAATTTTACCCGGAGTTTCACTTGGGTTCGTAATTTTACCCGGACTTTTTAGTTGGGTTCGTATTTTTTACCCGGAGTTTTAGTTGGGTTCGTAATTTTACCCGGACTTTTTAGTTTGGTTCGTATTTTTTACCCGGACTTTTAGTTGGGTTCGTAATTTTACCCGGAGTTTTAGTTGGGTTCGTATTTTTTACCCGGAGTTTTAGTTGGGTTCGTATTTTTTACCCGGAGTTTTAGTTGGGTTCGTATTTTTACCCGGAGTTTTAGTTGTGTTGGTAATTTTACCCGGAGTTTTAGTTGGGTTCATGTTTTTTACCGGACTTTTTAGTTGGGTTCGTATTTTTTGCCCGGAGTTTTAGTTGGGTTCGTATTTTTTATCCGGAGTTTTAGTTGGGTTCGTATTTTTACCCGGAGTTTTAGGTGGGTTCGTATTTTTACCCGGAGTTTTAGTTGGGTTCGTATTTTTTACCCGGACTTTTTAGTTGGGTTAGTATTTTTGCCCGGAGTTTTAGTTGGGTTCGTATTTTTTACCCGGAGTTTTAGTTGGGTTCGTATTTTTTACCCGGAGTTTTAGTTGGGTTCGTATTTTTACCCGGAGTTTTAGTTGGGTTCGTATTTTTACCCGGAGTTTTAGTTGGGTTCGTATTTTTTACCCGCCGTTTTAGTTGGGTTCGTATTTTTACCCGGAGCTTTAGTTGGGTTCGTATTTTTACCCGGAGTTTTAGTTGGGTTCGTATTTTTTACCCGGACTTTTTAGTTGGGTTAGTATTTTTGCCCGGAGTTTTAATTGGGTTCGTATTTTTTTACCCGGAGTTTTAGTTGGGTTCTAAATGTTACCCGGACTTTTTAGTTGGGTTCGTATTTTTTACCCGGACTTTTAGTTGGGTTCGTAATTTTACCCGGACTTTTTAGTTGGGTTCGTATTTTTTACCCGGAGTTTTAGTTGGGTTCGTATTTTTTACCCGGAGTTTTAGTTGGGTTCGTATTTTTACCCGGAGTTTTAGTTGGGTTCGTATTTTTACCCGGAGTTTTAGTTGGGTTCGTATTTTTTACCCGGACTTTTTAGTTGGGTTAGTAATTTTACCCGGACTTTTTAGTTGGGTTCGTAATTTTACCCGGAGTTTTAGTTGGGTTCGTAATTTTACCCGGAGTTTTAGTTGGGTTCGTAATTTTACCCGGAGTTTTAGTTGAATTCGTAATTTTACCCGGAGTTTTAGTTGGGTTCGTAATTTTACCCGGACTTTTTAGTTGGGTTCGTAATTTTACCCGGACTTTTTAGTTGGGTTCGTATTTTTTACCCGGACTTTTAGTTGGGTTCGTAATTTTACCCGGAGTTTTAGTTGGGTTCGAATTTTTTACCCGGAGTTTTAGTTGGGTTCGTATTTTTTACCCGGAGTTTTAGTTGGGTTCGTATTTTTACCCGGAGTTTTAGTTGTGTTGGTAATTTTACCCGGAGTTTTAGTTGGGTTCATATTTTTTACCCGGAGTTTTAGTTGGGTTCGTATTTTTACCCGGAGTTTTAGTTGGGTTCGTATTTTTACCCGGAGTTTTAGTTGGGTTCGTATTTTTTACCCGGACTTTTTAGTTGGGTTAGTATTTTTGCCCGGAGTTTTAGTTGGGTTCGTATTTTTTACCCGGACTTTTAGTTGGGTTCGTAATTTTACCCGGAGATTTAGTTGGGTTCGTAATTTTACCCGGAGTTTCACTTGGGTTCGTAATTTTACCCGGACTTTTTAGTTGGGTTCGTATTTTTTACCCGGACTTTTAGTTGGGTTCGTAATTTTACCCGGACTTTTTAGTTGGGTTCGTATTTTATACCCGGACTTTTAGTTGGGTTCGTAATTTTACCCGGAGTTTTAGTTGGGTTCGTAATTTTACCCGGAGTTTTACTTGGGTTCGTAATTTTACCCGGACTTTTTAGTTGGGTTCGTATTTTTTACCCGGAGTTTTAGTTGGGTTCGTAATTTTACCCGGACTTTTTAGTTGGGTTCGTATTTTTTACCCGGACTTTTAGTTGGGTTCGTAATTTTACCCGGAGTTTTAGTTGGGTTCGTATTTTTTACCCGGAGTTTTAGTTGGGTTCGTATTTTTTACCCGGAGTTTTAGTTGGGTTCGTATTTTTACCCGGAGTTTTAGTTGTGTTGGTAATTTTACCCGGAGTTTTAGTTGGGTTCATATTTTTTACCGGACTTTTTAGTTGGGTTCGTATTTTTTGCCCAGAGTTTTAGTTGGGTTCGTATTTTTTATCCGGAGTTTTAGTTGGGATCGTATTTTTACCCGGAGTTTTAGTTGGGTTCGTATTTTTACCCGGAGTTTTAGTTGGGTTCGTATTTTTTACCCGGACTTTTTAGTTGGGTTAGTATTTTTGCCCGGAGTTTTAGTTGGGTTCGTATTTTTTACCCGGAGTTTTAGTTGGGTTCGTATTTTTTACCCGGAGTTTTAGTTGGGTTCGTATTTTTACCCGGAGTTTTAGTTGGGTTCGTATTTTTACCCGGAGTTTTAGTTGGGTTCGTATTTTTTACCCGCCGTTTTAGTTGGGTTCGTATTTTTACCCGGAGCTTTAGTTGGGTTCGTATTTTTACCCGTAGTTTTAGTTGGGTTCGTATTTTTTACCCGGACTTTTTAGTTGGGTTAGTATTTTTGCCCGGAGTTTTAATTGGGTTCGTATTTTTTTACCCGGAGTTTTAGTTGGGTTCTAAATGTTACCCGGACTTTTTAGTTGGGTTCGTATTTTTTACCCGGACTTTTAGTTGATTCGTAATTTTACCCGGACTTTTTAGTTGGGTTCGTATTTTTTACCCGGACTTTTAGTTGGGTTCGTAATTTTACCCGGAGTTTTAGTTGGGTTCGTAATTTTACCCGGAGTTTCACTTGGGTTCGTAATTTTACCCGGACTTTTTAGTTGGGTTCGTATTTTTTACCCGGAGTTTTAGTTGGGTTCGTATTTTTTTACCCGGAGTTTTAGTTGGGTTCTAAATGTTACCCGGACTTTTTGTTTGGTTCGTATTTTTTACCCGGAGTTTTAGTTGGGTTCGTAATTTTACCCGCACTTTTTATCTGGGTTCGTAATTTTACCCGGAGTTTTAGTTGGGTTCGTAATTTTACCCGGAGTCTTAGTTGGGTTCGTAATTTTACCCGGAGTTTTAGTTGGGTTCGTAATTTTACCCGGAGTTTTAGTTGGGTTCGTAATTTTACCCGGACTTTTTAGTTGGGTTCGTATTTTTTACCCGGACTTTTAGTTGGGTTCGTAATTTTACCCGGAGTTTTAGTTGGGTTCGTAATTTTACCCGTAGTTTTAGTTGAGTTCGTAATTTTACCCGGAGTTTTAGTTGGGTTAGTAATTTTACCCGGACTTTTTATTTGGGTTCGTATTTTTTACCCGGACTTTTAGTTGGGCTCGTAATTTTACCCGGAGTTTTACTTGGGTTCGTAATTTTACCCGGACTTTTTAGTTGGGTTCGTATTTTTTACCCGGACTTTTAGTTGGGTTCGTAATTTTACCCGGAGTTTTAGTTGGGTTCGTAATTTTACCCGGAGTTTTAGTTGGGTTCGTAATTTTACCCGGAGTTTTACTTGGGTTCGTAATTTTACCCGGAGTTTTACTTGGGTTCGTAATTTTACCCGGAGTTTTAGTTGGGTTCGTAATTTTACCCGGAGTCTTGAGTTACCCGGACTTTTTAGTTGGGTTCGTATTTTTACCCGGACTTTTAGTTGGGTTCGTAATTTTACCCGGAGTTTTAGTTGGGTTCGTAATTTTACCCGGAGTTTTAGTTGGGTTCGTAATTTTACCCGGAGTTTTACTTGGGTTCGTAATTTTACCCGGAGTTTTACTTGGGTTCGTAATTTTACCCGGAGTTTTAGTTGGGTTCGTAATTTTACCCGGAGTTTTAGTTGGGTTCGTAATTTTACCCGTAGTTTTAGTTGAGTTCGTAATTTTACCCGGAGTTTTAGTTGGGTTAGTAATTTTACCCGGACTTTTTATTTGGGTTCGTATTTTTTACCCGGACTTTTAGTTGGGCTCGTAATTTTACCCGGAGTTTTACTTGGGTTCGTAATTTTACCCGGACTTTTTAGTTGGGTTCGTATTTTTTACCCGGACTTTTAGTTGGGTTCGTAATTTTACCCGGAGTTTTAGTTGGGTTCGTAATTTTACCCGGAGTTTTAGTTGGGTTCGTAATTTTACCCGGAGTTTTACTTGGGTTCGTAATTTTACCCGGAGTTTTACTTGGGTTCGTAATTTTACCCGGAGTTTTAGTTGGGTTCGTAATTTTACCCGGAGTCTTGAGTTACCCGGACTTTTTAGTTGGGTTCGTATTTTTACCCGGACTTTTAGTTGGGTTCGTAATTTTACCCGGAGTTTTAGTTGGGTTCGTAATTTTACCCGGAGTTTTAGTTGGGTTCGTAATTTTACCCGGAGTTTTACTTGGGTTCGTAATTTTACCCGGAGTTTTACTTGGGTTCGTAATTTTACCCGGAGTTTTAGTTGGGTTCGTAATTTTACCCGGAGTTTTAGTTGAGTTCGTAATTTTACCCGGACTTTTTAGTTGGGTTCGTATTTTTTACCCGGACTTTTAGTTGGGTTCGTAATTTTACCCGGAGTTTTAGTTGGGTTCGTAATTTTACCCGGAGTTTTAGTTGAGTTCGTAATTTTACCCGGAGTTTTAGTTGGGTTCGTAATCTTACCCGGACTTTTTAGTTGGGTTCGTAATTTTACCCGGACTTTTTAGTTGGGTTCGTATTTTTTACCCGGACTTTTAGTTGGGTTCGTAATTTTACCCGGACTTTTTAGTTGGGTTCGTATTTTATACCCGGACTTTTAGTTGGGTTCGTAATTTTACCCGGAGTTTTAGTTGGGTTCGTAATTTTACCCGGAGTTTTACTTGGGTTCGTAATTTTACCCGGACTTTTTAGTTGGGTTCGTATTTTTTACCCGGAGTTTTAGTTGGGTTCGTAATTTTACCCGTACTTTTTAGTTGGGTTCGTATTTTTTACCCGGACTTTTAGTTGGGTTCGTAATTTTACCCGGAGTTTTAGTTGGGTTCGTATTTTTTACCCGGAGTTTTAGTTGGGTTCGTATTTTTTACCCGGAGAGTTAGTTGGGTTCGTATTTTTACCCGGAGTTTTAGTTGTGTTGGTAATTTTACCCGGAGTTTTAGTTGGGTTCATATTTTTTACCGGACTTTTTAGTTGGGTTCGTATTTTTTACCCGGAGTTTTAGTTGGGTTCGTATTTTTTATCCGGAGTTTTAGTTGGGTTCGTATTTTTACCCGGAGTTTTAGTTGGGTTCGTATTTTTACCCGGAGTTTTAGTTGGGTTCGTATCTTTTACCCGGACTTTTTAGTTGGGTTAGTATTTTTGCCCGGAGTTTTAGTTGGGTTCGTATTTTTTACCCGGAGTTTTAGTTGGGTTCGTATTTTTTACCCGGAGTTTTAGTTGGGTTCGTATTTTTACCCGGAGTTTTAGTTGGGTTCGTATTTTTACCCGGAGTTTTAGTTGGGTTCGTATTTTTTACCCGCCGTTTTAGTTGGGTTCGTATTTTTACCCGGAGCTTTAGTTGGGTTCGTATTTTTACCCGGAGTTTCAGTTGGGTTCGTATTTTTTACCCGGACTTTTTAGCTGGGTTAGTATTTTTGCCCGGAGTTTTAATTGGGTTCGTATTTTTTTACCCGGAGTTTTAGTTGGGTTCTAAATGTTACCCGGACTTTTTAGTTGGGTTCGTATTTTTTACCCGGACTTTTAGTTGGGTTCGTAATTTCGCCCGGACTTTTTAGTTGGGTTCGTATTTTTTACCCGGACTTTTAGTTGGGTTCGTAATTTTACCCGGAGTTTTAGTTGGGTTCGTAATTTTACCCGGAGTTTCACTTGTGTTCGTAATTTTACCCGGACTTTTTAGTTGGGTTCGTATTTTTTACCCGGACTTTTAGTTGGGTTCGTAATTTTACCCGGAGTTTTTAGTTGGGTTCGTATTTTTTACCCGGAGTTTTAGTTGGGTTCGTATTTTTTTACCCGGAGTTTTAGTTGGGTTCTAAATGTTACCCGGACTTTTTGTTTGGTTCGTATTTTTTACCCGGAGTTTTAGTTGGGTTCGTAATTTTACCCGCACTTTTTAGCTGGGTTCGTAATTTTACCCGGAGTTTTAGTTGGGTTCGTAATTTTACCCGGAGTTTTAGTTGGGTTCGTAATTTTACCCGGAGTTTTAGTTGGGTTCGTAATTTTACCAGGAGTTTTAGTTGGGTTAGTAATTTTACCCGGACTTTTTATTTGGGTTCGTATTTTTTACCCGGACTTTTAGTTGGGTTCGTAATTTTACCCGGAGTTTTACTTGGGTTCGTAATTTTACCCGGACTTTTTAGTTGGGTTCGTATTTTTACCCGGACTTTTAGTTGGGTTCGTAATTTTACCCGGAGTTTTAGTTGGGTTCGTAATTTTACCCGGAGTTTTAGTTGGGTTCGTAATTTTACCCGGAGTTTTAGTTGGGTTCGTAATTTTACCCGGAGTTTTAGTTGGGTTCGTAATTTTACCCGGACTTTTTAGTTGGGTTCGTATTTTTTACCCGGACTTTTAGTTGGGTTCGTAATTTTACCCGGAGTTTTAGTTGGGTTCGTAATTTTACCCGGAGTTTTAGTTGAGTTCGTAATTTTACCCGGAGTTTTAGTTGGGTTCGTAATTTTACCCGGACTTTTTAGTTGGGTTCGTAATTTTACCCGGACTTTTTAGTTGGGTTCGTATTTTTTACCCGGAGTTTTAGTTGGGTTCGTAATTTTACCCGGAGTTTTAGTTGGGTTCGTAATTTTACCCTGACTTTTTAGTTGTGTTGGTAATTTTACCCGGAGTTTTAGTTGGGTTCATATTTTTTACCGGACTTTTTAGTTGGGTTCGTATTTTTTACCCGGAGTTTTAGTTGGGTTCGTATTTTTTACCCGGAGTTTTAGTTGGGTTCGTATTTTTACCCGGAGTTTTAGTTGGGTTCGTATTTTTACCCGGAGTTTTAGTTGGGTTCGCATTTTTTACCCGGACTTTTTAGTTGGCTTAGTAATTTTACCCGGACTTTTTAGTTGGGTTCGTGTTTTTTACCCGGACTTTTAGTTGGGTTCGTAATTTTACCCGGAGTTTTAGTTGGGTTCGTAATTTTACCCGGAGTTTTAGTTGGGTTCGTAATTTTACCCGGAGTTTTAGTTGAATTCGTAATTTTACCCGGAGTTTTAGTTGGGTTCGTAATTTTACCCGGACTTTTTAGTTGGGTTCGTAATTTTACCCGGACTTTTTAGTTGGGTTCGTATTTTTTACCCGGAGTTTTAGTGGGGTTCGTAATTTGACCCGGAGTTTTAGTTGGGTTCGTAATTTTACCCGGACTTTTTAGTTGGGTTCGTATTTTTTACCCGGACTTTTTAGTTAGGTTAGTATTTTTGCCCGGAGTTTTAGTTGGGTTCGTATTTTTTACCCGGAGTTTTAGTTGGGTTCGTATTTTTTACCCGGAGTTTTACTTGGGTTCGTATTTTTACCCGGAGTTTTAGTTGGGTTCGTATTTTTACCCGGAGTTTTAGTTGGGTTCGTATTTTTTACCCGCCGTTTTAGTTGGGTTCGTATTTTTACCCGGAGCTTTAGTTGGGTTCGTATTTTTACCCGGAGTTTTAGTTGGGTTCGTATATTTTACCCGGACTTTTTAGTTGGGTTAGTATTTTTGCCCGGAGTTTTAATTGGGTTCGTATTTTTTTACCCGGAGTTTTAGTTGGGTTCTAAATGTTACCCGGACTTTTTTGTTTGGTTCGTATTTTTTACCCGGAGTTTTAGTTGGGTTCGTAATTTTACCCGCACTTTTTAGTTGGGTTCGTAATTTTACCCGGAGTTTTAGTTGGGTTCGTAATTTTACCCGGACTTTTTAGTTGTGTTGGTAATTTTACCCGGAGTTTTAGTTGGGTTCGTAATTTTACACGGAGTTTTAGTTGGGTTCGTAATTTTACCCGGAGTTTTGTTGGGTTCGTAATTTTACCCGGACTTTTTAGTTGGATTCGTATTTTTTACCCGGACTTTTAGTTGGGTTCGTAATTTTACCCGGAGTTTTAGTTGGGTTCGTAATTTTACCCGTAGTTTTAGTTGAGTTCGTAATTTTACCCGGAGTTTTAGTTGGGTTAGTAATTTTACCCGGACTTTTTATTTGGGTTCGTAATTTCACCCGGACTTTTTAGTTGGGTTCGTAATTTTACCCGGAGTTTTAGTTGGGTTCGTAATTTTACCCGGACTTTTTAGTTGGGTTCGTATTTTTTACCCGGACTTCTAGTTGCGTTCGTAATTTTACCCGGAGTTTTAGTTGGGTTCGTAATTTTACCCGGAGTTTTAGTTGGGTTCGTAATTTTACCCGGAGTTTTACTTGGGTTCGTAATTTTACCCGGAGTTTTACTTGGGTTCGTAATTTTACCCGGAGTTTTAGTTGGGTTCGTAATTTTACCCGGACTTTTTAGTTGGGTTCGTATTTTTTACCCGGACTTTTAGTTGGGTTCGTAATTTTACCCGGAGTTTTAGTTGGGTTCGTAATTTTACCCGGAGTTTTAGTTGGGTTCGTAATTTTACCCGGAGTTTTAGTTGGGTTCGTAATTTTTCCCGGAGTTTTACTTGGGTTCGTAATTTTACCCGGAGTTTTACTTGGGTTCGTAATTTTACCCGGAGTTTTAGTTGGGTTCGTAATTTTACCCGGAGTTTTAGTTGGGTTCGTAATTTTACCCGGACTTTTTATTTGGGTTCGTATTTTTTACCCGGACTTTTAGTTGGGTTCGTAATTTTACCCGGAGTTTTAGTTGGGTTCGTAATTTTACCCGGAGTTTTAGTTGAGTTCGTAATTTTACCCGGAGTTTTAGTTGGGTTCGTAATTTTACCCGGACTTTTTAGTTGGGTTCGTAATTTTACCCGGACTTTTTAGTTGGGTTCGTATTTTTTACCCGGAGTTTTAGTTGGGTTCGTAATTTTACCCGGAGTTTTAGTTGGGTTCTTAATTTTACCCGGACTTTTTAGTTGGGTTCGTATTTTTTACCCGGACTTTTAGTTGGGTTCGTAATTTTACCCGGAGTTTTAGTTGGGTTCGTAATTTTACCCGGAGTTTTAGTTGAGTTCGTAATTTTACCCGGAGTTTTAGTTGGGTTCGTAATTTTACCCGGACTTTTTAGTTGGGTTCGTAATTTTACCCGGACTTTTTAGTTGGGTTCGTAATTTTACCCGGACTTTTTAGTTGGGTTCGTAATTTTACCCGGAGTTTTAGTTGGGTTCGTAATTTTACCCGGACTTTTTAGTTGGGTTCGAATTTTTTACCCGGACTTTTAGTTGGGTTCATAATTTTACCCGGAGTTTTAGTTGAGTTCGTAATTTTACCCGGACCTTTTAGTTGGGCTCGTATTTTGTACCCGGACTTTTAGTTGGGTTCGTAATTTTACCCGGAGTTTTAGTTGGGTTCGTAATTTTACCCGGAGTTTTAGTTGGGTTCGTAATTTTACCCGGACTTTTTAGTTGGGTTTGTAATTTTACCCGGAGTTTTAGTTGGGTTCGTAATTTTACCCGGACTTTTTAGTTGGGTTCGTATTTTTACCCGGACTTTTAGTTGGGTTCGTAATTTTACCCGGAGTTTTAGTTGGGTTCGTAATTTTACATGGAGTTTTAGTTGGGTTCGTAATTTTACCCGGAGTTTTACTTGGGTTCGTAATTTTACCCGGAGTTTTACTTGGGTTCGTAATTTTACCCGGAGTTTTAGTTGGGTTCGTAATTTTACCCGGAGTTTTAGTTGGGTTCGTAATTTTACCCGGACTTTTTAGTTGGGTTCGTATTTTTTACCCGGACTTCTAGTTGGGTTCGTAATTTTACCCGGAGTTTTACTTGGGTTCGTAATTTTACCCGGAGTTTTACTTGGGTTCGTAATTTTACCCGGAGTTTTAGTTGGGTTCGTAATTTTACCCGGAGTTTTAGTTGGGTTCGTAATTTTACCCGGACTTTTTATTTGGGTTCGTATTTTTTACCCGGACTTTTAGTTGGGTTCGTAATTTTACCCGGAGTTTTAGTTGGGTTCGTAATTTTACCCGGAGTTTTAGTTGAGTTCGTAATTTTACCCGGAGTTTTAGTTGGGTTCGTAATTTTACCCGGACTTTTTAGTTGGGTTCGTAATTTTACCCGGACTTTTTAGTTGGGTTCGTATTTTTTACCCGGAGTTTTAGTTGGGTTCGTAATTTTACCCGGAGTTTTAGTTGGGTTCTTAATTTTACCCGGACTTTTTAGTTGGGTTCGTATTTTTTACCCGGACTTTTAGTTGGGTTCGTAATTTTACCCGGAGTTTTAGTTGGGTTCGTAATTTTACCCGGAGTTTTAGTTGAGTTCGTAATTTTACCCGGAGTTTTAGTTGGGTTCGTAATTTTACCCGGACTTTTTAGTTGGGTTCGTAATTTTACCCGGACTTTTTAGTTGGGTTCGTAATTTTACCCGGACTTTTTAGTTGGGTTCGTAATTTTACCCGGAGTTTTAGTTGGGTTCGTAATTTTACCCGGACTTTTTAGTTGGGTTCGAATTTTTTACCCGGACTTTTAGTTGGGTTCATAATTTTACCCGGAGTTTTAGTTGAGTTCGTAATTTTACCCGGACCTTTTAGTTGGGCTCGTATTTTGTACCCGGACTTTTAGTTGGGTTCGTAATTTTACCCGGAGTTTTAGTTGGGTTCGTAATTTTACCCGGAGTTTTAGTTGGGTTCGTAATTTTACCCGGACTTTTTAGTTGGGTTTGTAATTTTACCCGGAGTTTTAGTTGGGTTCGTAATTTTACCCGGACTTTTTAGTTGGGTTCGTATTTTTACCCGGACTTTTAGTTGGGTTCGTAATTTTACCCGGAGTTTTAGTTGGGTTCGTAATTTTACATGGAGTTTTAGTTGGGTTCGTAATTTTACCCGGAGTTTTACTTGGGTTCGTAATTTTACCCGGAGTTTTACTTGGGTTCGTAATTTTACCCGGAGTTTTAGTTGGGTTCGTAATTTTACCCGGAGTTTTAGTTGGGTTCGTAATTTTACCCGGACTTTTTAGTTGGGTTCGTATTTTTTACCCGGACTTCTAGTTGGGTTCGTAATTTTACCCGGAGTTTTAGTTGGGTTCGTAATTTTACCCGGAGTTTTAGTTGAGTTCGTAATTTTACCCGGAGTTTTAGTTGGGTTCGAAATTTTACCCGGACTTTTTAGTTGGGTTCGTAATTTTACCCGGACTTTTTAGTTGGGTGCCGTATTTTTTACCCGGAGTTTTAGTTGGGTTCGTAATTTTACCCGGAGTTTTAGTTGGGTTCGTAATTTTACCCGGACTTTTTAGTTGTGTTGGTAATTTTACCCGGAGTTTTAGTTGGGTTCATATTTTTTACCGGACTTTTTAGTTGGGTTCGTATTTTTTACCCCGAGTTTTAGTTGGGTTCGTATTTTTTACCCGGAGTTTTAGTTGGGTTCGTATTTTTACCCGGAGTTTTAGTTGGGTTCGTATTTTTACCCGGAGTTTTAGTTGGGTTCGTATTTTTTACCCGGACTTTTTAGTTGGGTTAGTATTTTTGCCCGGAGTTTTAGTTGGGTTCGTATTTTTTAGCCGGAGTTTTAGTTGGGTTCGTATTTTTTACCCGGAGTTTTAGTTGGGTTCGTATTTTTACACGGAGTTTTAGTTGGGTTCGTATTTTTACCCGGAGTTTTAGTTGGGTTCGTATTTTTTACCCGGAGTTTTAGTTGGGTTCGTATTTTTACCCGGAGTTTTAGTTGGGTTCGTAATTTTACCCGGACTTTTTAGTTGGGTTCGAATTTTTTACCCGGACTTTTACTTGGGTTCGTAATTTTACCCAGACTTTTTAGTTGGGTTCGTATTTTTTACCCGGACTTTTAGTTAGGTTCGCAATTTTACCCGGAGTTTTAGTTGGGTTCGTAATTTTACCCGGAGTTTTAGTTGGGTTCGTAATTTTACCCGGAGTCTTGAGTTAATAGTTGGGTTCGTATTTTTACCCGGACTTTTAGTTGGGTTCGTAATTTTACCCGGAGTTTTAGTTGGGTTCGTCATTTTACCCGGAGTTTTAGTTGGGTTCGTATTTTTTACCCGCCGTTTTAGTTGGGTTCGTATTTTTACCCGGAGCTTTAGTTGGGTTCGTATTTTTACCCGGAGTTTTAGTTGGGTTCGTATTTTTTACCCGGACTTTTTAGTTGGGTTAGTATTTTTGCCCGGAGTTTTAATTGGGTTCGTATTTTTTTACCCGGAGTTTTAGTTGGGTTCTAAATGTTACCCGGACTTTTTTGTTTGGTTCGTATTTTTTACCCGGAGTTTTAGTTGGGTTCGTAATTTTACCCGCACTTTTTAGTATGGGTTCGTAATTTTACCCGGAGTTTTAGTTGGGTTCATAATTTTACCCGGAGTTTTAGTTGGGTTCGTAATTTTACCCGGAGTTTTACTTGGGTTCGTAATTTTACCCGGAGTTTTAGTTGGGTTCGTAATTTTACCCGGACTTTTTAGTTGGATTCGTATTTTTTACCCGGACTTTTAGTTGGGTTCGTAATTTTACCCGGAGTTTTAGTTGGGTTCGTAATTTTACCCGTAGTTTTAGTTGAGTTCGTAATTTTACCCGGAGTTTTAGTTGGGTTAGTAATTTTACCCGGACTTTTTATTTGGGTTCGTAATTTTACCCGGACTTTTTAGTTGGGTTCGTAATTTTACCCGGAGTTTTAGTTGGGTTCGTAATTTTACCCGGACTTTTTAGTTGGGTTCGTATTTTTTACCCGGACTTCTAGTTGGGTTCGTAATTTTACCCGGAGTTTTAGTTGGGTTCGTAATTTTACCCGGAGTTTTAGTTGGGTTCGTAATTTTACCCGGAGTTTTACTTGCGTTCGTAATTTTACCCGGAGTTTTACTTGGGTTCGTAATTTTACCCGGAGTTTTAGTTGGGTTTGTAATTTTACCCGGAGTTTTAGTTGGGTTCGTAATTTTACCCGGACTTTTTAGTTGGGTTCGTATTTTTTACCCGGACTTTTAGTTGGGTTCGTAATTTTACCCGGAGTTTTAGTTGGGTTCGTAATTTTACCCGGAGTTTTAGTTGGGTTCGTAATTTTACCCGGAGTTTTAGTTGGGTTCGTAATTTTACCCGGAGTTTTACTTGGGTTCGTAATTTTACCCGGAGTTTTACTTGGGTTCGTAATTTTACCCGGAGTTTTAGTTGGGTTCGTAATTTTACCCGGAGTTTTAGTTGGGTTCGTAATTTTACCCGGACTTTTTAGTTGGGTTCGTATTTTTTAACCGGACTTTTAGTTGGGTTCGTAATTTTACCCGGAGTTTTAGTTGGGTTCGTAATTTTACCCGGAGTTTTAGTTGAGTTCGTAATTTTACCCGGAGTTTTAGTTGGGTTCGTAATTTTACCCGGACTTTTTAGTTGGGTTCGTAATTTTACCCGGACTTTTTAGTTGGGTTCGTATTTTTTACCCGGAGTTTTAGTTGGGTTCGTAATTTTACCCGGAGTTTTACTTGGGTTCGTAATTTTACCCGGAGTTTTACTTGGGTTCGTAATTTTACCCGGAGTTTTAGTTGGGTTCGTAATTTTACCCGGAGTTCTAGTTGGGTTCGTAATTTTACCCGGACTTTTTAGTTGGGTTCGTATTTTTTACCCGGACTTTTAGTTGGGTTCGTAATTTTACCCGGAGTTTTAGTTGGGTTCGTAATTTTACCCGGAGTTTTAGTTGAGTTCCTAATTTTACCCGGAGTTTTAGTTGGGTTCGTAATTTTACCCGGACTTTTTAGTTGGGTTCGTAATTTTACCCGGACTTTTTAGTTGGGTTCGTATTTTTTACCCGGAGTTTTAGTTGGGTTCGTAATTTTACCCGGAGTTTTAGTTGGGTTCGTAATTTTACCCGGACTTTTTAGTTGGGTTCGTATTTTTTACCCGGACTTTTAGTTGGGTTCGTAATTTTACCCGGAGTTTTAGTTGGGTTCGTAATTTTACCCGGAGTTTTAGTTGAGTTCGTAATTTTACCCGGAGTTTTAGTTGGGTTCGTAATTTTACCCGGACTTTTTAGTTGGGTTCGTAATTTTACCCGGACTTTTTAGTTGGGTTCGTAATTTTACCCGGACTTTTTAGTTGGGTTCGTAATTTTACCCGGAGTTTTAGTTGGGTTCGTAATTTTACCGGGACTTTTTAGTTGGGTTCGAATTTTTTACCCGGACTTTTAGTTGGGTTCATAATTTTACCCGGAGTTTTAGTTGGGTTCGTAATTTTACCCGGACCTTTTAGTTGGCTCGTATTTTGTACCCGGACTTTTAGTTGAGTTCGTAATTTTACCCGGAGTTTTAGTTGGGTTCGTAATTTTACCCGGAGTTTTAGTTGGGTTCGTAATTTTACCCGGAGTCTTGAGTTACCCGGACTTTTTAGTTGGGTTCGTATTTTTACCCGGACTTTTAGTTGGGTTCGTAATTTTACCCGGAGTTTTAGTTGGGTTCGTAATTTTACATGGAGTTTTAGTTGGGTTCGTAATTTTACCCGGAGTTTTACTTGGGTTCGTAATTTTACCCGGAGTTTTACTTGGGTTCGTAATTTTACCCGGAGTTTTAGTTGGGTTCGTAATTTTACCCGGAGTTTTAGTTGGGTTCGTAATTTTACCCGGACTTTTTAGTTGGGTTCGTATTTTTTACCCGGACTTCTAGTTGGGTTCGTAATTTTACCCGGAGTTTTAGTTGGGTTTGTAATTTTACCCGGAGTTTTAGTTGAGTTCGTAATTTTACCCGGAGTTTTAGTTGGGTTCGAAATTTTACCCGGACTTTTTAGTTGGGTTCGTAATTTTACCCGGACTTTTTAGTTGTGTTGGTAATTTTACCCGGAGTTTTAGTTGGGTTCGTAATTTTACCCGGACTTTTTAGTTGTGTTGGTAATTTTACCCGGAGTTTTAGTTGGGTTCATATTTTTTACCGGACTTTTTAGTTGGGTTCGTATTTTTTACCCGGAGTTTTAGTTGGGTTCGTATTTTTTACCCGGAGTTTTAGTTGGGTTCGTATTTTTACCCGGAGTTTTAGTTGGGTTCGTATTTTTACCCGGAGTTTTAGTTGGGTTCGTATTTTTTACCCGGACTTTTTAGTTGGGTTAGTATTTTTGCCCGGAGTTTTAGTTGGGTTCGTATTTTTTAGCCGGAGTTTTAGTTGGGTTCGTATTTTTTACCCGGAGTTTTAGTTGGGTTCGTATTTTTACCCGGAGTTTTAGTTGGGTTCGTATTTTTACCCGGAGTTTTAGTTGGGTTCGTATTTTTTACCCGGAGTTTTAGTTGGGTTCGTATTTTTACCCGGAGTTTTAGTTGGGTTCGTAATTTTACCCGGACTTTTTAGTTGGGTTCGAATTTTTTACCCGGACTTTTACTTGGGTTCGTAATTTTACCCGGACTTTTTAGTTGGGTTCGTATTTTTTACCCGGACTTTTAGTTGGGTTCGTAATTTTACCCGGAGTTTTAGTTGGGTTCGTAATTTTACCCGGAGTTTTAGTTGGGTTCGTAATTTTACCCGGAGTCTTGAGTTAATAGTTGGGTTCGTATTTTTACCCGGACTTTTAGTTGGGTTCGTAATTTTACCCGGAGTTTTACTTGGGTTCGTAATTTTACCCGGAGTTTTAGTTGGGTTCGTAATTTTACCCGGAGTTTTAGTTGGGTTCGTAATTTTACCCGGACTTTTTAGTTGGGTTCGTATTTTTTACCCGGACTTTTAGTTGGGTTCGTAATTTTACCCGGAGTTTTAGTTGGGTTCGTAATTTTACCCGGAGTTTTAGTTGAGTTCGTAATTTTACCCGGAGTTTTAGTTGGGTTCGTAATTTTACCCGGACTTTTTAGTTGGGTTCGTAATTTTACCCGGACTTTTTAGTTGGGTTCGTATTTTTTACCCGGAGTTTTAGTTGGGTTCGTAATTTTACCCGGAGTTTTAGTTGGGTTCGTAATTTTACCCGGACTTTTTAGTTGGGTTCGTATTTTTTACCCGGACTTTTAGTTGGGTTCGTAATTTTACCCGGAGTTTTAGTTGGGTTCGTAATTTTACCCGGAGTTTTAGTTGAGTTCGTAATTTTACCCGGAGTTTTAGTTGGGTTCGTAATTTTACCCGGACTTTTTAGTTGGGTTCGTAATTTTACCCGGACTTTTTAGTTGGGTTCGTAATTTTACCCGGACTTTTTAGTTGGGTTCGTAATTTTACCCGGAGTTTTAGTTGGGTTCGTAATTTTACCCGGACTTTTTAGTTGGGTTCGAATTTTTTACCCGGACTTTTAGTTGGGTTCATAATTTTACCCGGAGTTTTAGTTGGGTTCGTAATTTTACCCGGACCTTTTAGTTGGGCTCGTATTTTGTACCCGGACTTTTAGTTGGGTTCGTAATTTTACCCGGAGTTTTAGTTGGGTTCGTAATTTTACCCGGAGTTTTAGTTGGGTTCGTAATTTTACCCGGAGTCTTGAGTTACCCGGACTTTTTAGTTGTGTTCGTATTTTTACCCGGACTTTTAGTTGGGTTCGTAATTTTACCCGGAGTTTTAGTTGGGTTCGTAATTTTACCCGGAGTTTTACTTGGGTTCGTAATTTTACCCGGAGTTTTACTTGGGTTCGTAATTTTACGCGGAGTTTTAGTTGGGTTCGTAATTTTACCCGGAGTTTTAGTTGGGTTCGTAATTTTACCCGGACTTTTTAGTTGGGTTCGTATTTTTTACCCGGACTTCTAGTTGGGTTCGTAATTTTACCCGGAGTTTTAGTTGGGTTCGTAATTTTACCCGGAGTTTTAGTTGAGTTCGTAATTTTACCCGGAGTTTTAGTTGGGTTCGAAATTTTACCCGGACTTTTTAGTTGGGTTCGTAATTTTACCCGGACTTTTTAGTTGGGTGCCGTATCTTTTACCCGGAGTTTTAGTTGGGTTCGTAATTTTACCCGGAGTTTTAGTTGGGTTCGTAATTTTACCCGGACTTTTTAGTTGTGTTGGTAATTTTACCCGGAGTTTTAGTTGGGTTCATATTTTTTACCGGACTTTTTAGTTGGGTTCGTATTTTTTACCCGGAGTTTTAGTTGGGTTCGTATTTTTTACCCGGAGTTTTAGTTGGGTTCGTATTTTTACCCGGAGTTTTAGTTGGGTTCGTATTTTTACCCGGAGTTTTAGTTGGGTTCGTATTTTTTACCCGGACTTTTTAGTTGGGTTAGTATTTTTGCCCGGAGTTTTAGTTGGGTTCGTATTTTTTAGCCGGAGTTTTAGTTGGGTTCGTATTTTTTACCCGGAGTTTTAGTTGGGTTCGTATTTTTACCAGGAGTTTTAGTTGGGTTCGTATTTTTACCCGGAGTTTTAGTTGGGTTCGTATTTTTTACCCGGGGTTTTAGTTGGGTTCGTATTTTTACCCGGAGTTTTAGTTGGGTTCGTAATTTTACCCGGACTTTTTAGTTGGGTTCGAATTTTTTACCCGGACTTTTACTTGGGTTCGTAATTTTACCCGGACTTTTTAGTTGGGTTCGTATTTTTTACCCGGACTTTTAGTTAGGTTCGTAATTTTACCCGGAGTTTTAGTTGGGTTCGTAATTTTACCCGGAGTTTTAGTTGGGTTCGTAATTTTACCCGGAGTCTTGAGTTAATAGTTGGGTTCGTATTTTTACCCGGACTTTTAGTTGGGTTCGTAATTTTACCCGGAGTTTTAGTTGGGTTCGTCATTTTACCCGGAGTTTTAGTTGGGTTCGTATTTTTTACCCGCCGTTTTAGTTGGGTTCGTATTTTTACCCGGAGCTTTAGTTGGGTTCGTATTTTTACCCGGAGTTTTAGTTGGGTTCGTATTTTTTACCCGGACTTTTTAGTTGGGTTAGTATTTTTGCCCGGAGTTTTAATTGGGTTCGTATTTTTTTACCCGGAGTTTTAGTTGGGTTCTAAATGTTACCCGGACTTTTTTGTTTGGTTCGTATTTTTTACCCGGAGTTTTAGTTGGGTTCGTAATTTTACCCGCACTTTTTAGTTGGGTTCGTAATTTTACCCGGAGTTTTAGTTGGGTTCGTAATTTTACCCGGAGTTTTAGTTGGGTTCGTAATTTTACCCGGAGTTTTAGTTGGGTTCGTAATTTTACCCGGAGTTTTAGTTGGGTTCGTAATTTTACCCGGACTTTTTAGTTGGATTCGTATTTTTTACCCGGACTTTTAGTTGGGTTCGTAATTTTACCCGGAGTTTTAGTTGGGTTCGTAATTTTACCCGTAGTTTTAGTTGAGTTCGTAATTTTACCCGGAGTTTTAGTTGGGTTAGTAATTTTACCCGGACTTTTTATTTGGGTTCGTAATTTTACCCGGACTTTTTATTTGGGTTCGTAATTTTACCCGGACTTTTTAGTTGGGTTCGTATTTTTTACCCGGACTTCTAGTTTGGTTCGTAATTTTACCCGGAGTTTTAGTTGGGTTCGTAATTTTACCCGGAGTTTTAGTTGTGTTCGTAATTTTACCCGGAGTTTTACTTGCGTTCGTAATTTTACCCGGAGTTTTACTTGGGTTCGTAATTTCACCCGGAGTTTTAGTTGGGTTCGTAATTTTACCCGGAGTTTTAGTTGGGTTCGTAATTTTACCCGGACTTTTTAGTTGGGTTCGTACTTTTTACCCGGACTTTTAGTTGGGTTCGTCATTTTACCCAGAGTTTTAGTTGGGTTCGTAATTTTACCCGGAGTTTTAGTTGGGTTCGTAATTTTACCCGGAGTTTTAGTTGGGTTCGTAATTTTACCCGGAGTTTTACTTGGGTTCGTAATTTTACCCGGAGTTTTAGTTGGGTTCGTAATTTTACCCGGAGTTTTAGTTGGGTTCGTAATTTTACCCGGACTTTTTAGTTGGGTTCGTATTTTTTACCCGGACTTTTAGTTGGGTTCGTAATTTTACCCGGAGTTTTAGTTGGGTTCGTAATTTTACCCGGAGTTTTAGTTGAGTTCGTAATTTTACCCGGAGTTTTAGTTGGGTTCGTAATTTTACCCGGACTTTTTAGTTGGGTTCGTAATTTTACCCGGACTTTTTAGTTGGGTTCGTATTTTTTACCCGGAGTTTTAGTTGGGTTCGTAATTTTACCCGGAGTTTTACTTGGGTTCGTAATTTTACCCGGAGTTTTACTTGGGTTCGTAATTTTACCCGGAGTTTTAGTTGGGTTCGTAATTTTACCCGGAGTTTTAGTTGGGTTCGTAATTTTACCCGGACTTTTTAGTTGGGTTCGTATTTTTTACCCGGACTTTTAGTTGGGTTCGTAATTTTACCCGGAGTTTTAGTTGGGTTCGTAATGTTACCCGGAGTTTTAGTTGAGTTCGTAATTTTACCCGGAGTTTTAGTTGGGTTCGTAATTTTACCCGGACTTTTTAATTGGGTTCGTAATTTTACCCGGACTTTTTAGTTGGGTTCGTATTTTTTACCCGGAGTTTTAGTTGGGTTCGTAATTTTACCCGGAGTTTTAGTTGGGTTCGTAATTTTACCCGGACTTTTTAGTTGGGTTCGTATTTTTTACCCGGACTTTTAGTTGGGTTCGTAATTTTACCCGGAGTTTTAGTTGGGTTCGTAATTTTACCCGGAGTTTTAGTTGAGTTCGTAATTTTACCCGGAGTTTTAGTTGGGTTCGTAATTTTACCCGGACTTTTTAGTTGGGTTCGTAATTTTACCCGGACTTTTTAGTTGGGTTCGTAATTTTACCCGGACTTTTTAGTTGGGTTCGTAATTTTACCCGGAGTTTTAGTTGGGTTCGTAATTTTACCCGGACTTTTTAGTTGGGTTCGAATTTTTTACCCGGACCTTTAGTTGGGTTCATAATTTTACCCGGAGTTTTAGTTGGGTTCGTAATTTTACCCGGACCTTTTAGTTGGGCTCGTATTTTGTACCCGGACTTTTAGTTGGGTTCGTAATTTTACCCGGAGTTTTAGTTGGGTTCGTAATTTTACCCGGAGTTTTAGTTGGGTTCGTAATTTTACCCGGAGTCTTGAGTTACCCGGACTTTTTAGTTGGGTTCGTATTTTTACCCGGACTTTTAGTTGGGTTCGTAATTTTACCCGGAGTTTTAGTTGGGTTCGTAATTTTACATGGAGTTTTAGATGGGTTCGTAATTTTACCCGGAGTTTTACTTGGGTTCGTAATTTTACCCGGAGTTTTACTTGGGTTCGTAATTTTACCCGGAGTTTTAGTTGGGTTCGTAATTTTACCCGGAGTTTTAGTTGGGTTCGTAATTTTACCCGGACTTTTTAGTTGGGTTCGTATTTTTTACCCGGACTTCTAGTTGGGTTCGTAATTTTACCCGGAGTTTTAGTTGGGTTCGTAATTTTACCCGGAGTTTTAGTTGAGTTCGTAATTTTACCCGCAGTTTTAGTTGGGTTCGAAATTTTACCCGGACTTTTTAGTTGGGTTCGTAATTTTACCCGGACTTTTTAGTTGGGTGCCGTATTTTTTACCCGGAGTTTTAGTTGGGTTCGTAATTTTACCCGGAGTTTTAGTTGGGTTCGTAATTTTACCCGGACTTTTTAGTTGTGTTGGTAATTTTACCCGGAGTTTTAGTTGGGTTCATATTTTTTACCGGACTTTTTAGTTGGGTTCGTATTTTTTACCCGGAGTTTTAGTTGGGTTCGTATTTTTTACCCGGAGTTTTAGTTGGGTTCGTATTTTTACCCGGAGTTTTAGTTGGGTTCGTATTTTTACCCGGAGTTTTAGTTGGGTTCGTATTTTTTACCCGGACTTTTTAGTTGGGTTAGTATTTTTGCCCGGAGTTTTAGTTGGGTTCGTATTTTTTAGCCGGAGTTTTAGTTGGGTTCGTATTTTTTACCCGGAGTTTTAGTTGGGTTCGTATTTTTACCCGGAGTTTTAGTTGGGTTCGTATTTTTACCCGGAGTTTTAGTTGGGTTCGTATTTTTTACCCGGAGTTTTAGTTGGGTTCGTATTTTTACCCGGAGTTTTAGTTGGGTTCGTAATTTTACCCGGACTTTTTAGTTGGGTTCGAATTTTTTACCCGGACTTTTACTTGGGTTCGTAATTTTACCCGGACTTTTTAGTTGGGTTCGTATTTTTTACCCGGACTTTTAGTTGGGTTCGTAATTTTACCCGGAGTTTTAGTTGGGTTCGTAATTTTACCCGGAGTTTTAGTTGGGTTCGTAATTTTACCCGGAGTCTTGAGTTAATAGTTGGGTTCGTATTTTTACCCGGACTTTTAGTTGGGTTCGTAATTTTACCCGGAGTTTTAGTTGGGTTCGTCATTTTACCCGGAGTTTTAGTTGGGTTCGTAATTTTACCCGGAGTTTTACTTGGGTTCGTAATTTTACCCGGAGTTTTACTTGGGTTCGTAATTTTACCCGGAGTTTTAGTTGGGTTCGTAATTTTACCCGGACTTTTTAGTTGGGTTCGTATTTTTTACCCGGACTTTTAGTTGGGTTCGTAATTTTACCCGGAGTTTTAGTTGGGTTCGTAATTTTACCCGGAGTTTTAGTTGAGTTCGTAATTTTACCCGGAGTTTTAGTTGGGTTCGTAATTTTACCCGGACTTTTTAGTTGGGTTCGCAATTTTACTCGGACTTTTTAGTTGGGTTCGTATTTTTTACCCGGAGTTTTAGTTGGGTTCGTAATTTTACCCGGAGTTTTACTTGGGTTCGTAATTTTACCCGGAGTTTTACTTGGGTTCGTAATTTTACCCGGAGTTTTAGTTGGGTTCGTAATTTTACCCGGAGTTTTAGTTGGGTTCGTAATTTTACCCGGACTTTTTAGTTGGGTTCGTATTTTTTACCCGGACTTTTAGTTGGGTTCGTAATTTTACCCGGAGTTTTAGTTGGGTTCGTAATTTTACCCGGAGTTTTAGTTGAGTTCGTAATTTTACCCGGAGTTTTAGTTGGGTTCGTAATTTTACCCGGACTTTTTAGTTAGGTTCGTAATTTTACCCGGACTTTTTAGTTGGGTTCGTATTTTTTACCCGGAGTTTTAGTTGGGTTCGTAATTTTACCCGGACTTTTTAGTTGGGTTCGTATTTTTTACCCGGACTTTTAGTTGGGTTCGTAATTTTACCCGGAGTTTTAGTTGGGTTCGTAATTTTACCCGGAGTTTTAGTTGAGTTCGTAATTTTACCCGGAGTTTTAGTTGGGTTCGTAATTTTACCCGGACTTTTTAGTTGGGTTCGTAATTTTACCCGGACTTTTTAGTTGGGTTCGTAATTTTACCCGGACTTTTTATTTGGGTTCGTAATTTTACCCGGAGTTTTAGTTGGGTTCGTAATTTTACCCGGACTTTTTAGTTGGGTTCGAATTTTTTACCCGGACCTTTAGTTGGGTTCATAATTTTACCCGGAGTTTTAGTTGGGTTCGTAATTTTACCCGGACCTTTTAGTTGGGCTCGTATTTTGTACCCGGACTTTTAGTTGGGTTCGTATTTTTACCCGGACTTTTAGTTGGGTTCGTAATTTTACCCGGAGTTTTAGTTGGGTTCGTAATTTTACATGGAGTTTTAGTTGGGTTCGTAATTTTACCCGGAGTTTTACTTGGGTTCGTAATTTTACCCGGAGTTTTACTTGGGTTCGTAATTTTACCCGGAGTTTTAGTTGGGTTCGTAATTTTACCCGGAGTTTTAGTTGGGTTCGTAATTTTACCCGGACTTTTTAGTTGGGTTCGTATTTTTTACCCGGACTTCTAGTTGGGTTCGTAATTTTACCCGGAGTTTTAGTTGGGTTCGTAATTTTACCCGGAGTTTTAGTTGAGTTCGTAATTTTACCCGGAGTTTTAGTTGGGTTCGAAATTTTACCCGGACTTTTTAGTTGGGTTCGTAATTTTACCCGGACTTTTTAGTTGGGTGCCGTATTTTTTACCCGGAGTTTTAGTTGGGTTCGTAATTTTACCCGGAGTTTTAGTTGGGTTCGTAATTTTACCCGGACTTTTTAGTTGTGTTGGTAATTTTACCCGGAGTTTTAGTTGGGTTCATATTTTTTACCGGACTTTTTAGTTGGGTTCGTATTTTTTACCCGGAGTTTTAGTTGGGTTCGTATTTTTTACCCGGAGTTTTAGTTGGGTTCGTATTTTTACCCGGAGTTTTAGTTGGGTTCGTATTTTTACCCGGAGTTTTAGTTGGGTTCGTATTTTTTACCCGGACTTTTTAGTTGGGTTAGTATTTTTGCCCGGAGTTTTAGTTGGGTTCGTATTTTTTAGCCGGAGTTTTAGTTGGGTTCGTATTTTTTACCCGGAGTTTTAGTTGGGTTCGTATTTTTACCCGGAGTTTTAGTTGGGTTCGTATTTTTACCCGGAGTTTTAGTTGGGTTCGTATTTTTTACCCGGAGTTTTAGTTGGGTTTGTATTTTTACCCGGAGTTTTAGTTGGGTTCGTAATTTTACCCGGACTTTTTAGTTGGGTTCGAATTTTTTACCCGGACTTTTACTTGGGTTCGTAATTTTACCCGGACTTTTTAGTTGGGTTCGTATTTTTTACCCGGACTTTTAGTTGGGTTCGTAATTTTACCCGGAGTTTTAGTTGGGTTCGTAATTTTACCCGGAGTTTTAGTTGGGTTCGTAATTTTACCCGGAGTCTTGAGTTAATAGTTGGGTTCGTATTTTTACCCGGACTTTTAGTTGGGTTTGTAATTTTACCCGGAGTTTTAGTTGGGTTCGTCATTTTACCCGGAGTTTTAGTTGGGTTCGTAATTTTACCCGGAGTTTTACTTGGGTTCGTAATTTTACCCGGAGTTTTACTTGGGTTCGTAATTTTACCCGGAGTTTTAGTTGGGTTCGTAATTTTATCCGGAGTTTTAGTTGGGTTCGTAATTTTACCCGGACTTTTTAGTTGGATTCGTATTTTTTACCCGGACTTTTAGTTGGGTTCGTAATTTTACCCGGAGTTTTAGTTGGGTTCGTAATTTTACCCGGAGTTTTACTTGAGTTCGTAATATTACCCGGAGTTTTAGTTGGGTTCGTAATTTTACCCGGACTTTTTAGTTGGGTTCGTAATTTTACCCGGACTTTTTAGTTGGGTTCGTATTTTTTACCCGGAGTTTTAGTTGGGTTCGTAATTTTACCCGGAGTTTTACTTGGGTTCGTAATTTTACCCGGAGTTTTAGTTGGGTTCGTAATTTTACCCGGAGTTTTAGTTGGGTTCGTAATTTTACCCGGAGTTTTAGTTGGGTTCGTAATTTTACCCGGACTTTTTAGTTGGGTTCGTATTTTTTACCCGGACTTCTAGTTGGGTTCGTAATTTTACCCGGAGTTTTAGTTGGGTTCGTAATTTTACCCGGAGTTTTAGTTGAGTTCGTAATTTTACCCGGAGTTTTAGTTGGGTTCGAAATTTTACCCGGACTTTTTAGTTGGGTTCGTAATTTTACCCGGACTTTTTAGTTGGGTGCCGTATTTTTTACCCGGAGTTTTAGTTGGGTTCGTAATTTTACCCGGAGTTTTAGTTGGGTTCGTAATTTTACCCGGACTTTTTAGTTGTGTTGGTAATTTTACCCGGAGTTTTAGTTGGGTTCATATTTTTTACCGGACTTTTTAGTTGGGTTCGTATTTTTTACCCGGAGTTTTAGTTGGGTTCGTATTTTTTACCCGGAGTTTTAGTTGGGTTCGTATTTTTACCCGGAGTTTTAGTTGGGTTCGTATTTTTACCCGGAGTTTTAGTTGGGTTCGTATTTTTTACCCGGACTTTTTAGTTGGGTTAGTATTTTTGCCCGGAGTTTTAGTTGGGTTCGTATTTTTACCCGGAGTTTTAGTTGGGTTCGTATTTTTTACCCGGACTTTTTAGTTGGGTTCGTATTTTTTAGCCGGAGTTTTAGTTGGGTTCGTATTTTTTACCCGGAGTTTTAGTTGGGTTCGTATTTTTACCCGGAGTTTTAGTTGGGTTCGTATTTTTACCCGGAGTTTTAGTTGGGTTCGTATTTTTTACCCGGAGTTTTAGTTGGGTTTGTATTTTTACCCGGAGTTTTAGTTGGGTTCGTAATTTTACCCGGACTTTTTAGTTGGGTTCGAATTTTTTACCCGGACTTTTACTTGGGTTCGTAATTTTACCCGGACTTTTTAGTTGGGTTCGTATTTTTTACCCGGACTTTTAGTTGGGTTCGTAATTTTACCCGGAGTTTTAGTTGGGTTCGTAATTTTACCCGGAGTTTTAGTTGGGTTCGTAATTTTACCCGGAGTCTTGAGTTAATAGTTGGGTTCGTATTTTTACCCGGACTTTTAGTTGGGTTTGTAATTTTACCCGGAGTTTTAGTTGGGTTCGTCATTTTACCCGGAGTTTTAGTTGGGTTCGTAATTTTACCCGGAGTTTTACTTGGGTTCGTAATTTTACCCGGAGTTTTACTTGGGTTCGTAATTTTACCCGGAGTTTTAGTTGGGTTCGTAATTTTATCCGGAGTTTTAGTTGGGTTCGTAATTTTACCCGGACTTTTTAGTTGGATTCGTATTTTTTACCCGGACTTTTAGTTGGGTTCGTAATTTTACCCGGAGTTTTAGTTGGGTTCGTAATTTTACCCGGAGTTTTACTTGAGTTCGTAATATTACCCGGAGTTTTAGTTGGGTTCGTAATTTTACCCGGACTTTTTAGTTGGGTTCGTAATTTTACCCGGACTTTTTAGTTGGGTTCGTATTTTTTACCCGGAGTTTTAGTTGGGTTCGTAATTTTACCCGGAGTTTTACTTGGGTTCGTAATTTTACCCGGAGTTTTAGTTGGGTTCGTAATTTTACCCGGAGTTTTAGTTGGGTTCGTAATTATACCCGGAGTTTTAGTTGGGTTTGTAATTTTACCCGGACTTTTTAGTTGGGTTCGTATTTTTTACCCGGACTTTTAGTTGGGTTCGTAATTTTACCCGGACTTTTAGTTGGGTTCGTAATTTTACCCGGAGTTTTAGTTGGGTTCGTAATTTTACCCGGAGTTTTACTTGGGTTCGTAATTTTACCCGGAGTTTTACTTGGGTTCGTAATTTTACCCGGAGTTTTAGTTGGGTTCGTAATTTTACCCGGAGTTTTAGTTGGGTTCGTAATTTTACCCGGACTTTTTAGTTGGGTTCGTATTTTTTACCGGACTTTTAGTTGGGTTCGTAATTTTACCCGGAGTTTTAGTTGGGTTCGTAATTTTACCCGGAGTTTTAGTTGAGTTCGTAATTTTACCCGGAGTTTTAGTTGGGTTCGTAATTTTACCCGGATTTTTTAGTTGGGTTCGTAATTTTAACCGGACTTTTTAGTTGGGTTCGTAATTTTACCCGGACTTTTTAGTTGGGTTCGTAATTTTACCCGGAGTTTTAGTTGGGTTCGTAATTTTACCCGGACTTTTTAGTTGGGTTCGAATTTTTTACCCGGACTTTTAGTTGGGTTCATAATTTTACCCGTAGTTTTAGTTGGGTTCGTAATTTTACCGGGACCTTTTAGTTGGGTTCGTATTTTGTACCCGGACTTTTAGTTGGGTTCGTAATTTTACCCGGAGTTTTAGTTGGGTTCGTAATTTTACCCGGAGTTTTAGTTGGGTTCGTAATTTTACCCGGAGTCTTGAGTTACCCGGACTTTTTAGTTGGGTTCGTATTTTTACCCGGACTTTTAGTTGGGTTCGTAATTTTACCCGGAGTTTTAGTTGGGTTCGTAATTTTACCCGGAGTTTTAGTAGGGTTCGTAATTTTACCCGGAGTTTTACTTGGGTTCGTAATTTTACCCGGAGTTTTACTTGGGTTCGTAATTTTACCCGGAGTTTTAGTTGGGTTCGTAATTTTACCCGGAGTTTTAGTTGGGTTCGTAATTTTACCCTACTTTTTAGTTGGGTTCGTATTTTTTACCCGGACTTCTAGTTGGGTTCGTAATTTTACCCGGAGTTTTAGTTGGGTTCGTAATTTTACCCGGAGTTTTAGTTGAGTTCGTAATTTTACCCGGAGTTTTAGTTGGGTTCGTAATTTTACCCGGACTTTTTAGTTGGGTTCGTAATTTTACCCGGACTTTTTAGTTGGGTTCGTATTTTTTACCCGGAGTTTTAGTTGGGTTCGTAATTTTACCAGGAGTTTTAGTTGGGTTCGTAATTTTACCCGGACTTTTTAGTTGTGTTGGTAATTTTACCCGGAGTTTTAGTTGGGTTCATATTTTTTACCGGACTTTTTAGTTGGGTTCGTATTTTTTACCCGGAGTTTTAGTTGGGTTCGTATTTTTTACCCGGAGTTTTAGTTGGGTTCGTATTTTTACCCGGAGTTTTAGTTGGGTTCGTATTTTTACCCGGAGTTTTAGTTGGGTTCGTATTTTTTACCCGGAGTTTTAGTTGGGTTCGTATTTTTACCCGGAGTTTTAGTTGGGTTCGTAATTTTACCCGGACTTTTTAATTGGGTTCGAATTTTTTACCCGGACTTTTAGTTGGGTTCGTAATTTTACCCGGATTTTTTAGTTGGGTTCGTAATTTTACCCGGAGTTTTAGTTGGGTTCGTATTTTTTACCCGGAATTTTAGTCGGGTTCGTAATTTTACCCGGAGTTTTAGTTGGGTTCGTAATTTTACCCGGAGTTTTAGTAGGGTTCGTAATTTTACCCGGAGTCTTGAGTTAATAGTTTTGTTTGTATTTTTACCCGGACTTTTAGTTGGGTTCGTAATTTTACTCGGAGTTTTAGTTGGGTTCGTAATTTTACCCGGAGTTTTAGTTGGGTTCGTAATTTTACCCGGAGTTTTACTTGGGTTCGTAATTTTACCCGGAGTTTTACTTGGGTTCGTAATTTTACCCGGAGTTTTAGTTGGGTTCGTAATTTTACCCGGAGTTTTAGTTGGGTTCGTAATTTTACCCGGACTTTTTAGTTGGGTTCGTATTTTTTACCCGGACTTTTAGTTGGGTTCGTAATTTTACCCGGAGTTTTAGTTGGGTTCGTAATTTTACCCGGAGTTTTAGTTGAGTTCGTAATTTTACCCGGAGTTTTAGTTGGGTTCGTAATTTTACCCGGACTTTTTAGTTGGGTTCGTAATTTTACCCGGACTTTTTAGTTGGGTTCGTATTTTTTACCCGGAGTTTTAGTTGGGTTCGTAATTTTACCCGGAGTTTTAGTTGGGGTCGTAATTTTACCCGGACTTTTTAGTTGGGTTTGTTCAGGATAAAGGTTTTAGCATTAAGACACACACAAATGTTTAAAAAGTCTATTAACTAAATATTAACTATAAAAGGCACAGTACAACACCAGTTCACACTACGACTACTCTTCGTCTACTATATTCATTACAACTCCATCACCTTAACCTACATTATTGATTTTTTCCTTTCTTGGCGCGACCAGCCTACAACCATCAACCTTACAACTTATAACACTAAAGTAACATAAGACGAACTCTGGACTCATTAGCCCCTATATGTAGGCAACACATTATTTTATTGTACTCAACACTCCCTCTCAATAAAATATTTTTATATAATAGAACTTAAAAATTAAACATGCATAAAACAATATATATGCTAAAACTTAAATGCTAACTTCTTTCAAGCCTAACGCACTTCTAAATTTCTCGAATTTGACTTTACACAACGGTTTAGTAAAAATATCAGCAGTGTTATTTTCAGTGCTTACATAAATTACATCAATTTCTCCATTGTCTATTTTCTCTCTCACAAAATGATATCTTATATCTATATGTTTAAGTCTTTTATTTTCAGTGTTCTTTGAGATGTGAATTGCCGATTGATTATCTTCATACAATATGGGTTTTACTATTTCATTTACATTAAAGTCTTTTAGAATTTTTGTAACCCAACAAGTTTCACTTGCTGCTTTGCTTAAGGCTACATATTCTGCTTCGGCTGTTGATAGAGCCACACTAGTTTGTTTTTGTGAAGTCCATATAACACTACAGTCAAACACTTGTAGAACAAATCCTGTGACTGATCTTCTGTCCACCTCATCTCCTGCCCAATCTGCGTCCACGAATCCTCTAGCACATGCACTGTTTTTAGCGCGCACAAACACTAGGTGTAAGTTAACAGTACCTTTCACATACCGTAGTACTCGTTTCAATGCTTGCCACAGTTCCGCCCTCGCGAAATTTTGAAATCTGCTAAGATAGTTCACAGAAGCGCAAAGATCCGGTCTCGTTCCACTTACAGCATACAACAAACTTCCAATCAATCTTCTACATCTGTTTTCCAAATTCTTGTCTGGATTTTGGTTTTTGGGTATTTTTAATTTGTAGTTTTCTTCCATGGGTGTTCCAACAGATTTACAATCTCCCATTTGAAAGGTCTTTAAAATTTTTTTCAAATATGCTGTTTGGTTTATGGTTATTGTCTCATTTTCTAAATCTTGATTTATGTGAAGTCCTAAATAGTTTTTAACTCTACCGATATCTTTCATCTTAAAGTTGTTTGCTAGTACTTTTTTGAATTGATCCACTTTTGTTTCATTTGACCCACAAATCAGTAAGTCGTCAACATATAATAGTACAAATAATTTGTCATGTTCTGATTTTGTGTATAAGCAATAGTCGTTTTTCGATCTTATAAATCCTTCTTTTTTCATTAATTGGTCAAACTTGTCGTTCCAGTAACGTGGAGATTTTTTTAACCCATATAAAGATTTTTTTAATTTTAGTATTTTACCTTCGTGCTGTTGAAGTAACCCTTCTGGCGCTCTCATGTACACTTCTTCTCTTATTTCTCCATAAAGAAACGCGCTGTGTACATCCATTTGGTAGACGATGTATTTCTTTTCATTTGCTATAGCGAGGAAAATTCTCAATGTTGGCAATCTGGCTACTGGCGCATATATCTCATCAGGGTCCATATTATCTTTCTGCTGATAGCCTTTTGCTACTAGTCTTGCTTTGTATTCTACCGGTGTCCCTTCTTCGTTTTTCTTTATTTTAAAAACCCATCTGCTACCGATAATATCTTTATTCACTGGATATTCGACCTCAGTCCAGGTTTCATTTTCTTCAAGGGCTTTTAATTCTTTATTTATTGCTCTCTCCCATTTATCTTTTTCTTTTCCCTGCATAGCTTCACTGTATGTTCTTGGTTCATCAAGTTCTTCTCCATAAAAACACATTTCATAATCCTCAAATCTTTTTGGTCTTCTTATCTCTCGCTTGGTTGTCTGTCTCTGTTCTATAGTTGGTTCATTTTGTTCCTCTTCGTAGTTCTCATCTTGATTTTCATTATCATCTGTCGCTTCTTCGTTAATCATATTTTCTTCTTCTGATTGTTCATGTTCTTCATCAATTATTAATTTAATATTTTCCATACCTCTCTCTATTGGTTTTCCATCTAGTTCAATTTTATTCGGGTTTCTAAATATAACATCCCTATGAATAACTATTGTTTGTTTTTCTTCATCCCACAGCCTATATCCATTAGTAGAGTATCCAATAAAAATGTACTTTTTACTTCTTTCATCAAGTTTTTTTAAGTGTCCGAGGACTTTACTATATGCCTCACTTCCAAAAATCTGAAGTCTGCTTAGATCTGGTTTTCTTTTGTTCCACATTTCGAACGGTGTGTTTTGTACAGTTTCAGTTGGTGTCCTATTTAGTAAATAAGCTGCTGTACGTAACGCTTCTCCCCAAAATACCTTTTTCAAGCCTGATGTGAAGATTAACGATCTGGTCTTCTCCATAAGAGTTCTATTTAGACGTTCTGCTTTCCCGTTTAATTGCGGTGTGTATATTACTGTTGTGTCCATCACTATTCCTTTATTTCTACACCACTCCTTTGTTTCTCTGTTTATATACTCTGTTCCATTGTCACTGCGTAGCTTAGACACTTTTTGCCCTGTGAATGACTCCATTTGATGTACGTATTCTTTTAAGTATTCAAATACTTCATTCTTATTTTTCATTAAGTATACTACTGTGTAATGTGTGAAGTCGTCTAGAAAGGTTAAAAAGTATCTTTTGTTATCCCATGTTGATGGGTCTATGGGTCCACAAACATCCGTATGGATTATTTCTAATGGTCTTACTGCTCTTGTTCTTACACTGTTAAATGGCTTTCTAGTTTGTTTAGCTTTCAAGTATATTTCACAAAAAAAGTTTACATCACAATCTTTCTTGTCTAGGTCCATTCCAGTTACCATTTCTTCTACGATCATCTGTTTCAATTTTTTTGCACCAATGTGACCCATTTTTGTATGCCACTGAATAAGTTTTGTATCTTTATTCTCTGTAAACATGGCTTCATTATTTTCTTGCATAATATTTACTGTATAAATCCCACTCCTTTCTTTGCTTCTTTCTAAGATGGTTTTGTTTTCTTTGGTTATTAGTACTTTTTCACCTGTGAATATTACTTTTCCTCCGTTATTTGTTATTTCACTCACTGATAATAAATTTTTACTTAGTTCAGGGACATATAAAACGTTTTTTAATAGGCATGAGCTTCCTTCTATCGTTCCTTTACCTTCTGCCTTCATCGACACAGACTGTTTCGCTACACCAATATCTTTAGTTGTTTTTTCAAATGTTTGAAATATATCTGTACATTTTGTCATGTGTGCCGTAGCACCTGAGTCGATTACAAAAGTGCTTGTATCTTTTTCAGTTTTCTTTACCTCTTCTGTTAAAAATGCTACCTTTCTTTCTTGCTTGTCTCTATTTCTAAAATAGCAATCTTTCTCAGCATGGTTATTTTTCTTACAAATTTTGCACTCAACTTTTTTTGTTTCATTGATAGGACAGTTTTTAGCGATGTGTCCTATTTTATGACATTTATAACAATTCTTGGCCCTACAAAACTTTTCAATGTGACCTGGCCTTTTACATTTTCGACAGGTTTTATTCTTTGTATAAAATGCAACTGGTTTTTCTGTTTCATTGCCTTTAGCCATTGCTTCCTCTGATATTAATCTTGATGTTAAATTTGTTAGCGTTCTCTCCTTCATTTCTGTCATCTCCCAAGCTGTTCGGAAATGTCTGTATGCATTGGGTAACGTACTTAGAATTTTCGAAATTATCATGTCATCATCTATTACTTGATTTATATTTTTTAATCTAAAAGCCAGATTTTCAAGTTTGCTAATATGCATCGAAATATCACCTCCCTCATACGAGAAATTGAAAAATTCTTGCAGTAAAGAACACTTCTGTTGCTCGGAGTCCTTTTTAAATATGTTAGATAACTTTTTATACATCTCAGCTGACGATTTACAAGTTATTACATGCATCAATACCTTTTTGTCGATGGAGCTGACGATCACACTTTGGGCTTTAGCATCTTTCCTCCTCCATTCTATTTTATCTTGCTCCTTTTCTAATAATTCTAGTTTTGTAGTTTCTGTTACTATCTCGTACAATCCATGTGCTCTGAATAAGATATCTATTTGGAACTGCCATATCTGAAATGATTCCGCATCTGATAGTTTTTGTATTTGGGACGTTTCTTCAAAACCTATGACACCACCCGACGCCATTGTCTTCTTTCACTTCAGTTTTTACTTTTACTGTCCCGGTTTCTATCACCTTATAGTTCACTTTATACACGTACACCTTTCACTGTTTTTACTTTTCTATTTTACTTGTTTTTACGTATTTTCTGCGAGTATCCTGGGCCCATAACCTGCTCAGGATAAAGGTTTTAGCATTAAGACACACACAAATGTTTAAAAAGTCTATTAACTAAATATTAACTATAAAAGGCACAGTACAACACCAGTTGACACTACGACTACCCTTCGTCTACTACATTCATTACAACTCCATCACCTTAACCTACATTATTGATTTTTTCCTTTCTTGGCGCGACCAGCCTACAACTACCAACCTTACAACTTATAACACTAAAGTAACATGAGACGAACTCTGGACTCATTAGCCCCTATATGTAGGCAACACATTATTTTATTGTACTCAACAGGGTTCGTATTTTTTACCCGGACTTTTAGTTGGGTTCGTAATTTTACCCGGAGTTTTAGTTGGGTTCGAATTTTTTACCCGGAGTTTTAGTTGGGTTCGTATGTATGTAGGGTGTTGGAGGTCAAGGATAATCCTCGTGGCACCCAGGCCCCATTGGGCCCCTTGTGCCTCCCCCTACGCTCACTCTGGCTGTGTCAACCAGCCTAGGTAGTTAACGAAGGCTAGGACGCAGCTCAGAGGTGCGTTCCTGATTCCGTCCATGGTTGGCCATGGATCCCCCAGCAAGCGTTCCCTGTGTACAACCAGGTCTGGGCATTCACAGAAAATGTGTTTTACCGTCTCATCCTCTAGCTCACAAGCTCGGCATATAGACGTTTCAGCGAGACGCATCACGTGTAGATGCTTCCGTAAACCACAGTGACCCGTGAGAATACCCGTAATTAAACGTAGGTTTTGTCTGGACAGCTGTGTAAATTTCCTAGCAGAGATGCTGGAGGAGCGAGGGAGCCCTTCCCTAGCTTGGTGACAGCCAGGTAGATTCTCCCATTGTCGGATGAATTTCTTGTGGGTGAGGTCCTTCAATGATTGTAGCAGAAGGTTATTAGTGGGTAGTAGAAAGGGTTCCGGCGAGCTTACCAGTCCGTTGGCAGCTCTTCTTGCTAGTTTATCAGCGTGCCGATTGCCCTTATCCTCAGAATGCCCTTTTATCCATATGAGGTTGACCTTGTTGTGTTTGGACGCCTCCACAAGGGTGTTATGACAATCCAAGACTAAATCGGAGGTAAACCTGCAACGACTTAATGAGAGGATGGATTGTCTGCTGTCTGTGTAGATCGTTACGTTACTGCCAATCTTGTCGGAGCTGAGAATACACTCCGCGGCAGTTTTTATGGCAAAGATTTCCGCCTGCGTTACAGAAGGATACTTGCCTAGGGGGATGGACTGTCTTAGCTGGTAGTCATGAGAGAAAATGCCAGCGCCAGTACCACTTTCTTTCCTGGAGCCGTCTGTGAATATCTTCAGGCTCGAGGTGTTCCCCTTTACCTGCGGTATGTCCTTGGGAAGGTAGGGTTTGTTGAAGACGTAACAAGGTGGAATATAGTCCGTACGGTAGTCGAGAAGCGGCACAACTTCCGTTGCACTACTCCATAGACTGCCCCACATGCCGCCCTTGTCGCCTACTTTTGTGTAGCCCACCGTGCGAAGCCTGAATAGTGTTTTCAGGGCCACCTCTTCAATGAAGAAGTCAAGTGGTGGCAAGTACAACATGTACTCCAACGCAGCAGTTGGGGTTGTGCTCATTGCCCCGGTTGTGCCGAGGCAAGCAAGTCTTTGAATTTGTGCCAGTTTGATTTTGGTTGTGGTCCGCTTGACTCTAGACCACCACGCAATCGCCCCGTACGTGAGCATAGGACGGATAACGGCAGTGTATATCCACAGTGTGATCTGTGGTGAGAGACCCCAGGTTTTCCCTACGGCTCTACGACACTGACCGAAAGCCATTCTTGCCCTTTTCAGTCTTAGCTCAAGGTGTGCTTTCCAGCTTAATTTCCTGTCGAAGGTCACACCGAGATACTTGACCTCTTCAGACAGTTTCAGTTCGCTATTGCAGAACCTTGGTGGTGTGAAATTGCTGTGTTTCCTCTTACTAGTGAAGAGTATCATTTCTGTCTTGGCTGGGTTAACGGAAAGCGAGTGAGCTTTGCACCAGTCCTCGACGTGTTTTAGCGCCACTTGCATTCTTTCGGCAAGTGTGTTGTGGAATTTTCCGCTGACGAGTATGACAAGGTCATCAGCGTAGCCAACGGTCTCGAATCTTTGGCCATTTAATTCTTGAAGCAGGCTATCAAGGGTAAGGTTCCACAAAAGTGGTGATAACACTCCTCCCTGTGGACAGCCTCCCGCGACTCTTCCCTTGAGTGTTGTGTTGCACGCCTTGAGGCTCACTATTCTTTGCGAGAGCATGGCATGGATCCAGCCCTTAACGGTCGGCGCCACGCCACGCTCTGCCAGAGCCTCCTGGATGCAACGGAAGGTGGTTTTATCGAAGGCTCCTTCAATGTCGATGAACACACCCAATGTGGATTCCCCGTTGTCAATTGAGGAGCTTATTTGCTTTGTCACACTGTATAGTGCAGTGTCAGTGGATCTTCCTTGTGTATAGGCATGTTGGCTAGGGTGCAGTGGTCTCGCTAAGAGTGCTGTGTCCCTGATATATCTGTCGCAAAGTCTTTCAATAGTCTTCACAAAAAAAGAGGAGAGACTAATGGGTCTGAAAGCCTTTGGTACCGAGTAGTCCTGTCTTCCGGGCTTAGGTATGAAGGTGACTGCAACTTCACGCCAACGTTTTGGGACGTAACGCAGCGCCAGGCACGCTTGTATGATCTCCAGCAGATGTGGTTCAATCGTTTCAAGTCCCCACTGTAGCAGGGCTGGAAAGATACCATCTGGTCCTGGAGACTTGAAGGGTGAGAAGCTCTGAATGGCCCACCTTAGTCTGGCGCTGTCTGCAATACGGCTGGCTGAAACCCAATCGTCCTCGGAGGCAGCGCTGTTAGGTTCTGCAATGGTGGTATCCAGAGTGGTGGAGGAGCCTGGAAAGTGAATACACATTAGCAGTTTTAAGCTCTCTTTGAGGCTGTTGGTAAAAGAGCCATCAGACCTCTTCAAGATACCTACTTCCTGTCTCGGGTCTTTTGACAGTATTTTTTTCAAGCGAGAGGCATCGGCGATGCATTCCACGCTTTCGCAGAAGCTGCGCCAGGTAGCCCTCTGCCTTCGCCTGATTAATTTCCTGAACTCGGAACGCTTACTTCTGTAATCGTCCCAGTCCAGGTCAGTTTTTGAGCGTTGTGCCTTATTGAAAGCCCTTTTGGTATTCACCTTGAGTCGTTCGAGCTCGGAACACCACCAAGGGGTGGCGCGTCCCAGCTCTAGTTCTTTCCTCAGGGGACAGGCCTTTTTGTACGATTTCATCAGAGCGTTGCTTAAGACAGACGAGTAATTGTCCAGGTCTCCGATGTTACGTGGGCGTGAGATGTTCGTATGTTGCAACTCACCAGAAAGATTTTCGCAGAAGGCGTCGATGTTCGTCCTTCTGGCATCTCGCCCCAATCTTTTCTTGGCCTCGTGACGACCAAGATCGAAGGTAATCCATCTGTGGTCTGACAGGGAAGCTTCCTCTGAGACACGCCAGTTGGTTATTTGTTGCGAGATACCTAAGGTGGCTAACGTAATGTCAATGACGGTCTGACATCGTGCGTTGACGAATGTCGGTTCCGTCCCACGATTTAGTATATCTAAATAGCTGCTAGTAATAAATTCAAGCAGTAACTTACCCCTGACGTTGTCATCTCTACTACCCCACGCCGAGGAGTGTGCATTGGAGTCGCATCCAATGATCAGCTGCCATTTCCTTCCGTTGCAGGTGTCGACTAACGCCTTCAGCTCCTGCGATGGGGGTCTTTCCTCCCCTGGAAGGTAGGCAGCTGCCATGGTGATCTCTTGTGCTGTCCCTTTAAGGATCCATTGTACCCTCACTGCAGTGACGTCCCTGTTCGAGCATTGAGGCAAGAGGTAGGCATGAAGATTCCTGGGCACAAAAATTGCTGTCCTAGGTCTGCTGTCGCCGGCGTTGCTGAAAACAGTACCGCTAAGATTACTAAGACCAAGTACTCTGGACCCGGAGGTCCATGGCTCTTGAATCAGAGCTATAGTGTTCTTCATCACGTCAAGATGACGGCAAAGAGTTGCCGTTGCTGTCTTGCTGCGATGCAGATTGCATTGTACTACCCTGATAGTGTTGTTGTCCATCGGGCTATTTCTGGCTTCCTGGCTGCTCACTTTAGTGAGAGGGAGAAGGTGGATCGACAGTGGCTGTCGCTTTGCTCGGGGGTGTGTCAAGGATGGAGTCCGACACACAAGAGTCCGGCGAGGATGGTGTCTTCAGAGGCTTCGTTTCCGTGAAGCCTCTGAATCCCGCATCTGGTTGGGAGATGTCCATCTCTTCCGACCTAGCCACTGCTGGTGCTGCTACCACGACAGAAGGTGCCGGAGCAGGTACTGGCGCCGTCCCAGTCGAGGGTGCTACAGCTGGAGTTGCCGCGCAAGCCCCCGACGTTGCCGTCGCCTCTACCTCGGTGGTGAGCTCCTGTTCCAGGTCTTGCCACCCACTGACGCGGACCTTAATTGTTCCGAAGAACAGATTGAGGATCGATCCGTTAGTGCGGAGCCAATTGGCATCCTTCTGGGTTGCACCAAATGCGAGAACGAGTCCCGCATCGCCAGAGCTGTTTGCGACCTCCTCGAAATTGAAAAGGCACCAGCTGTGGATGTCCAGGTGTCTGTTCTGATCAGCCAGGATGTTGACCAGTCTGTCGCTGGAGGGCTTGACCTCTGGGTCGAGCAGGAGCGATGAGGGTATCCAGATTTGGACTCTGGGCATCCTCGGAAGCTCATCCTCCCTAATAACGCGAAGCTGTGCGTCTTTGGCGCAACGTAGCTTCGTAATTTTGCCCTTTAGCCATGCAAGGGACAGGTCGTCACCGCATGTGACCCTGAGCTTCTCTCCCTTGAAGCTCCAAGAGCGGAAGGTGATCTGGGGCTCTTTAGATCCTGAGGGCCTGACGCTCAGTTCCTCCCAAAGAAGTCTGAAGAGCTCCCTCTGCACTTCTTTGCCGTCCGCCTCCTTGATCTTGCCAAGGGGATTGCGGCCGTCAATGATGACAACCCGGAGGTGACTAGTCAATGCCTCCCGGAAGCTGATTGCCGCTGTATTAGCGGTGGTGTTATGCGGTGCGTGTCTCGCCCTCTTGTGGTGAGCCGGTGACTGCTCCGAAGATGTCGCCGAACGCAACCGTTTGTTTTGTACATCCCCAGTACGCTCCTCAGCCCTTCTACCTGAGTATTGGGGTTGGGTCTTCGTACCGGAGGTGCTAGGTATCTCCCTTCGGTCACTTGGACGGCTCGCTGTTCCTCGACGTTGATTCGAGTTGCGTGCCTGGTCACCAGGTGCGGGGCGATTCTGTCGACGACTCTCGTCGCGTCGTTCACCACGTCTATTGGGGCCAGCCTCGTGCTCTCTCGTGTAGCGAGAGGTACGCGCTGTTGCTCCCGACGCAGCTGATCCCTGAGGCGTAGAAGCTTGCTGTTGCTCTAGAGCACGAGCCTTCCTCCGCCTTTTTAATTCGGCACCGCAGGGTCGTTTGCCTCCTCTCGCCCTCCGACGGACTTCGGTGAAGCCATCGTTGTCCTTGGACTCTAGGGCGGGTTGCTCCTCCTCCTGGGGCGCCTTCGAGCCTTCTCCGCTGCTCATCTTCCTGCCTAAAACAAAGAAGAACCACCTCGCCGGCAACAGGTGCCGGCGCGTGTTGAACACGCGGGAGTTTTTTTGAGGTTAGGTGTACCACGCTGCCCTAAAACCTGCGAAAAATACCACCTACACCTAATAGAAGTGTGAAATCACACTTAAACGCTCACTTGCTGAGTAAAAACACACTACAAAACGCGAAAACCGCTGAACACACGCTTTATTGCGTGGAGCGTAATGGCGCCCGTGCGTACTATCCGCCTGTCAAAGACGGAATGCAATAAACCGTTAAAGAATCGTTAGGGAGGAATAAAAAATCCACTTTTGATGTAAGGGAGTGTATAGTTTGACCGCAAATCAATATTAAAGTTGAGGTTATGTACATACTCAACTACTGCATTTATCGCTTATCGGCGCTTTCCCTTCGATAAATGGCGCATATTTCGTCATAAGTCATTAGAAAATCGTTAGGGAGAATTAATAAGTTCACTTTTGATGTAAGGGAGTAGATAACTGTACCGCAAATCAATTACTAAGGTCGCAGTTATGTACCTTCTGAATTAACCTATTTAAAAACTTCTCTTTCCATAAATGAGACGTATATTATTCATAGTCTTGCAATATACCTTGGGACGGTCATGGCGTTTACTTTAATGTTTGGAAGAACATAATGAGTTTCATCGTAAATGAACGTAAAAGTTTAGATAAAAACCTTCATTTTGTTTGCCCGCGGAATGTTGAGAATATGGCTTTGTTTTAAGATAAATTGCACGTATTTCTTTAAAACTGTTAGATTATCGTAATGGAGGAATATAATATTAACTTTTTTTCACGAGTATGTGTTTTCCGTTTGTTCACAAAATAGTCATAAAGACAACATATACAGGAGTAGCCAAAATTACCGGAACACCTAAGTACATAACTGTCCAACGGTAAGAAAAAGAAAAATCAGACAAAAGTTTTTTGATTTTAAACAAACCATCATTCAAATATATTTCTAATATACAGGCTGTTCATTTTATTATAGAAATTTTGTAAACTTTTTGTTTCAAATGGAACATATATGTATATTATATATGTATATGTTTACATTTTGTGATTTTAGGACTAACTCTTTTAAACATCTTTTATTAAAATAATCTTTTTATAAAATGCACCATTTTTGAGTTTTAAGCAATTAATTAAAATTAGTCAGAATTACCAGAACACCTACATAACTCTGCAAACGCAAAAAAAATCAAAAAAACATTCAAGCAAAAGTGTTTTGACTTTAAATAAGCTATCGTTCAAATATATTTCTATTATGGAAATTTCATAACATTTAAAAAAAATTGAACACCATGTATATTTTTGCATTTTGTAATTCTAAGACTAATACCAAATATTTTTTATTGCTATAGTTTTCTTGTAGAATTATTATTATTTTTGAGTTGTAAGCAATTAATTAAAATTATTCATAATTACCGGAACACCTACATAGTTCTCCAGCCGTAAAAAACATATTTTTAAACAAGCTCTGCTCTATTATGGCAGTATGGAACATCCTGTACATCGCATCATCTGCATCATTTTTTAGTTATCAGCAATTAATTAAAACTCCAAAACATTTATTTTGACCGAACGGATAAATAATAACAAATTCAAGAAAAAGAAACAAAGTAATTAAATAAAATTTTCAAACAGCCATCCCTGAGCGGCTTGACAATGCCGCAAACTATCAACAAATTCCCGTAAACAGTTCTCTAAATGTTCGACAGTAATACTTTGAGCTTCGTTCACTATCCATTGCTTCAACGCATCAATGTTTTGCGGCCTATTGGTGTAAACCTTGTATTTTAGGTGCCCCCAAATAGAAAAATACAATATTTGCAAATCCGGCAACCTAGGTGGACATTCAATGGATCCTCTCCTTCCAATCCACCTCTGCGGAAAAATTGAGTTTAAATAATTTCGCACTTGGACACCGTACTGCGGCGGGGCACCATCTTGCTGAAATCAAATGATATTTAGTTCTAAAACAGTTTCCAGTAGTTTCCAAAACAGTGTTCTGATAAAATCAATTTCTTGAATGCAGTATTTGGTAATTTTCAGTTTTGTCGATTGGCGATATCGCTTGCAAAATAAGTAAATGTCAAGTAAAAATACATAACCACAATGTGGCTACAGTAGACCAGCGTTTTCCAACCGCCGGTCCGCGGACCTGCGCCGGTCCGTAGAAATATTTTACCGGTCCGCGAAAAATTTCGCCCGTTTCAAAGCGGATAAGCGCCGTCGCGGCTCTCTTCTATACAGCTACAAGTCATTAACGGCAAGAATATACAATTGTAGGTATTTCTTTGTAAATATAGTAAGCGTCGCAAATTGTGTGTCGCTTAAGTGTTAACAGAAGATATGTATGTGGTTTCTATTGTATTAACATATATTATTCTATTATTTATCTATACTTCATAATACTTGCTATAGCTATCACTAGATCGCACTAATGGCAGTACATACCATCTTTATTTCTTACGGATTTATTTCTTTTATTCTGAACTACAATACTGTACGATCATTAGTTAGGTGGTGGCAACATTGCTCACCTCTACAACATAGTTTACGACGATTCGTGTATGCCCACCCCAGTATTGTGTCAGATCGCTCGTCTTTTATTTTATCGCGGTCGAGCGTATTGTTATTGAATATTGTGCGTTATAGTGTGTTGTGTGGTGTTTCGGAAAATAATTTTTTTTCGCAAAACTTGACGCCGTACAAAATAGAAGTAAAAAGTAAAACAGCTAAAACCTTCTAACTTTCTTTGGTAGAAGCAAAGACAATATTCAGGAGAAAAGTTCTGATGGTATCGAAATTATGCCAAGTACCAGTTCTTCAAGTGTAAAAGGAGCACAGAAAAGGAAACGTGTCGATACTTCTAAATATACAATGCAAACAAAAAGGCAAAAGGTAACTTTATTAGACAATATGATAAGGAGTATTTAAAGTTCGGTTTTATTGTACCCCTGGAAGCGAACTATCGCTACTGGCCTTGTGTGAAGTATGTTCAGAAATTCTTTCAAATGAAGCTATGAAGCTTCCCAAACTAGCTCGTCATTTGCATTCAAAGCATAAACATTTTACTGATAAGCCACAGGACATTTTTGAAAGATAACGTGATCGGACGAAAATTCAGAAAAGTCAAATGAAAATTATGATGACTACTATAGTAACAAGTCCCTGGTTCAAACGGCTTATTTCGTAGCTCCTGGTATAGCTAAAACAAAAAACCCGTTCACTACTGGTGAGGCGTCTCAGATGTCGATCAAGAAATTTGGGACTCAAGCTGTTACAAAATTGGAGGCTGTACCACTAACGGATACCACAATTCAGATAAGAATTAATGACATAGCCACCAATATCGAAATACAAGTTATAGTGTGTGAATAAGTGTCCACTTTTTTAGGCCGAAAAAAGTTTAAGCATGTACAAGTGTAAAAATCAACTTTATTCAGAAGTTACATAACTTACACAAATCTTTAAAATCACGTACTTAAAAAACATTAACCAAAAATCTTGTTTTAAAATCATCAAATACGTTGAGCCGAGAATGTCAGCCAACTTATAACCGATTGACTTGAAATTGAGACAAAGTTTTTTATGAAATTTTCAATACTTCTTTTTGGTTATAGCCATTTGGCTACAAAATTGTCGAATACGGCGTGTTCAATAACATGCCAAACTGCAAAAGAATACCATTTGCTAAAATCCAACGTACTGGACTGGGTTTTGTATCAAAGAATACATAAAATCTCTCTATGCGGAAATTTTAAATCAATCAGGTATGAATTCGTTGATATTTCCGACCGTTTTTTAAATGCAAATGATTACAGAGCAAAAGACTTGTGTCAAACAGAATTTCTAGCAGAATATTTACCTTTTTAATTATTTGAATAAAATTTGTTTTTACACTACTACTACATGCTTAAACTTAGGTATCATTTTTCTACCTCCAGGGGTGGTATTACCCCTTAATCGTCAGCCGGTCCGCGAAATATTTCTCCTACTATTGCCGGTCCGCAGGCGTAAAAAGGTTGAAGAACGCTGCAGTAGACACTTGAGTAGAGACCAACTGTCGCAGGCAAACATTGTCTAATACGTGATGTAACATGTCCAAAGTTTCTAAATTTAATAAAATTAATGTACCAAACGAGAAAAAATAGTTTATCCGTTTGATTAAGATAAATTGGTATGTATGTGTGAAAATATTCTTAATTTGAAGTTCAGGAGTTTTGATTAATTGCTTATAACTAAAACATTATGAAACCTATACAAAAATGATTCCAATAAAAATGTTTAGAATTAGTCTTAGCATTATAAATGTAAAGATATACAGGGGTTTCCATTGGAAAAGACAAGGTTACCAAATTTTCATAATAAAATGAACATCCTGTACATTAAAAGCATATTTTAATAATACCTAGTTTAATATCAAAAAGCGTTTGTTTGAATGCTTTTTGAAATTTTTTACGGTTGGGGAGTTATATAGGTGTTCTGGTAATTATGACTGATTTTATTTAATTGCTTAAAACTCAAAAATGATGCATTTTATAAAAATGTTATTTTAATAAAAGATGTTCAGAGTTAGGCCTAAAATCACAAAATGTAAAAATAAACAGGGTGTTCCATTTGAAAAAAAAGTTTACGAAATTTCTATAATAAAATGAAAATATAAATTAAAAATATATTTGAGCGATGGATTGTTTAAAGTAAAAAAACTTTGCCTGATTTTTTTTTTTGATATTTCTTACCGTTGGAGAGTTATTTAGGTGTTCCGGTAATTTTGGCTAACCCTGTATATGTAATAACAAGCATAAAAGCATCTTGTACACCTATTCCATCAAAATGTTCGCATTTTGTGCCCTTGTCTGCTAAATTTGGGTCTTAAATAAAATTTTGTTTCTTCGGGCATTCGAAGAAAGTTTCTTTATAATCTATTTTACTAGAAAAGAGTATTTAAAAACTAAATAAGCAATGGATACGTATGCTAGTATATTTGGCTGCATACCTTGTCACAATTTTATGTTTTTGTGGTTCCAGTAGTTCACAGTGGTCTTACGTGTGTTCATAAATGGCGCTTATGACAGTCGAAATAAAGTGTAATATACGTAGTAATATAAAAATAAAAGAAATAAATAAATATATTAAATTGACAAATTTAATATTGCAAGACAATAAACAAAATACGTCCCATTAATGGAAAGACAATTATCTACTCCCTTACATCAAAAGTGAACTTTTTAGTTGTTCCTAACGATTTCTATTTCGATTTTTCTAATGACTTATGACGAAATACGCGCCATTTATCGAAGGGAAAGCGCCGATAAGCGATAAATGCAATAGTTGACTATGTATATAACCTCAATCTTTAATTTTGATTTGCGGTCACACTATACACTCCCTTACATCAAAAGTGGACTTTTCCTCTCTAACGATTCTTTAACGGTTTATTGCAGTAATAGGACCAATTTGTGTAAAACAAAGCAAATAAATACATAAGCTATGACAGGTTCCGTACTCAAAGTTTTTTTGATTTGCGGTTAAATATTGCAGTCTGAGATATAAAAAGTGGCATTTTTAATCCTCCCTAACCATATTCTAACCGTCTGTGAAGAAATGGGTAATATGTATAGCAAAACAAAGCCGTTAGCGTAACTTTCCGACGGTAAACTAACGAGTGAGGTTATGTACTAAACATTTATATTACTTTGCAGTTAAACTAATTACTCCCAAACGTCGAAATTACACTCCCTAATCCTCCATAACAATTTTCAAACCATTCGAATAAAAAAAATCAGAAGATATGAAAGTTGGGGGACAACTTGACGGTACAAAAAACAATTTTTATTTTCTTAAAAACTAAATACTCCCAAACGAAAAAAATTTACTCCCAAACCCTCCCTAACGACCCCCAAACGATTTGCATAAAAATTTACTTAAAATTCAAAAGTGGCGGGGATAACTTGACAGCGGTGTTAAAACAATAATTTGCGTATTGTACATTTTAGCAGAAGTACGCTGTCACCAAAATGAAAGTTGGATACAGGAGCTTGTATTTTAAACTATTGTTGTTCATTCCTTCCGATTAGGTTTTCGATATCTGCGAAACAATTAAATCATAATGATGAAGACCAGAAGGAGACATGGTAAACGTTGCAGTCTTAACTGTTGTTGAAAGACTTGTGAACCTAAAAGCGGGGGTTGATATGGTGTATTACTCAGTTTTATGTTCATTAATTAATTTGTGGCAAAATGTCACCTCATATCCTCATATTCCTCGTATATGAGGAAGTGGTTAGCCGGTTCTTTTCTGCTAGAAATCCCCTCTCAACTAGAAACTGCTGTATGTATTATTGTTTATTAACCTTACAAGAACAATGGCATGAACAACATGGCTTACAATGGCTTACTAAGAGCTAAAGAAGAAAAGCTGACTGAAAAATGAAGTACCTTTTTGGGGAAAGATATAACGTTTCTTTTTGCTTCAACAGTTTAAAACAATACCTACCGAAGTATTAAAAAAAAATAAAATATAAACGAAAGAAAGTGATGAACCTGACGTTCCGCAGTTGACACTTTATCCAAGCTTGGCACCTATAAAGAAATAAACACACCACACACCAAAAAGTAAACACAAACGGCTAAATAATTGTAGCACAATTTTAAGTTATAGTGTTATACAAATATCTACATTAATAGAAATTGTTAATACTTGTTTTGTAATAAAAAACAATATAATAATTGATTATACACAACGTAAAAATTTCAAATCTATACTCCAATCAGATTTTAGTGCTGTAAATTTGTAATGTTTAAAAAAATCTGTAATTCCAGTGTTTCCAACTATATGCACTTAGGTCTAATTTCACACCACTAGTAAGAGCACTATTCATTATTATGCAAAATAAATTTTGATATACTATGCTCCAAATATTTTGAGAAGTTAATATATTTCAAATAGTACACTATTTCGACGGTTATTTTTAAGATGACAAACCGGGTACTGTCTCCATCATATTTCACATTTGGGTGACGTAGACCTTCCGTTTGACATCTACGAAAAAAATTAAAATGACACATAACTTGTACTGAGTACATACCTTGCGGTACTATCACCCATAAGAATTAACATGCTCGGTAATATTACCTGTAATTTAACGTCAGGAAACACAATCATGTCTTATTTTTCCATAGTAATTTTTGTTATACTTTTATTTAAAAAAATGTAATAAACAAAATTTATATTGCCGATTTTCTCAAAATTAATATATGGACCAATTTAATAAATACCACCAATTTTTCGGTGAACTCCAGGTTTTATTCGCATGACTTTGTGAATAAAAACTGCCTTACATATGAAAACATTATTAGACATAATTCACAACCGTCTGTATTTGTTTATCCAGAATATTTGATCTACAAAACATTTTGAAACCATCCATGCGAGGGCTACCCATAGGGTTCAAAGCTTGCGTGGACTTATATCTCGAACTAAGGGGAAAAAGTCGTGCCTTGGAGCGGTAATACTTCTTTGTGATCGTTACTGTAGGCAGTTCAAATCTTGCCTTCATATAAATCTGAACATATCAAAAATAAACACACGAGAGAAAAGCTGGAAAGGAACCCGGCTCAATAGAAACCAAAACTCACAATGTTTAAGATGAAATTCCAGGCCACCTGATAACACACTTACTAGTATAAGTTTAGTTATAACGATATAATTTTTGTATGCTGTAATAAGGGTTGATTAGTACGCAGAAATGCTATATTTTATTAACAAAAATAACCTGTATAATATTCCTCAAAAAATGTGATTTTTAGTTAGTAAATTTTTATAGCGGCACAAAGTTACTATCGAAAATAATTTATATTTCATTTCCTGTAGCGCTTGAAGAAGTGCCCAGTAGGGCACGAAACATGTAGCGATTGCTAAAATAAAACAAATATAAGGAATCCGACCACTTTTTATAGTATTAGAATATCTGTCAAATCCTGGCTAACTAGCTTTATTTTAATGCAGATACGACCGATCTCGATCAAATAGAATCTCATTTACTATTAATTTTATAATAGTATGATAAAGTCGTGTGCCTGGCCACATCAGATTTATTTTTATTGAAAGCCCATTTAAATTTGCGTTTACTACACATTTGTTTATTAGAATCGGTTAAAACTTGACTGAGTTTTCGAATTTTCATCACTGTCTGGACTCTTAACACTAGCTAGCAAGGGTATACCGCCGGACTATAATAAATCCTCATTCTTCATACACTTTAGTTCGTCATTACCTACTATTACTTCTATTTACAACGTATATTGTTATTTTAAAACTATATTTTTTTTTAATTTTTCGTTTCTTATTACCTGTTAGTCTATCATAATGCAATCTTACTAAGTACCTTTTAGAGTTTTAGAGTTTAGTTTCATTACATTTACAGGTATATTACAAAAAAATGTTTACTTCTTGTTTGGTGAAACACTACTGATTAATATAACAAACTTGATTAATAGAAAATAATACAAAAGTAGAAGGAATACAATAAAACTTATAAATGTCTACTCGTTCTGTTTTGATTATATAATATATCATTTGATTCGCGTTTGAGTAACCAGCAGTAGTCTGAGATTATGTTGATCATGCCTTTTTTCTTGGAAACGTTTTTCAATAACTTCTATTTCCTGTTGAAATCCTTCATCTTGGTCGTCACAGAATTGACCAAGATTGTCTGGATAGAAATTCAAATGCGAATGCAAAAAGTAAATTTTGTTGGAGATGTTGCAGTCCAGGCACCGTAACACTGAAAAACTTTCAGTTTGTGTTCGTAACGTCCTAGATTACGTACAAGATCTTGGCATTTCTTATTTGACTCTCATGTCGTTCTTATTACTGAATTTACGAGTTTAAAATGGTGGACTTTAGTGTTTGTATCACATAAATAGGAATTCCCTCGTAAGTTTAATTATGCCATATCATTGGAGTAAAAAACGCTGTTCCAGTTCTGGTTCACATTCTTCTGGTCACATTCATTGTTGACCACTAAACACACATACACACACACACACACGTATTCTACTATATACTGTCAAATAAATTGCTGTTAAAGTTGAAATAATCTGAAAATAAAGAAAAATGGCGGAGTTATAAATTTTTATACACGCCCAAGTAACCACAACCTTTTTTTTAAATCAATGTTTTGGGGGCGTCGGGGAAATTTATTCTATACCGGTTTCAGTTTCAGTTCAGTTCCACCAGCACTTCAGCATAGACTTTTTCGTTTAAAAAGTATACTTTCTCTGTAACACAGTGAATTATAAGTTTATTTATACAACGAACACAATTTGGGCAAAGAACATAATTTTTTATCAAATAGGTAGAGTGCCGTAATATTAACTCGAAGGTATAAGTATAACAAATCTTCTCCTCACTTTTCAAGTCCCCCACATAACCTTAGGGAGAATCCATCGTCATTTCTCCGTATGTGTCCAGGATCTACTGAAACGACCTAATAAACTGAACAGCAATAAAAGAAAACGAATAACGATCTGTCTAGACACTAAGTCAAACAATGCGTTTCGATATTTAGTATCCTTTAATATCACATCATATGGGGTTTTCTCTTCTGCAATTACTTTTCGGATACATTAAAACTTTCTAAACATTCGTTAAATGATATATTTTCGGGTGTACCTCTGCAAGACCGATTTCATTTCTTATCGGCAGATCCTCTTTAAAATGATGGTCTGAAAAAAGTAGAGACATTTTGAAAATCCAATGCAATGCTGGCTGGGCGTAAAGTTCAGTGATTAAAACGCAAGCATACATGGTTTTAAAATCCCCCCTAAAACGTAAGTTATTGTCCCACAACTTAGTTCGATTTGTGTAACAAATTGTAAATACCAGAGCTGCTGCTCTCCATGGACGTTACACTATAATTTTTTACATTATTCTTAAGTATGAAGGGGACCAAATGACTCTAAAACTTTCCGCTTACAATCGACAATAACTGCATAACTCCGAAGAGGAATGGCCCTATTTTGACCCCAGTCTATACTGCAGACCTATCGTCACTCTGCGGTGAAGAAAAATAACAATTTTGGATTTTCTGGTTTCCTATAGCATCAGTTCTAAGTGTTAACCTAACCATTTGTGGAGCAATAAGCTTCGTCGCTTATTATACAGTTTTAAAAAGTGCAGCCAGGAGTTTGTTTTAGGATGAATTCGGCGGTTCTAGGCGGACAATTGGGCACAAGCATAATAATATCAATATTTCAGTTAAAAGTTGTTCCAAATCAAAGTAGCCTTCTTACATACAATCAGCCTATAGAAGTGGGCCATTTTAATCATGACAGTTGCGTACCTCAAAAAGGTTTTGTAATAGACAGTGTCGTGTAAACGATGTCAACTTTAGTTTTTTATATAGAATGGTCTATATTTTTGTACATTATTTAATTCAATGGAAAATTTTAGCGACTGTCGTAAGAATATGGTGTTACCCTATTATATTTTTTGCCAGATTTTGAGTTATTGTCGTATAAAGTAAATTGGATGGTTCTATCAATGTCAATTTCAAGACATAGGAGATGATATGCTAGTACTTTTTATGTGTTAATAATATCCAAAAATGTAATCGTTTATAGGTTCAGGGAGTTTCAATAAGATAATTGGAATTTTTAGGAAGGAAATTGTATGATGAATGCTATACAAACTTATGATAAAACTGTTTACAAACTGTTTACCTCCTGCGTCTTGAAGTTGATAAAACCGTCTATTCTAAATATAATTCAGTAATAAACAACTCGGAGCAATTTCTAATAGTTCTAGTAGTTATAATTTATTTCTTAAAATAAAGTTGTTTAGACAAATAACGCCATGTTGTAAAACGTAGTGAGACTGACTTGACGGGGTGAAATTAATCACTCGTTGTATTCCTAAACAAACTCAAATTTTTGCCCCATCTTAACACCTTGAATCGCCATCTTCAGGCATTTTGTATATGTTTTGATCAAAAACAGAAAAAAAAGGAAAATGCGTTGCTTTATTGTTACAGGTTAAAACACAAAATGGAAATCCTGTACAAAAGAAATCTTGGTAATTTTGAACATATATTAGTTTTTATAGGTTTAAGTAGGGAAACAATGATTATGTATTCATAATATTTAGTTTTACAAAAGTATCAAATGATCAATCTCACCCCACTTGACTGTAACTAAAAGTTGCAAGGATTAAGGTAAAACTATCTTAATACTTTATGCACTAAAATGCGTCAAAAATATACATAAATTTCTCGTAATTTAATTAAAAAATTTATGTTGACCTAGTTTTCTTTAGGTGCTGAAACTAGAACGGTGCATAAATATGAAAAACCCACCACATGTGTTTTGTATTGGGGTTTCCTAGTGAAGGTTACCAGTGTCGCCAGTACCATTTGTTTATGTAGTTTATATATTTTCTTCAGTTACCATTACAGTCACAGACGAATAAACGATTTGTTTTATATCACCACTAAATCCAACGTATATTTTATCACCCGTATCTCAAAATTTCAATTTGGGAATGCCATAAATCTTAAGATCCTAAACCGTCTCTCGCCATTTATAACTAATCCACTACGATATCATTTGTTTCGGGATCTGAAAAATAAATCTTTAATAATTGCAATCAATCAATCCCATACAAAACCGTAACCGTTTAATACGAGCGCATTTGTTATACTTTAACAGCGCGGTTTATAAAAGAAATATTGCTTCTTATAATCTTGTCTTACCCTTTTCTATATAGTACATTGCCATCTCTTCTATCATTTACTCTGAAATGGTATTAAAATTGCATTATGTACAGTAAATATAAAAGGACAATAACAATTATTACTAACTGATTAAGATTCAGTTCAGTTTCATAAATAACTATTTTGAAAGAAACGTGAAATACAAAGAAGAGTAGATGAAGAGATGAAATTCTCCTCTACATGTCACTACCCTTCCAATATGTACATTATATCACATGAACCCATTGCGCTAGAAACCTCAATAGGATCTCATAGTAAACTCTAAAGTCTGTAGTCTTAACGGAAATCCTGAAAGCTCGTTCACCAGTGTTTTTGAAGGATCGACAGCAAAGTGGTTTTCGGGCGTTACTAACAAACAAAAACATAGTTGCACTATCCTGGCATGATTGTCAATTATGGCTTCATATTCAGCGGATAGACACGCCGACTCACCTATTCACCTTGCATTCACAAACCAAAATTATCGTTGTTTTTCCTTATTTTCAACGGCATTTTTCTCTAAAATGTAATTAAGTGTAACAGTTAAGAATTGGAATTATGGATGATTCTACGTTAAGACGTATTTTTGGTGGCAACTAGGAAAAACAACTTTTTTAAATAACATAGTTTATAATGTCACATAATTTGACAAAGAACTTGGTTTTCTACTTCTACATCTACAGTGGGCTCATAAAGTATGGAAACATGTGCAAACCTCAGAGACAGTTTTTTAAAGAATCCACAAAATATACATTTCTATGTATAATACGGCATGTTACATGGAAACGTGTATTTTTACTTTATCATACGCAGTAAGATGAAGTATTGTAATCGTGCCGAAAAAAAAATTTGAGATTTTAGGGGAAAAAGGACGTTTTGGGTCCACTGATAATTTTTGACCAACGTACAAAAAAAATTCTGTGTGTGTGTGTGTGTGTGTGTGTGTGTGTGTGTGTGTGTGTGTGTGTGTGTGTGTGTGTGTGTGTGTGTGTGTGTGTGTGTGTGTGTGTGTGTGTGTGTGTGTGTGTGTGTGTGTGTGTGTGTGTGTGTGTGTGTGTGTGTGTGTGTGTGTGTGTGTGTGTGTGTGTGTGTGTGTGTGTGTGTGTGTGTGTGTGTGTGTGTGTGTGTGTGTGTGTGTGTGTGTGTGTGTGTGTGTGTGTGTGTGTGTGTGTGTGTGTGTGTGTGTGTGTGTGTGTGTGTGTGTGTGTGTGTGTGTGTGTGTGTGTGTGTGTGTGTGTGTGTGTGTGTGTGTGTGTGTGTGTGTGTGTGTGTGTGTGTGTGTGTGTGTGTGTGTGTGTGTGTGTGTGTGTGTGTGTGTGTGTGTGTGTGTGTGTGTGTGTGTGTGTGTGTGTGTGTGTGTGTGTGTGTGTGTGTGTGTGTGTGTGTGTGTGTGTGTGTGTGTGTGTGTGTGTGTGTGTGTGTGTGTGTGTGTGTGTGTGTGTGTGTGTGTGTGTGTGTGTGTGTGTGTGTGTGTGTGTGTGTGTGTGTGTGTGTGTGTGTGTGTGTGTGTGTGTGTGTGTGTGTGTGTGTGTGTGTGTGTGTGTGTGTGTGTGTGTGTGTGTGTGTGTGTGTGTGTGTGTGTGTGTGTGTGTGTGTGTGTGTGTGTGTGTGTGTGTGTGTGTGTGTGTGTGTGTGTGTGTGTGTGTGTGTGTGTGTGTGTGTGTGTGTGTGTGTGTGTGTGTGTGTGTGTGTGTGTGTGTGTGTGTGTGTGTGTGTGTGTGTGTGTGTGTGTGTGTGTGTGTGTGTGTGTGTGTGTGTGTGTGTGTGTGTGTGTGTGTGTGTGTGTGTGTGTGTGTGTGTGTGTGTGTGTGTGTGTGTGTGTGTGTGTGTGTGTGTGTGTGTGTGTGTGTGTGTGTGTGTGTGTGTGTGTGTGTGTGTGTGTGTGTGTGTGTGTGTGACGCGTCCTTCGGTGACGCGTCGCATCACCGCTCGTCGCGCTATTCCGTACTTTCGGCACTTGTGACATAAATTATTATTCTAATGACGTAGTGTAGGTAGTGTCAAATGCTGATGCTTTGACAATGCTTACGATTTATCTCAATAAAATGGATTCTCACGCAGCTAAACTATTAATTTTATATATTGTATGATAAAGTCAAGTGCCTGGCCACATCAGATTTTTAAATTATACGATAATGGTCATTTTTCTAAAAATTGTGTCGGATCTAAATAAACTGCAGGCGATCTACATGTTGCAAGAGTAATATATTTCTGTATACGGTAATTTTACACCTTACTGTTAAGCTTTTTGTATTTCAAAAAGAAAAATTACTTAATCATTCATTGAAAAAGAAAATCTAATTCATAAAGAACATTATAAACTTAAGGCCGTCTGCGGGAGACCTAACTCTTTTTCAATTGCGCACATTCTTTTGGTAGTAGATGTAGGTCCATAGGGACAACTTTTTATCAACTTGAAATTTTGATTTCGTTGATTTCGACGAAATTTTGCGATGAGTGTAGTTATATTTTAGTATGTTGGTACGGATGTGACAACTACAGTATCATGATTCATGAACGAATATAAATCTGTTGGGGGGGGGGTCAATGGCGTATAGGATAGAGCGGCTGCTATCTACTAAGCGCCCACGGCACAAGGCAGCGTATTTTAAATGTTTATTCGAAAATATGTTTGTTCATGTTGTTTTTTAATGATATTCAGAATTCATACTGATTTTCGAGAAAAACGAATTATGTAAACCAATAGAATTTCTTTAAACTAACGTAAATTACCTGACAAATGTTTCTAAACGTTCCACTAGACTGAAATAATTAGAACGATCAATTATCTGAAGAATTTACTACATATTTTCACTTTAGGGTCGTTTAAGGGTGCTATGGGAGTGGGTTGGGGGGGCGTCAAATCCATATTAAGTAATCTTAAGTTTGCTCAAACCGAAAGTGCAAAAGTAAACTTTATTGGTCTCTGTACATACAATGCATGACACAAGTCATATTGTACTCAGAAACAACGAGAATCAAATGAAATGAAAATCAAAATTAAAAAATCAATATAAATTAAAAATTAATATAAAAACAAACACAAGAAACCACTAGACAAGAGCTAGTAAATTTAAGGCCCCGACAAGTACGGTGAAAAATAAAAATTTCGCGCGCGCGCGTGCGTGCGTGCGTGCGTGCGTGCGTGCGTGCGTGCGTGCGTGCGTGCGTGCGTGCGTGCGTGCGTGCGTGCGTGCGTGCGTGCGTGCGTGCGTGCGTGCGTGCGTGCGTGCGTGCGTGCGTGCGTGCGTGCGTGCGTGCGTGCGTGCGTGCGTGCGTGCGTGCGTGCGTGCGTGCGTGCGTGCGTGCGTGCGTGCGTGCGTGCGTGCGTGCGTGCGTGCGTGCGTGCGTGCGTGCGTGCGTGCGTGCGTGCGTGCGTGCGTGCGTGCGTGCGTGCGTGCGTGCGTGCGTGCGTGCGTGCGTGCGTGCGTGCGTGCGTGCGTGCGTGCGTGCGTGCGTGCGTGCGTGCGTGCGTGCGTGCGTGCGTGCGTGCGTGCGTGCGTGCGTGCGTGCGTGCGTGCGTGCGTGCGTGCGTGCGTGCGTGCGTGCGTGCGTGCGTGCGTGCGTGCGTGCGTGCGTGCGTGCGTGCGTGCGTGCGTGCGTGCGTGCGTGCGTGCGTGCGTGCGTGCGTGCGTGCGTGCGTGCGTGCGTGCGTGCGTGCGTGCGTGCGTGCGTGCGTGCGTGCGTGCGTGCGTGCGTGCGTGCGTGCGTGCGTGCGTGCGTGCGTGCGTGCGTGCGTGCGTGCGTGCGTGCGTGCGTGCGTGCGTGCGTGCGTGCGTGCGTGCGTGCGTGCGTGCGTGCGTGCGTGCGTGCGTGCGTGCGTGCGTGCGTGCGTGCGTGCGTGCGTGCGTGCGTGCGTGCGTGCGTGCGTGCGTGCGTGCGTGCGTGCGTGCGTGCGTGCGTGCGTGCGTGCGTGCGTGCGTGCGTGCGTGCGTGCGTGCGTGCGTGCGTGCGTGCGTGCGTGCGTGCGTGCGTGCGTGCGTGCGTGCGTGCGTGCGTGCGTGCGTGCGTGCGTGCGTGCGTGCGTGCGTGCGTGCGTGCGTGCGTGCGTGCGTGCGTGCGTGCGTGCGTGCGTGCGTGCGTGCGTGCGTGCGTGCGTGCGTGCGTGCGTGCGTGCGTGCGTGCGTGCGTGCGTGCGTGCGTGCGTGCGTGCGTGCGTGCGTGCGTGCGTGCGTGCGTGCGTGCGTGCGTGCGTGCGTGCGTGCGTGCGTGCGTGCGTGCGTGCGTGCGTGCGTGCGTGCGTGCGTGCGTGCGTGCGTGCGTGCGTGCGTGCGTGCGTGCGTGCGTGCGTGCGTGCGTGCGTGCGTGCGTGCGTGCGTGCGTGCGTGCGTGCGTGCGTGCGTGCGTGCGTGCGTGCGTGCGTGCGTGCGTGCGTGCGTGCGTGCGTGCGTGCGTGCGTGCGTGCGTGCGTGCGTGCGTGCGTGCGTGCGTGCGTGCGTGCGTGCGTGCGTGCGTGCGTGCGTGCGTGCGTGCGTGCGTGCGTGCGTGTGTGTGTGTGTGTGTGTGTGTGTGTGTGTGTGTGTGTGTGTGTGTGTGTGTGTGTGTGTGTGTGTGTACCCGATTTTTGTGGAGACGATTCCGGAGAAACTACTAAAGGTATCGGGACGAAAGTTCATATTTAGCAGTTTTATGACCAAGCTTAGAGCTGAAAAGTTTTTGGTTCAAAAGGGTCCAAAGGTACTGGCTGTTTCCTCTCATTTTTTAGGGATTTTGCAAATGAGCTGCCATTTCTGTAATTTCGTCAAAATAGTTAAATAGTAAATTAAAGTAGAAGAAATTTTGAATAATTTATGCCTATGATATTTTTTGGTTAAATTAATAGTTTAGCTTCAAGAGCAAATTCTATTTGATCGAGATCGGTCGCATCTGCATTAATATGAAACTACATAGTAGCCTGGATTTGACAAATACTTTTTTGTGCTGTCACTACAGAAATATCTATGGCTGTCACACTCGAAAACAGCTGATTTCATCAGAGGTTGGAGAACCGCTATGGAACATTGCCGCTCTAGTGCGGCAAAGTACAAAATACAAAATTCAAATAAACTAAGATCACCAATTTGATTGTTTGTTGATAAGAAATATCAACCCGTTGTTATATCTAATTGTAAAAACGATAAATTGAGAAAATTGCAAATAAAGTATAGCGATGACTGTAGTTTTATTGTAGTATGTTAGTAGGGATGTGACATCTACAGTGTCATGAACAAATATAAATCTGCCAGAATTTGACTTAGGTTTTTAAACTTGTGGTACCAACCTAACATTTCCTATACAGAAATATTACCATTTTTTATTTATTTTTTAATACACATTTCTCAAAAAGCAGCACAATAAACGTTGATGTCACTCCTGCCAAAAACTAGATAGCCTTCGGTGACGCGTCGCATCACCGCTCGTCGCGCTATTCCGTACTTTCGGCACTTGTGACATAAATTATTATTCTAATGACGTAGTGTAGGTAGTGTCAAATGCTGATGCTTTGACAATGCTTACGATTTATCTCAATAAAATGGATTCTCACGCAGCTAAACTATTAATTTTATATATTGTATGATAAAGTCAAGTGCCTGGCCACATCAGATTTTTAAATTATACGATAATGGTCATTTTTCTAAAAATTGTGTCGGATCTAAATAAACTGCAGGCGATCTACATGTTGCATAAGGGAGAAAACTCACCTATGCGATAAGCAACTAGCGATACGCGACATCCTATATGTTTCTATGGATACATAGATCGGCGATACACAACAGCCTATATGTTTCTATAGAAATCGCGTATCGCAAGTCCCTTATCGCATCGGTCAGTTTTCTGCCTTAGAGTAATATATTTCTGTATACGGTAATTTTACACCTTACTGTTAAGCTTTTTGTATTTCAAAAAGAAAAATTACTTAATCATTCATTGAAAAAGAAAATCTAATTCATAAAGAACATTATAAACTTAAGGCCGTCTGCGGGAGACCTAACTCTTTTTCAATTGCGCACATTCTTTTGGTAGTAGATGTAGGTCCATAGGGACAACTTTTTATCAACTTGAAATTTTGATTTCGTTGATTTCGACGAAATTTTGCGATGAGTGTAGTTATATTTTAGTATGTTGGTACGGATGTGACAACTACAGTATCATGATTCATGAACGAATATAAATCTGTTGGGGGGGGGGGTCAATGGCGTATAGGATAGAGCGGCTGCTATCTACTAAGCGCCCACGGCACAAGGCAGCGTATTTTAAATGTTTATTCGAAAATATGTTTGTTCATGTTGTTTTTTAATGATATTCAGAATTCATACTGATTTTCGAGAAAAACGAATTATGTAAACCAATAGAATTTCTTTAAACTAACGTAAATTACCTGACAAATGTTTCTAAACGTTCCACTAGACTGAAATAATTGGAACGATCAATTATCTGAAGAATTTACTACATATTTTCACTTTAGGGTCGTTTAAGGGTACTATGGGAGTGGGTTGGGAGGGCGTCAAATCCAAATTAAGTAATCTTAAGTTTGCTCAAACCGAAAGTGCAAAAGTAAACTTTATTGGTCTCTGTACATACAATGCATGACACAAGTCATATTGTACTCAGAAACAACGAGAATCAAATGAAATGAAAATCAAAATTAAAAAATCAATATAAATTAAAAATTAATATAAAAACAAACACAAGAAACCACTAGACAAGAGCTAGTAAATTTAAGGCCCCGACAAGTACGGTGAAAAATAAAAATTTCAACAACATAAAATACGTGTCCACTTTTTACTTTATCATACGCAGTATGTAAAGTATTGTAATCGTGCCGAAAAAAAAAATTGAGATTTTAGCGGAAATAGGGCTTTTTGGGTCCCCTGAACATTTTTCACCAAGGTCCAAAAAAATGTCTGTGTGTGTGTGCGTGTGTGTGTGTGTGTGTGTGTGTGTGTAAACGATTTTTGTGGAGACGATTCCGGAGAAACTACTGAAGGTATCGGAACGAAAGTTCATATTTAAAAGTTTCATGTCCTAACTTAGAGCTGAAAAGCTTTTGGTTAAAAAGGGTCGAAAGGAACTGGTAGTTTATTCTAAGCCTTTTTCAAGGATTTTGCAAATGAGCCGCCATTTCTGTAATTTCGTCAAAATAGTTAAATAATAAATTAAAGTAGAGGAAATTCTGAATAATTTATGCCTATGACATTTTTTGGTAAAATTAATAGTTTAGCTTTTTAGTTTATTCTAAGCCTTTTTGAAGGATTTTGGAAATGAGCCGCCATTTCTGTAATTTCGAAAAAATAGTTAATTAATAAATTAAAGTAGAGGAAATTCTGAATAATTTATGCCTATGAAATTTTTTGGTAAAGTTAATAGTTTAGCTTCAAGAGCAAATTCTATTTGATCGAGATCGGTCGCATCTGCATTGATATGAAATTACATAGTAGCCAGGATTTTGACAAATATTTTTTGGTGTTGTCACATTCGAAAACAGCTGATCTCATCAGAGGTTGGAGAACCACTATGGAATGTTGCCGCTGTAGTGCGGCAAATTATAAAATACTAATTTCAAATAAAGTAGGATCACCAACTTGATTGTTTGTTGATAAGAAATATCAACCCGTCTTTATATCTAATTCTAAAAACGATACCAGAAAATTATAAATAAAGTATAGCGATGAGTATAGTTTTATTTTAGTATGTTGGTAGGGATGTGTCATGAACAAATATAAATCTGTCAGAATTTGAATTACCTTTTTAAGGTGCGTTTTCATTAGTGATAATAGCAGTGTAGCAGACGCCGTTATAGTATTTCCAATAGAAAATTGATAGTGACTCATGTTTATGTACATGCAAACTAATATGTGTCATTATCACGATATGTAAGAAATACTATAATTTCGTATTGTACCACCGCCATTAGCTACCATTACCTACCAATCGGAACGCACCTTTAAACTTGACGTTTCGTCAAAGTGGTACCAACCTAGCATTTACTATACAGAAATCATTTTTTTTAAGTACGTATTTCTCAAAAAGCAACACAATAAACGTTGATGTCACTCCTGCCAAAAACTAGATAGCGCGACTCGCTCAGGTGCGACGGCGTCCCTCCGCTTTCGGTGACGCGCCGCATCACCGCTCGTCGCGCTATCTGTACTTTCTGCAGTTGTGACATAAATAACTATTATTCTAATGACGTAGTGTAGGTAGTCAAATGCTGATGCTTTCACAATACCTACGATTTATCTCAATAAAATAGATCCTCATGCAGCTAAACTATTAATTTTATATATTGTATGATAAAGTCATGTGCCTGGCCACATCAGATTTTTTTGATTTGGAAAGGGTTTGGAGGGGATCATTGCTTTCTATCATCATAAAAATTTTTGCAATGCATTTTTGAACCACGGTAAAGGGCACGCTTACAGCAAGGTAAATTTAGAAAACTGACCCACCGTCCGATTTGAGCTGGATACGCCCATGCATACCGGTAAAATAATATAAACAGATTATACAATTTTCTGGGAATAGGTCAACTGTAAGCTGATGTCTAAATCCTAATATCACTAAATAAACTATAAGTTAAAAATAATAAACCAATAATCCAAAGATATATTCCAAGAAATGGTTCTTACAAATCGATCTTCTTCTAAGAGATTATCCATCTGATAAAGTTAAAGCTATTAAAAGGGTGCAGTAGGAAAAGTTGAAAAGCATTTCAGCAAATGTCACCCTAGGAAGCCATTAGGTATACAAAAGTGTCGTTAGAGTGGTGAGTGTCCCACATAACAGATGGATATATATTGCCCGGTAAGAAACTATGAGAAATCATCCGTCATTGTCACAGATGATGGAGCCGGTCCTCCCAAAGATAATTAAATAGAAACGACACTAATGGACCTTTTAATTCTGTAAGGGAACGGTCAACCTGTACTCGGGCAACGGACCGGAACTTCTCATCTAAGTTTCACATGTTTTATTTTGCCGCTCAGGACGAAGTATTTGCTCGGTGAAGCTGGTATATTTTTCTCGAGAAATACGTCTCGCAATTTCCTACAACGCTTATTCGCTGCAGATATAGCAGCTCATGATGTATCCAGCTACATGAAATGAAATTTTGAAATGGGAGAGTAGAAGAATTATTCTTTAAAGTTATTATTATACTTACTAATTGACATAAAACCTGACGTGATGGACAACTTGTAAGTCAGCGTAATAAATAAGCGTAATACATAGAAAATACATTTTAATTAATATATTACGGAACTTGTAGTGCAAGAAAATTAACTGATTAGAAGCCAAAACTGGTATTAATTGTAGACAGGGATTTTATCCTTGGAATTGGTAAAGGTGCTCATAATGAACGTAAAAAAATAAATGCATGCCATGGGGTGGTATATTTTTTGGTTCGGGGGTTGACAGCAGTTGCATAATAGATTATTGCGGTTTCCGGCGAAACTTGACGTTTTATCAAAAAACGTCCTATACTAAGTTGTAGATCATAAAAAATCTACAACATTCATAAGCGTCACTTTTTACTATGACCGCGAATTTGAATGCAAAAAGGATTTCTACGTTTTTTTATTTTTGATTGTAGCAAAAATAATTCAATTTTGATAAAAGTTGTTTTATTTATAATTTGTTTTTAAGATATTTAGTTTCGTAATCAAAATCAGTTTTTTCCAAAAAGGAATTGTGTGGTGAAAAATCATCGTCTTTTAGTGCCAATTTTTGTCGTTTCTTATGTACTTATTGATACATTAATAAAAATATTATTATTTATTACAATAATAAAATAATATTATCGCATAAATAATTTAGTTTTGACCAGAACAGTATATTTCAGTTGAATATCGAAGAGTCAGTACAAGAGAAGAGAGTGCGTATAACTTGAGCACTGAAATCTTTTCCAGGTCTATTTATAGATATAATGAGTCCCCTCTATCTCTCTTTCCAGCAGAAATGTTCAATTACCGCGGTAATTGTGTATATTAATCTTATGGGGTAATATATCTGTAAATTACGCCGCATTATAGTCTTATTTCCTTTACTTTATGCGATCTCACAATATAGTGATATATACTTAATTGTTTTTATTATAAAAGCGTTTTCGTTAGACACTCCATCACGCCAAAAAATCGCGAAAAATATAACACCCATTACAATGACGTACAAACTATTGCCCTGAAATGTCCCAATCTAGTAATTTTTTGAGGTGGCAACACTGGAAATGTGCCAGCTGAAAATTCAGTGATAAAGAAACGTTTCCAGACGAAGAAACATATTAAAATCTAACATCAGATTTCGATGAACACCAAGAAAAATTTCGAAAAATGGACAGATTGGCATAGTGTTATTTATTTTTCATTTTTGTTACTAAATCTGTAAATATATACATATTGTCACGGGGTAGGGTCGTTTGGAATGTTGCTCGATGAAAGGCCTCGAAGACGTTTGGACATAATATAATACATAAAAACTCAAAAGATATACTAAAACAAAATAAATGATTGTTCAATATTCAAATGAAATAGGTATACTTTTCTCGTCAAAACTAAATTATTTATGTGATAATAAAAATTATAAATACTAAACAAAAATACTTTTTGCATTTTTTTTCTCGTAAGTTTTGGGGTTATGTTATGTAGTAACCCCTCCAAAAAAAATTAAACTTTTTCATGATCTACAAGTTTTGTATTGGATACTATTTGAATGTAAGACAAACACTGAGAAATGACTTTTCTACGACGTTTCGTTTGTATTCGTTTCCATACAATTAAATGGTGTAACCAGTTTTGCAATTTTCTTATAAATTTAATCAAATTTTAAGCAATTACTGAAAAATCATTGTTGATAACACATTTTTGAGATTTTTTAATTTCTGAGCATGTTGTTAAATAGGGACTATTATTGCATCAATAACTACATGTAAAAACAACCAAAATGAGCACCAGAAGAACTCTGTACGATGATTTTTCACCACAGAATTTCGTCTTGAAAAAAACTGATTTTGATTGGAAAAACTAAATATCTCAAAAACTTCTTGTCTTTTGCAGAAAAAAATTATGTTTATATGACATAAAAAGGCACGCTTTCAAAATTTTATGAAAATTGTATTATTGTTGCAGCAATGAAAAATAAAAAAAAAAACAGAAAAATCGTTTTCGCATTGGAATTACCATTTTTCTCTGAAATTTTGAGGTCATAGTGTAAAAGTGAATGTTGTAGATTTTTTTATGATCTACAACTTAGTATCGAACAGTTTTGGATAAAATGTCAAGTTTCTCCTAAAAACCCAATAATATATTTTACAGCCTCTGTCAACCCCCCAAAATAAACACTATACCACCCCATGACCTGCATTTATATTTCTTACATTCACTAAGGGCTCCTTTACAAAACCGAAACCGTGAAGGATCACGCGTTTTTTCGTTTTTCTGTATGATCGGTAACACAGTCAAATTCTTCTAGACTGAGTAATACCAATATAGTTAGAACGTACCGTGATATAAAAAATGACTGACCTTCAGGTGGATTGTTTTAAATTTTTAATACCAGGACGATGTAAATTCTTTAATAAAAATTAAACCATATCCGAAGTAGGTACCATTTAAGCAGTTTGTTGACGAATTGTAATTTTGTTTCAGTAATAACGGACATGGTCATTTGCGTGAAAATCAACTATCTTCAAGTGCCGGAAGTGATAAAACACGGACTCCCGGTTGTGTTGGACTGTGATTTTACGTTAGAGGCACCGGGCGACGACGAGTTGGTGGTAAAATGGTACAAGAACAAGACTCTCGTCTATCAGTGGATACCAGGTAATACACCATAATATTAAGTGGCTATAAAATGTTGAAGAAAATTCAGTAAATATAAGCCTGAGAAAATTTGTATTTTTGAGTATTTGGCAGTAACTCGTCCTATCTTTTTCTTTGCTCGAGTTTTGATTACTTGTGGTTATTCAAAAATTGACTGAGACAATTGGTTTTTATTTGACTGTTGTTTGTTCTAACAAGTTGTGAAAGAAATTAAGATATAACTTAGCTTGTAATTTGTTACCGAAAAGAAAAATCATTGCTAATATTATAATATTATATATTATTTATTTGATTATTACAATCTATTTTATCCCGTCTGTATTACGAAACTGTTTCTCTTTCCCTTAAAGCAATGAATAAGAAGCCCCAGGACTTAGGAGTTCTAAAGGGACGACTAAACTTAGCGTACGCTGCGAGTGTAGATGCAAATGGCATCCACAGAGCCCTTCACATCTTAGAGCCGGGGCCAGACCTGTCAGGTGATTACACCTGTTCAGTTTCAACACTTAAGAACGAAGATCAAAGGACGAAAACAATGCTAGTATTCGGTAAGTTATGTTCCACTATATTACATGTTACACGTTTGCACAACAAGTATAATAATAAATCGAAGATGTGTATAACAGCGCAAACGTTGTCATTAACGAAAATTATCATAATATAAATAACATTTTAAAGAGACAATGCGACATTGCGATTATTGTTAATTTGTTACTAAGCTATAAATAATGTATTAATTGAAGCTTGATTTAGGTATGTATTGATGATTTCAGTACTGATAATATTTTGACCAAACTAAAGAATACCATTGAAACGTCATTTTTTGAAGCGGAATAAAATAAAGTACAACATTTATATTTGGAACTTGAACGAACATAATTTCAATATACAAATAACAATAACTCCAACTCTCAACAACATATCAACAATATCATATAGTATGTCAGTCATATAGTATGTCATGTAAGTTTTAGTACCTACATGTCTAAACAAAATACTATACAGGGTACTTCTGAACTAATGGAGTTTATCCCTATAAACATTTTTAAATAAACGTTTTTTCTTTAATAGCATACAGTCTAACTTTATGCATTCTTGAGAAAATGGATACAAAATATATATACAGTGTAAAAAAATTTAGTGGTCGATTGGAGGATTATATTTTAGCCGTAAAAAACAAACATTGTTTTTGTAAAGCCGCCTCCGATTACTTGATTAGGTAATATCCCAATATTAACTATAATACGTGATAAATGTTGATCATCAATCATCATTATTAGACTCCAGCATATGGAAACAAGGAGAGAATACAAAACGTATTTGTAAAACGAATTTGAAAATCAAACAGTGCTTCTGTTCTGATAATGTGATTAAAAATGTTGTGTATTGTTCAGGCTAGTTAAAACTTTCTACTCATATTTTTATTTGCTTTATATATCAATAAACCCTGAACTCGGTCTTTATTACCGTTAATTTAAAAATAATTATAAAATGTATCATGTTTGAATACGGACTGCAGTTTTTAATTTGTATTCCAAATTATGGAAACATTTAATAACAGGTACTCGAATTCGTTCTGGAATAATGATTTGTGCGAAATATTTAATAAATGGTCTGTGATTTTCAGCAAATGTTTGCGCAGAAAGCAAATTTATATTTATCATAAATGTGTACTAAACATTTGCTATGCACTAATTAATGCACTAAATATCAATAAATTATTGTTAACTTAAATAGTGGAAATATCTTACGATCTAACCATTTTTGTTTTGGCATTAAATTAGAAATAGTTTTAGGGGTTGATAGCTTTAATAAAATATACCTTTTTTTTTAATTTTCACTATTCAGAATTAGTGATGCCAGCTCCATTACAAAATTTCTCAAATGAATGAGCATTTCTCCAACCAGGTTCAAAAATTCCAAAAAGTCCGAAAAGAGATTTTTGTGCAATCTCTTTGAAAGATTATGTGGAGTATTTACGGATGGAACTTAAATTTTTAATTGAGTTTCATACTGGTACTCACAGGAAAGATGTAATGAAGGGGATTATTACGGAGAGTAAGAACGATCACTGAACATGAACTATAAGAATTATTATTGGTCGATAACATTTTTTTGTTCATATCTTTGTTTAAAACAGGTATATAACACAAATATGCCTATAAACTGCATCTGCTGTTCATCCAGGGAACTTGATTATTAGAGAAGAGCAGAACTGAAGGTCTTGGGCTTCCATATGATCTTCATTCCAGATGAGATTACTATAAAAGTACGAACAAAGCTTCTGTCAACAAAAGTATGTCCTAACATTCTTTGCAAATCAATACATGTACAGAGTGGTTTATAATTCTAGGCAAAACATGATATGGCTAACAATAAAATTCTAATAAAAGCTGCTTTGTCCGGCAGAAACTTGAACACTAATGGAAAAATGTTTATTATTGACTTTCAGAAAATTTTATTGTTCATAAAAGCTTCTGGTTTGTCGTAAATATAAAATGCAAATATTTGAATGTAATTATCTACTTGCATGTACCGGGTGTTACCAAAACTATGAAAAACTACCTTTATTTTAAAAGCTAAGCGAAAATGTATTTGAGAAAAAAGAAAATTAGAGGGCATGAAATGCGAAAACAGAATCTCTTTCATCGTTGCATCAACACCAGGTTATGGAACGTCAGAGGTGACTATAATTTCTTCATTAATTCTATTGTATACGAAAATAATACCATTCAAAGTCAATGTATTTATTCTCAATCTTGAAAATGACATAAGTAATATTATGAAAGATAACCATAACGACCAACGTAATATGGGTGGAATCCAGGGAAACAATATCTACGTACAACAATATTAAACATTTAATAATATGTATATAACAAATTCCTTCTAATATTTTGAAATAATTTGTCAAATATTATTTTCGCATACCTAAAACATTAAAGTACTTTATGACTTTGCATCTTTTTGCCAACACGCGGTATATGCAACGGAGAAGGTGATTATAGTTTTGTATTTAAAGATCACTTATATTTCCAAATACTTTTTTCAAATGCCATTCCTAATTATCAAAGCTACATAAAGGTACTTTACTCGTCAATGTTTTTCTTACATTCGGAGAAACTGATAATAAAATTGGTATAAACAATTAACATTTGTTTATAAAAACACCCGGTATATGGAAAAGGTGACTACGATTTTGTATTCAATGACCTCGTTATATTTCTAAATCCATTTTTCAAAGAACAGTATTCGTTTGCTTTTCTTTCTCAATTAACTACTTGTAGACAACCCGAAAGTTAATTATTTTGTAAATTATTAATACATTACAACAATGTGGTACATATGCGCAATAAAAAGAGTTTTTTTAGTAATAAAAGGTGACGTAGTGTGAACGACTAGGTATACTATTAATAATTATTATTATTATATTAATAATTATATTATATTAATATATTAATATAATATAATATATTATATAATTATATTAATAATTATATTTGGAAGGGTTGTCGGCTATTTACGCGAATCTCCTGAACGGTCAAGGCGCGGATTAGTATTCGTTTTGTATGGTTTTTATGTTCTAAAATTTTCTCTCCCTTGTTTTATATAGACTGACTCCCCCGCCGTCCTTTTTTTGTTCTGTTATGTAAATATGCTATCTTGTATAAGATGATTTTGTGTGAGATCGCGTTGTGTTCTGTTTGCGTTGGCTACCTGCGAGTAGCCTCGGTTGTGATTATGATTTTGCATGCGACCATGATTGAATTTGTTTATTCTCGGTTGTGATTACTGTGTTCATGTGCGATTGAACTGCTATATATATATATATATATATATATATGTATTTTTGATTGTCGTTGTGTCCGTGCAACTTGTTAGCTTGTCTTTTTACATTGCTCCTCGTGGGAAATTGTACTGTTTCAAATATTTGTTTTACGCTGCTTTAGGTTGGTCAACCTGCATGGTGTTTTTTAAGTAGATAACGCGTACTCAGCACGCTGTGACAAAATCCGAGGGTAATTGGGCAACTAAGTGATTAGTGTTAAGCTAATTTACTGTTTTGCGTTTTAGGGACACACCAATTGTACGACTTGACCAACTTAGCAGAAACCGTTGTCGAAATGTCTATTTGCGATGCATGCGACATTCGCATAACCTCACTTTCTACGGAACATATTGAAATAGCTATTTCTTAGGGGTAGGTCAAAGAGTTTTTAATGTTCTTGTAGGCTGCTTTTCCCGTTGTCGCTCTTGTTATTATTTTCCCTTATTTTCAGTCCTGAAGATACCTGTAACAATAGGCGAAAGCGCTCGACATTAGATAGAATAAATGCTATAAAACAAAGGAAAAAACCAACAACTTTTTTTCCAACTTTCCGATTGGGATTAAATTACCGGATAAACCAACCTCCTATATTGAATAAACCCAGTTAAAAAAAAAAAAACAACCTTTAATTAATAATTATGTAGCGTTTTCGTTGTTTTATTTGTAGTACCTAAATGGCATTGATAGAGACATATTCGGATTTATTAGTTAGGATTCTAAAATTGAGACACAATAAATATGAAAATATAAAAAATATTTAAAAAATACCCAGGAGCCGATATTGTTCGTTAAGTTTAAATTGCATTCACCCTGAAAAATATCCGTTGCTTTTGTGGTTGTGTCAGTTTTTACACATTATTTTATGTCATTAACCACGGTTGTGACCCCCGTATGCTACGCAACTTATCTATAGCATATTGATATTAAGTGAATTGCATGCAAATTCGCAAAAACGTCAACTTGGCACAATTTATATTGTGACTCTTTGTAATGAAACTGACATTGATGACGATTATAATCGGTATAGTCATCATTAGGATAAAATGTCAGTAGGACTTTTTTTAATTCAGGACGAGGGGCATGCGCCGTTACGTCACCGAATAGTTTGGGTATAGTTGGGTTCTCAAACTCATTTTTCACGCTTTCAGACCCCAAAAATTGTGCTTAGCTTCTAAATTAATCTGAGAGAAGTTTTCTTTGAACACAAACAGTATAATTCGATTGTGGATTGTTTGGAATTGACGTTCAGTACGAAAAATCAATAACTATTTGCTTTTAATCGCAATATTTCGGAATATTTTATTCCTTTATCAGGCATAAAACTACAAAATAACAAAAAACAATTCAGCATTCAGTAGACCGAAAAAGGTTACTACTTACGATTAAGTTTCTTAAAGCGACTGCTACGACAACCAACTCCACATAAATCACGATAACATTCTAAATTAATCTGCATAGAAAAATCATATGCATATAGGTATTGTCGTTTTCATTAATTGTTTATAAGGTCAACGAGCACGCAACATAAACTTCTGTTACATTTAGGGGTTGTTGGCATAGTTCCGCTGCGTTTAACATTTAACTGCAGCGAGGCTAAACAAAAACACGCATTTTGAGCATGCTCAGCTGCACAAGTTGTATATTAAAATGTAATTTAAATAAAGCTCCACGTCAGTGGCAATTAAACCGGTTGTAAACCAGGAAAATGCCGCAAGCCGCAACAGTTTGAAAGGTTGTCACTCACTCTCCCAGTTGCAACCGCAATCGCTGCACCGTTTCGCCGATTTGCAAGAGCGTATTTTTCAGTCGGTTGCCGATAAAATATTTTGTCGAAAAGCGCATTATTTCCCTTCGAGTGGTTGGACAGCAACGATTGCAGCGCACCCTTTTTGATATATTATTGAAACGTTGCGTCGGTATGCCAGCGAAACGTCATTTCTCCGGTAATTCAACGTCCATTCCAATTACTGCAGCGTGTCCGAATATAGGAAATTAATGATTTATCTATTAATTTTTGCTTGTCAATTTTCATTATTTCCTATTGTTTCCCCCCGATACATACATTTCGCCGTTTGGCAATTTGCGAAAGCGTGTCATAAATTCTACCTCTGGGTTCATTTAATTTTCTTTTATGGGAGAGATATAACTCAATTTTGGAGCGAAATAAAAAAAATCCGTAAATTTCAATGGTGGTAATACATGTGACGTAAACCTTCATGACAACAACTTTATACCGGAAACAACACTGTTGACAAGCACATACACCAACCACAGAACAGGAACATTTTTTCAGATAACATTTAGGCCTGATTTAGAATTACATAATAAATTATTAGTATTGATTAAGTAAGGACGTAGGCTTTCACGGCCAGAATCATTTAGAAAATACACTGCTTCCGGTTATGCCGTGTGTCAAGATTTGTAAATGCTGACATTTCGCGAACCATGTTGCTCGCTTCTTCAACGCTAATTGAATACTGAGTATTCAATTGAGTATTAAAACTGAGTATTCTATTAGCTTTGAAGAAGCGAGCAAAATGGTTTGCGAAATGTCAGCATTTACAAATCTTGACACACGGCATAACACGGAAGCAGTTTATTTTCTATTAGTATTGATATTAATAGCCTAGGCATATTTGGTTTTAAAAATGAAAAAAATTAATTAAATGTACCAATTGGTAAATCCTGTGTGTGCGTCATGTTCTTTGGGGTGTTTTACCCCAAATTACAATACCGAATATGGAATGCCAAAATATAAAAATTGTAAATGTACAATGCTAAATTTAACTACATTGCTAGCCAGAAAATAAAAATCTGATGTGGCCAGGCACATGACTTTATCATACAAAATATAAAATTAATAGTTTAGCTGCATGAGACTCTATTTGATTTAGATAAATTGTGTCTGCATTAAAATTAAACTAGTTAGCCAGGATTTGACAGATATTTTGTTAGTCAATAGTATCAATAGTAGGTATTGTCAAAGCATCAGCATTTGACACTACCTACTGTCATCAGAATAATAGTTATTTATCTCACAAGTGCCGAAAGTACGGAATAGCGCGACGAACGGTAATCCGGCGTGTCACCGAAGGCGGAGCGTGGCATGTGAGCGAGGCGCACTATGTAGTTTTCGGCAGGAGTGACATCAACGTTTTTTGTGTTGCTTTTTTAGAAATACGTATTTTAAAAAAATTCAAAAATCGTTATATTTCTGTATAGGAAATGTTAGGTTGATACCTAATTCAAGTTATGACAGATTTATATTCGTTCAAGATACTGTAGCTGTCACATCCGTACCAACATACTAAAATATAACTACACATCGCTATACTTTATTTACAATTTTTTCAATTTAGCGTTTTTACAATTAGGTATCACAACGGGTTGATATTTCCTATCAACAAACAATCAAATTGGTGATCTTATTTTATTTGAATTTTGTATTTTGTACTTTGCCGCACTAGAGCGGCTACGTTCCATAGCGGTTCGCCAACCTCTGATGAAATCAGCTGTTTTCGAGTGTGACAGACATTTCTGTGGTGACACCAGAAAAAAATATTTGTCAAAATCCTGGCTACTATGTACTTTCATATCAATGCAGATGCGACCGATCTCGATCAAATAGAATTTGCTATTGCAGCTAAACTACGAATTTTACCAAAAAATATCATAGGCATAAATTATTCAAAATTTTCTCTACTTTAATTTATTATTAACTATTTTGACGAAATTACAGAAATGGCGGCTCATTTGATCTCGATCAAATAGAATTTGCTCTTGCAGCTAAACTATTAGTTTCACCAAAAAATGTCATAAGCATAAATTATTCAGAATTTCCTCTACTTTAATTTATTATTTAACTATTTTGACGAAATTAGAGAAATGGCGGCTCATTTGCAAAATCCTTCAAAAAGGCTTAGAATAAACTACCAGTTCCTTTGGACCCTTTTCACCCAAAAGCTTTTCAGCTCTAAGTTAGGTCATGAAACTTCTAAATATGAATTTTCGTCCCGATACCTTTAGTAGTTTCTCCGGAATCGTCGCCACAAAAATCGTTTACACACATACACACACACACACACACACAGACATTTTTTTGTACCTTGGTCAAAAATGTTCAGGGGACCAAAAAGACCTATTTCCGCTAAAATCTCAATTTTTTTTTTCGGCATGATTACAATACTTTATCTTACTGCGTATGATAAAGTAAAAATTGGTATTTTCAGCCACATAGTTTATAGGTACCATATGGCATAAACATTGCAAAATTAAAAATGACGGATCCTAGTTGGCGGTTCGGAACATTAATAAATGTAAATTACTGCAACATTTTGGATTTTTAATGGTGGTTTTAGGGACCCCAAATACAAATAATTTACGTAAACTGAAAAATTTTAATTACGTGTTCAAAGTTTCAGTAAAAGATAATTAATTAATTAATTAATTAATTAATTAGTTATATAGGTTAAATGCCATATTCTCTATATTGGCCAACCATATATGTATTAAGCGTAGTAAAACATTATACGTCATATTAAAGACGAAAAATATGTTACATGATAATTACTTAAAAATTGTGAAAGATGTAGGTTTGGAAGAGGGAAACATTTTCTATTCTGTCAAGTCTTATGACATCACCAAACTTTTGTCTTTTACTTTCGTTGTTTTTTAATAATGACTCAAATGCCTTCTATTCTAGTACTACCAAATTAAAGATGCGTTTAGAGGATTTGTTTCTCGATTTATTAGTGTAGATTAAAAAAGGTCGAATGATGATTAATTATTGTACTATTAGTTAATATTGGGCGTGTACCCTCACACTATATTAACTTAATTTTTTCTAAATTATATAAGAATATTATGTAATTTTATTATAACCCGATGTGCGTAACATCGTTTGAAGGGGTAAAATTCATGAAATTTGACATTATCATCATTATACTACACGCTAATTTTAAAATTAAGTCTCAAATGACAAATTTCATAGGTACTAATTTGAACAATCACTCATGAAGATCTGTACCTCAACACAAATACTTTACAAAATGCTTAATATAAAATTATATACCTATTAGATGGATAGATGATCATCTGCTCAACTATATGGGAAATATTTTAGAAAGTGGTGCCTCTGAATCCGAATATACCAAGACTGGAGCAATATTAAACTAATGCGCATATATTCTAGCACAAAAAATTAAGTGATGATCAAGTGTGCTAAAGTGACACTGTGATTTACCAATTTTTTGAATATTCAATCGATGGGGTAACAAAAAACAAAAAAACGGGATGCACAAGAAATGACTACATGATAAGGACTAAAGTAAAAGGAAAAGTAGGAATTAAAACTGAAGGTGCAAATAAGAAGCACTCCCAACAATACCGTTGGTAATGACAGACCGAAAAAATCGTGATCGCATATAAATGGAACAAATTAACGTCTTCCATTATAGACCAGGGTCGATAATTTTTGAAACCAAAAAAAATAAAAGTAGAATGAAACCCATTGGAGAAGGAAGAGAATATATCAAAAATGAAAGGAAAAATAAATTACTGGCGATCTGAGGTCGGGAAGTGGGAGAGGGTGAGTTTTTAAGAGTAAGAAACTACAAGTCCTATGGAAAAAAGTTAAATGGCAAAGTTGTAGGCAATAAAAAGATCTACAACTTTTGTATTTACACTTTTTTCACATAAGCTGAAAATTTATGTGAAAAATTCAAATAACCAAGTTTTTGGTTTTTACTTTATCATACGCAGTATGTAAAGTATTGTAATCATGCCGAAAAAAAACATTGAGATTTTAGCGGAAATAGGTCTTTATGGGTCCCCTGAACATTTTTGACCAAGGTACAAAAAAATGTCTGTGTGTGTGTGTGTGTGTGTGTGTGTGTGTGTGTGTGTGTGTGTGTGTGTGTGTGTGTGTGTGTGTGTGTGTGTGTGTGTGTGTGTGTGTGTGTGTGTGTGTGTGTGTGTGTGTGTGTGTGTGTGTGTGTGTGTGTGTGTGTGTGTGTGTCGTGTGCGTGTGCGTGTGCGTGTGCGTGTGCGGTGTGCGTGTGCGTGTGCGTGTGCGTGTGCGTGTGCGTGTGCGTGTGCGTGTGCGTGTGCGTGTGCGTGTGCGTGTGCGTGTGCGTGTGCTGTGTGTGTGCGCGTGCGCGTGCGCGTGCGCGTGCGCGTGCGCGTGCGCGTGGGCGTGTGCGTGTGCGTGTGCGTGTGCGTGTGCGTGTGCGTGTGCGTGTGCGTGTGCGTGTGCGTGTGTGTGTGTGTGTGTGTGTGTGTGTGTGTGTGTGTGTGTGTGTGTGTGTGTGTGTGTGTGTGTGTGTGTGTGCGTGTGTAAACGATTTTTGTGACGACGATTCCGGAGAAACTAGTAAAGGTATCGGGACGAAAGTTTATATTTAGAAGTTTTATGACCAAACTTAGAGCTAAAAAGCTTTTGGTTCAAAAGGGTCGAAAGGAACTGGTAGTTTATTCTAAGCCATTTTCAATGATTTTGCAAATGAGCCGCCATTTCTGTAATTTCGACAAAAAAGTTAAATAATAAATTAATGTAGAGGAAATTTTGAATAATTTATGCCTATGACTTTTTTTGGTAAAATTAATAGTTTAGCTTCAAGAGCAAATTGTATTTGATCGAGATCGATCGCATCTGCATTGATATGAAATTACTACATAGTAGCCTGGATTTGACAAATATTTTTTTTTGTGCTGTCACCAGCGATTAGAAATATCAAGATACGACACTTGCGGCGGCACCTTTGATGTCGGTGTTCCAAGTTTTACGAAACTAGCAGGCGCGACAGCCGTGATTTGAAAAAGTCCGCTAGATGGCGCCACTGCAAAAGAGGCACATTTATTACTTCAAACTGACACAGACACTGTCACATTGACAGAAAAATGTAAACTGTCACTCTGACAGGAAAGTGTAATAGTATATTGCCGCCTGCTGTCACCACAGAAATGTCTATGGTTGTCACACTCGAAAACAGCTGATTTCATCAGAGGTTGGAGAACAGCTATGGAACGTTGCCGCTCTAGTGCGGCAATACAAAATACAAAATTCAAATAAAATAATAACACCAATTTGATTGTTTGTTGATAAGAAATATCAACCCGTTGTTATATCTAATTGTAAAAATGATAAATTGAGAAAATTGTAAATAAAGTATAGCGATGAGTGTAGTTATATTTCAGTATGTTGGTACGGATGTGACATCTACAGTGTCATGAACGAATATAAATCTGTCAGAATTTGAATTATCTTTTTACACTTGACGTTTCGTAGAAGCGGTATCAAGCTAACATTTCCTATACAGAAATATAACCATTTTAGATTTTTTAAAATACGTATTTCTCAAAAAGCAACACAAAAACGTTGATGTCACTCCTGCCGAAAACTACATAGCGCGACTCGCTCACAACTATTATTCTGATGACAGTAGGTAGTGTCAAATGCTGATGCTTTGACAATACCTGCTATTGATACTATTGACTATTAAAATATCTGTCAAATCCTGGCTAACTAGTTTAATTTTAATGCAGATACGATTTATCTCAATCAAATAGATTCTCATGCAGCTAAACTATTAATTTTATATTTTGTATGATAAAGTCATGTGCCTGGCCACATCAGATTTTTTATTTTCATCTTTTACAAAAAGAAAATTTCTTTCACGAAATTTGGTGAAAACTTGCCTTGTTATGTCCCAAATACACTGTAATTTTTTTGATTTAAATTATTTATTTTTTCATCTTATTTTGACTTAATATCGAAAAAGCAGTCTAATTTTCAATCGAAAATTCTCTCGTCAAAATATCTCCTTTTTTAATAAAGTCGGTGGGCTTTTTGTTCGTTGAAATCTCTACTTTCTGATGGTGAAAAGTATACATTACTATGGTAAATGTTCTCAAAAAAATGCAAAGAAATGGAAAAAATTTGAATCTGATTTTTTTTAATCGATATGTATAATTTTGTCCTATTTATTAAAATTTATACTTTAATTACTCGAAAAACGTAAGATTCCATGTTACATTGATAAACAGAAAAATTACAAATCCATAAAACACGAAGATTGCAAAAAATATGCGAAAATAGTTGTTGTAAATATAATTAAACCTAGGATTTAAAGGGTAGTTCATCTAAAAAATGTGACTGCTGCTCTTTTTTTCAGTAAAAAAGTTAGTTTATTAAATTCTATTTACATTTGTTAGTATTCATTACTTTTTGTCTCTTCTTTGATGGGATGTCTTCATCATGTCTTGTTCTGCTGCACCTTCTGTGGGTGGGAGATTTGCCAATATGAAAGATGATTTTATTTTTGCCAATTGATATTTTCGAAATCTGAATTGATTCATGATTATATATTATCATTTTTACATTTATAAATAGATTTGATTAATTGTATTCCATTTTTTTCGATATCTTCTTTGTGTGCATCTTTTTTGAAAAAAATATTGGCCAAATTTGACAAATTTTTAACGTCTAATAATGAATTTACGATACTTTTCTTTCCTTTTCCGGCAAATCCAGATGTTGTATCGCAACCAGAAAAACAATGCAGAAATGCAACGATGTTTTTGATATTATCTATTTATATATAAATTAAATTAAATTAATTAAATTTATATAAATCTATTTATAAATGTAAAAATGATAATATAACACTGAATCAATTCAGATTTCGTAAATATGAATTGGCAAAAATTAAATCATCTTTCATATTGCATATCTCCTACCCACAGAAGGTGCAGCAGAACAACATTGTTACAGGGCATATTATCAAGTTCAAACTTGGCTGGGTAACGAACTGACAGCAACGGATTGGGGCTGGAAGCAACATCAACGTGGCATTATGCCCAAATTTACAGAAAAGGAATTAATTCCGGAACTATTGCTTAAAACGATTTGCTGCAGCTGTGCAACTGGAAGTAGAACTTTAAAATGTGCCTGCCGAAAACATGGTTTCAAGTGCACAAATTTATGCTTAAATTGTCATTCTGTGGGTGGGAGATTTGCCAATATGAAAGATGATTTTATTTTTGCCAATTGATATTTTCGAAATCTGAATTGATTCATGATTATATATTATCATTTTTACATTTATAAATAGATTTGATTAATTGGATTCCATTTTTTTCGATATCTTCTTTGTGTGCATCTTTTTTGAAAAAAATATTGGCCAAATTTGACAAATTTTTAACGTCTAATAATGAATTTACGATACTTTTCTTTCCTTTTCCGGCAAATCCAGATGTTGTATCGCAACCAGAAAAACAATGCAGAAATGCAACGATGTTTTTGATATTACCGATATTAATACAATTATTCAAATCTATTTATAAATGTAAAAATGATAATATAACACTGAATCAATTCAGATTTCGTAAATATGAATTGGCAAAAATTAAATCATCTTTCATATTGCATATCTCCTACCCACAGAAGGTGCAGCAGAACAACATTGTTACAGGGCATATTATCAAGTTCAAACTTGGCTGGGTAACGAACTGACAGCAACGGATTGGGGCTGGAAGCAACATCAACGTGGCATTATGCCCAAATTTACAGAAAAGGAATTAATTCCGGAACTATTGCTTAAAACGATTTGCTGCAGCTGTGCAACTGGAAGTAGAACTTTAAAATGTGCCTGCCGAAAACATGGTTTCAAGTGCACAAATTTATGCTTAAATTGTCATTGTTTTGAAAAATGCTCCAATGTAGAAGAAAAAAGCTACGAAGAACTTAGTGATTCAGATGAAATTGTGGATGAAGAACCAATGCAGACTGGAACTAATATTGGAGGCGAAGACGGTAATGGTCTTGAAGACTTCGGAGAGCTACTCGAATCTAACGAAGAAGACATGCCATCAAAAAGACAAAAAGTAATGGATACTAACAAATGTAAATAGAATTTAATAAATTAACTTTTTTACTGAAAAAAAGAGCAGCAGTCACATTTTTTAGATGAAGTACCCTTTAAATCCTAGCTTAAATTATATTTAAAACAACTATTTTCGCATATTTTTTTGCAATCTTCGTATTTTATGGATTTGTAATTTTTCTGTTTATCAATGTAACATGGAATCTTACGTTTGTCGAGTAATTAAAGTATAAATTTTAATAAATAGCCCAAGATTATACACAACGATTTAAAAAAATCGGATTCGAATTTTTTCCATTTCTTTGCATATTTTGAGAACATTTACCATAGTACTGTATACTTTTTTACACCATCATAAAGTAGAGATTTCAACGAACAAATAGCCCACCGACTTTATTAAAATAGGAGATGTTTTGACGTGAGAATTTTCGATTGAAAATTAGGCTGCTTTTTCGATATTAAGTCAAAATAAGATGAAAAAATAAATATTTTAAATCAAAAAAATTACAGTGTATTTGGGACATAACAAGGCAAGTTTTCACCAAATTTCGTGAAAGAAATTTTTTTTTTGTAAAAGGTAAAAATAAAAACCAAAAACTTGGTTATTTGAATTTTGAACATAAATTTTGAGGTTATGTGAAAAAAGTGTAAATACAAAAGTTGTAAATCTTTTTATTACCTACAACTTTGCCATTTAAGTTTTTTCGATAGGACTTGTAGTTTTGCCGGAAATCGAGATAAACCGTTTTTTACCCCTAAAAACTCACCCTCTCCCACTTCCTGACCTCAGATCGCCCGTAAATTATTTTTCCATTCATTTTTGTTATATTCTCTTCCTTTTCCAATGGGTTTCATTCTACTTTTATTTTATTTCACTTATTAAAATTTTCAAAGGTATCAGCACTTTGATTGATTGAGTTTGCACAACAACTCATATTAGCCTGTAAGCAATATTTCGTTGCTTTTGAAGAAGAAGCAATTCTTGAAAGCCCCATATCCAAAAATCCACGTGAGCAAAGCCACAGAAGCGTAATAAATAGAGATAAGCCTATCCTTTCGGCTCACACCCACATTCCACACCGTGCAGCGAGTCAGTAATACAAATGCCTCAAAGGCCATTATATAATATATTTATATGGATCCATTCTCCCAAACTACTAGATATATGAATTAATTACCCAGGCTCTAGTTCTACATTTGTTAGTACATTCCCCACCCGGTCGTTTTGTGACGTACTGCTTTCTTCAATATGCACTGGATGTATGTTACCAAACATGCAATTTATGAACAAGGTCTTGATTGTTTTGAATATTTTTCTTGTTCTTATATCCATACTTAATTCCTGTGTTGATTGATCAATACTTATTAACATTAATAATAATACATATTAAGATTAATAAAGCCATTAACCATTGGTAACTATAATTTTTTTTATAAATAAAAAAATTGCTAAATTTTGTTTTCGTATCGTCATCGATCATGCATTTTATTTAACTCGTGTTCAGTTAGAAGATTGAGAAATAAAAGGAAAAAAGGACAAGATTAAAAGCATAAATGGATGAAAAGGTAAAAATCGAGAAAAGTACGAAAAGGATTAAAAGAACAAAAGGGAAGAAAAGGATCAGAACGGCAAAAAGGACTAAAATGACAAAAATGTCGAAAAGGACCAGAATAGCCAGAATAACGTAAAGGACAAAATTACGAAATGATCGGAAAGACCGAAATGGACGGAAAGGACAAAGGACGAAACGGATGAAACAGACAAAGATGAAATGATAAAAAAGAATCTGATGTGGCCAGGCACATGACTTTATCATACAATATATAAAATTAATTGTTTAGCTGCATGAGAATCTATTCTATTGAGATAAATCGTAGGTATTGTCAAAGCATCAGCATTTGACACTACCTACACTACGTCATTAGAATAATAGTTATTTATGTCACAAATGCCGAAAGTACGGAATAGCGCGACGACCGGTGATGCGGCTCGTCACCGAAAGCGGGGTGTCGCCGTCGCATGTGAGCGAGTCGTGCTATCTAGTTTTTGGCAGGAGCGACATCAACGTTTATTGCGTTGAAAAATACGTATATTCAAAAAATAAATAAAAATTTTCTGTATAGTAAATGCTAGGTTGGTACCACTTTGACGAAACGTCAAGGATAAAGGTGCGTTCCGATTGGTAGGTAATGGTAGCTAATGGCGGTGGTAAAATACGAAATTATAGTATTTCTTACATGTCGTGATAATGACACATATTAGTTTGCATGTACATAAACATGAGTCACTAGCAATTTTCTATTGGAAATACTATAATGGCGTCTGCTGCCACTGCCATTATCACTAATGAAAACGCACCTTAAAAAGCTAATTCAAATTCTGACAGATTTATATTTGCTAATGACACATCCCTACCAACAGGCTAAAATAAAACTACACTCATCGCTATACTTTATTTATAATTTTCTCAATTTATCGTTTTTAGAATTAGATGAAAAGACGGGTTGATATTTCTTATCACCAAACAATCAAATTGGTGATCTTATTTTATTTGAAATTTGTACTTTATAATTTGCCGCACTAGAGCGGCAACGTTCCATAGCGGTTCTCCAACCTCTGATGAGATCAGCTGTTTTTAGCAGTATTTGTCAAAATCCTGGCTACTATGTAATTTCATATTAATGCAGATGCGACCGATCTCGATCAAATAGAATTTGTTCTTGCAGCTAAACTATGAATTTTACCAAAAAATGTCATAAACATAAATTATTCAAAATTTCCTCTACTTTAATTTATTATTTAACTATTTTGACGAAATTACAGAAATGGCGGCTCATTTGCAAAATCCTTGAAAAAGGCTTAGAATAAACTACCAGTTCCTTTGGACCCTTGTGAACCAAAAGCTTTTCAGCTCGAAGTTAGGTCATGAAACTTCTAAATATGAACTTTCGTCCCGTCCGGAATCGTCTCCACAAAAATCGTTTACACACACACAGACACACACACAGACACACACACACAGACACACACACAGACATTTTTTGTACCTTGGTCAAAAATGTTCAGGGGACCCAAAAAGACCTATTTCCGCTAAAATCTCATTTTTTTTTTCGGCACGATTACAATACTTTACATACTGCGTATGATAAAGTAAAAACAAAGGGTAAGGTGACCAGAATTTTAACTTAGAAAAGCGGGACAGTAGTGGGGAGGGGCAGTGATTAGAACAAAATCCTAACACCTCCGAAGTTGAAAATCGACGAAGTCTAAGATTGTAGTACATATTTGACACAAAAATTATTATTAATATGTCTGTTAGTTTGGTTGGGTACAGTTTTTTTGTCTTTTTAAAAATATTATTCCTTTAAATTTTTGTGATTAAGTGCTTGGTATAGTTATTTAAAATAAATAAGTATTATTTGGATTTGGAAAGGTCCATGATGCAAAGGTCGATATTTAGTGAAAAAGGAAAGAAAATGCCTCTCAACTTTGCAGATATTTTATTTACTTTTGGTACTAGTTTCGGCAATGCTGCCTTCTTCAGCCAATAATCTACAGAACAATGAAAACAGGAATAAGCAAACAATCACTTGTATGTACAAGGAAGAAACAGAACTCACAGCCAGGATTAAAAACTTGGATTTTGACTGAGGACCAGAGGACATCCGGTCACCTTCCAAAGGGATAAAAATAATAAACAGGATAGAATATTACAGCAAGGACACAAATGACAAAAAGAAAAATACAAAAAAGAAAACACTAAAAGGACGAAAAAGAAAAAAAGAGAAAAAAATAAAACGACACGACGCCGACATCGACAGTAAGATCGTTTAGAACTGAACAGCATCGCATGTTCAGAGTGAAATAAAATGCGGTGTATTTTCAAATTTAATCAACTAACGAAGCGAATGATAATTAACCCAGGTGAAGATATTTTTTTAGAAAAAGCGCCGCCTGGATTTGAACCAGGAACCCTCCAATTTCTGGTTGACAGCTCTTCCAGTTGAGCTACAGAGGCTGTGGAAATTTATAGGTTTTATTTGTCATTTCAGGATATACAATCCGAGTTTCGAATTAAACAAACCCGTCATGACACCTATTGGGGATAGCTATTGGAATCACTTATAAATAATAACCATTGTCCCTTGAATTTATTCATATGTATGAGCGGTTTAGCAATAAACACTTAGCGATTCTTAGTTACCAAATTTCCATCTATCCCCAACAGGTGTCGCGACGGGTTTGTTTAATTCGAAACTCGGATTGCAAGTCCTGAAGTGACAAATAAAACCTATAAATTACCACAGCCTCTGTAGCTGTGTTTTTTCAAAAATTTATCCTTACCTGGGTTAATTGACATTCGCTTCTTTAGTTGATTCAACATTACTGACGAGTTTACGTAATAAACAGTATCCCTTGAATTTGTTCAAATTTAAGGTCAACCAATTGCCCTAAAATATCCTTGCATGGGGAAAGTATTGCGAAATACTTTCTGTCAACTGGATAGCTTAGGACTTTAGTCGATAGAGAAAACAAACGGAGATGGTTGGGAAGAGATAAAACCACAAACGGCGCAGATCAAATTTGGCCGTCGACCTTCCGCCCTCTATGTTTAAGTTAAAAATAGTAGAAGCGGTCCGTAAGTAATTACGTAATTGGTCCCAATCGTCGCTATCCGATGCGGGGCGGTGTTGAGCGGGCGACTGGAACTTTTTATTCGATTTGATGTCGAGTTGCGGACAGCGGGCTGGCGAAAGGTCGTCCCGATAACGGAAAACGTCATTATAAAAACCCCTTTCGATTCCGGGCCGAGACGGAGGACTCTCGACGAAAATCTCCGCCACCAAATTAGATACAAACTGTTCGGTCACAAAGCCTGTGTGAGCGGCCACCAGCCCCCGGTTTCCGAACGACGTAGGTGGGAAAAGTTTTGCCGGAAAACCGGACGACTAGTCCACGTCTCCCCGAAAAAAGTTTCCGACGCCACTCCCGTATAAATTTTTAGTGTTCGTCGCTGCCAACAATCAAATTTCCCGCTGGTAATTCAATTGAGTTACAAGTTTTTAAACTTACGTGCTTACTCACTTCTTCGCCTTCTTTCCCTTTTTCTTTAATGTAATCATATCTCATTCTAAAGAATACCTAAACAAAGTGTGCTTAGTACAGTTATACTACGTGGCCCAGAAAGTTTTCTACTATTGATTTCTCCGTAACCATAATTCCTAATAAATGTTGGTGGGCCCGCTCAAAATATCATTTAGAGGTAAGAGTATACCTTTATTTTTAATATTATCAAACTATGTTTACAAGTAATTAAATTATAATTAAATTTTAAATCACAATAGAACAAAGATTTTTAAATAATACTATTAATAATAAAAATAATAACAAAATTTTAAACTGGTACTCCACAGCAGCTGGGTTCGTCAGAATGGGCGAGAATGGGCCCACTTGAAAAAAACCCACTGGGTTTTTTGGTGCACACCATTTTGAAATAATTTGTAGTTTTTTGAGTTGGGCTGGCTGGAAATAAACAAAGGTGTTTATTGAAAACTCGCTACGGGCAACAGGAAATTTCTAAGGGTAATACAGTTCGTATTTTACTTTTAAAACGCAAAATGTAGATGCTTTCAGTTAACAATTCAGAACAAAACTTAAGTTGTATCTTATTCACTCAGTCTTGTGAATAAGTGTGTTAAGAAAAGAACAAAATACGAACCACTACAAACGCATTGAGTTCCCCAGTCGACACTGTTAGTGGTGATCCAAGTAAATATCGTCGGGTTAAAGGTAAAAGTCACTAAGTAACATCTTACTACTATTGAGAAAAACACAGTTTTACAAAGAAATTGGAATTAAACAAAATATATTCTAGTGTACATTCTAGTGCAAATATACTTGTACATTCTAATTAACTTTTTTAATGCTTAAAGACCATGTAATTATGTGTGTAACTATTGCATTTCACATCATGGAAAAACTGTGATTTTTGTAATCAGTGAGTTTTACCTTTATACATTCTTGCACATTGGTGTCATTAAAATAATGTTCTTTTATTTTGTTATACATATATTTTTATTATAAAAGTATTAGAGAAACAAAAAAGATCATATAACTTATGGAAAATGAATTTAAAACTTTTTAATGCTTTTCATTGTCACTGTCATACACTGCTGGTTCTGGATTTGCATAGTTTATCTACATCTTCTGTCCGGCAATTTCAACACCAGATTTTCTTACTCTTTCTTTTAATTGCAAACTTTCTATCTTGTTGTGGTAAATAAGCCAATGTAAGCCAAAAGATTCTTTAGGTAGATCGTATCTTTATTCTAGAGACCTAATAAATTTGAAAGGCTGAATATTTAGACCATATATATTCTGACCAAATATATATTACTGCATTTCATAGCAAAAGTGCCTTTAGAAAAGTTGTAAAATGTGAAATAAAATTTCTGACCATGTCATTAATAGTTCACGAGGTATGGCAGACAAAAAAAAAAGCCCCTTATTTTCAAAAATGTTGGTTTCCCTAAAAATTTTAATTGAATATTTTAAAACCAAATCAATTTTACACAATTGAAAGAAATTATACAGACATATAGTATAATAATTATATTCTAATAGTCTTTTTTCTTTATATTTCAAATCAGTTTTGTCTGATGTTTTTACGATTGCTAACATAGCTTGCCTGTGCCATAGCTAGTAAACCATAAATCTGAAAAGGCACTTTACTAAAACAAAAATGGTAGAAAATGAATATGTCCCACAAATTTGTATCTTTGCTCCATAATGAGGTGGAAACGAGATATAAGAAAACACCTTTTACAGGATATTTATTCCAAGAAGTTGCTGCTAAAAAGAATTGACTTCCATCGCGAACTCCTTGATAGGGAGTTCACATTCTGGATTTTTATTATGGAGCCCATAATTACCAAAATTTCCAAAAACAAAGTTTTTTGGAGTTTTGCAAGCTCAAACTACCTGTTACCTGATTAAAAAATAAATTAACGAAGTACGAGATGCATTTATTGTAATAGTGATAAAAATCACTAGTCACTTAGTGAGTTTTTGCATTAAATACACATGTTACATCGTACATAGTGACTTTTTCCGGAAAATTATTGGAGTATGGACGCATTTGAACACTTTCTGCTATTATCTCCTAATAAAACACGTATTTATAATTTAATGGGTACAATTATCCCGTTTTCAACGAAATGTTACTTAGTGAGTTTTACATTTAACCCGACGATATCTATACACGTGCACCAATTTAACTGGTTTTTCGACCTGGACACGGTTTGGGTTGTTGTCCAACAGGCGTTTTGGTTATCTTGGTTATACACTTACTGAAACGAATTCAGTTCCGGTTTTAACTTTGATCTCAAACGCATTAATTTTTTCCCTTTACATGTACATAAGTACCTACTCGCGAGTTTTCAATAGAACCGTCTCGGTTTTGAAACGGTGAAACGGTGAAACAAGGTTTTGAATATTTTAACATAGGTTGAGATTTCAGTTTTAGTATTTTATGCATGTTCTTGCTCATGTTCGGTTACGGTTATGGGTTTTACATCATAAAAAAATCGGGTATGGTATGGGATTAGTTAATATTTACTCTTGTCCACTTTTACCTGAAAAAGCCCGAAAAACCGAAAAAATCCGAAAGAACCCACTTGCGCCCAGTGGGTTGGGGTTTAAAAAAAACGGGTTTTTTCAAACCCTGCACAGCAGTGGCGGCTCGTACATTGGTTTGCAGGTTTGCACAAACCCCAAAAATAACAAGGAAACTAAAAGAGTTTAATTGTATGGAAGTAATAGTGTAATAGTCAATATGCAACGATCTATAACATATAATTGAACAAAATATTGAGCATTTTATCGAGAATTCCAAGCGCAGTCGGCTATACGGCCTAGGGCCGCAGCAAGGCCGCAACCTTCTGCTGCTGCTGCTACACTGCGTATCGACGCCTGTATTCTAAGCCGCGAGCGAGCGAATTTCTCCGCGTCGATTGGTTCGTTCACTCTGAAATGGTTGCAAGCATCCAGTACACCAGAACTACTGGTCCACGCCCCTAGTGGTGTCTAGAAGCCAAGCGACGTCATGCTTACGGGACTGCCGACGTGCATTATTGCATTGCAGGTTGTAGACAGTTGACACTCGTACGCTGTGGAATTTGGTTGCCCGTGAAGCGCTAATTACACGATTAAAAGCAAACAATGAATTCAGTGCAGATTAGCTCAACCATTTAGCAGTCAAAATTGCATCGATAAGAGCGAAATACAAAGGCTTGGGAGGCCTACCCCTAATTTAGTGATAAATTAATGCGTGTCGACCAAATCTCGGTCATTTGCGAGGACATTTAATGCTGATATATACAGTAAATATGAGTGGAATTGTGAGTGTGTCGGCAAAAATGCTTCTTTTTATGTTCCTAGTCTATTGTTTGGAGCCAATGACCGGTGCACAAAAACAGTTTTACAGATTTAAATCATTTAACCCACCGAATTCAGAAGCACTCATTGTCAGCAAAACATATGATAAATACATAAAAATATTAAAATTTATAAAAGTTTTTACTGATTAAGAAGTTAGAGCCGTTTAGAATATCGATTAGTTAATATTTCAAACGGCTGGAAGTTTTTAATGAATTGAAAAAACTTATAAGTCCATATGAAACTTTTTACTAAGTACGAACATTTACTATCTGAAAAAAGTTCTGCGGGAAAAACGTGGGAGACCGTGTATAGTACTAAACAATAACAGGGATTTAAGTCTCATGGGACGTAGCAGCCAATGATAATTAAAATTAGAGTATTTAAGAATAAGAATGAGTAATTTTTAGAGCACAAATAAATTTTTTTTTATAAAACAGATGTAAAACAGTATGTCATATAAAACTGGTACCTGAAAGTTGCAACCCCCATGTTTCTAGATCACGAGCCGCCACTGCTCCACAGTATTGAGCAAACACTGGGTTCCAGACATACAAAACATAATAAATAATAGATATTGTTTTCTTCAATTATCAATACGAATCGAAAATTATGAAGGGTTCTAAGTAGGCCACTTGTAGGCGTTAAGGATTAACAATGAATATCTAAATATTTCCTTCTGAACACACCACATAGGTCGAAGGTCACCTGGCGTATACCCAAACCAAAATGACGGCAGAAGAAAGTGTTTACAGAAGTACTTAATTGAAAAATTAATATATATTCCAGTTGTTAAAATTCTATGGTACTGAAAGTTTCTTTTCTATTTAAGAATACATATTTTAAACTAATACAATCTCAATGTTGTCCCGTATTTTCTTATTAGTCCCACCTATATTCTACTAACTCACAGCTACATTTTTAAATTGATTTTGAAGTGCGAGATCGTGACTTTTTAATTAACCTAACAAGTAGTAATTTGTTTTCCCATCTTCCGCTTTACCAGCATTTCCTCGCCATTATTATAGCTGCATGTGTTAATAAGCAAATAATTGATGATCAATATTAATGTCAACCTGATTGAAAATACCACAGAAGATCATATATAAATGGCTCAATTTAAATATAAAAAATTCTATAATTTCCTGAAAAAACCATAGATCTGTTTTGCGTATGAATACTGAACAGTCCTCCAAATTTCAGGGTGGATCACCTATTATTATTAATTTAGTAAGCTTGTCAAATATAGAAAAATTAAAATGAGCCGTGATTTAAAATTTGAATATAATTCTTACATCTAAACATTCCGAAATAAAATTTTTCAAATACATTGTTTTGAGATTGTTTTTGAATTACATAGTTCGTATACGGTGCATAAATTGTAAAATTTGATCATTGCTGTTACTTTTACAAGATCCATCAACTTTTATAAAGAATAATACTTTTTGAGATATCAATAATACAAAAATACCCATTTGTTGCAAATGTCTGAAACACGTGGTATATAGAAATCGAAGATACAGCTTCGACATTGTCGTATATTCAGTATAACCAGGCAATACCGCAAAAGACATTTTCAAGGAAATGATATCGTAGGAAATAAATATGCAGAAATAGGGCCCCGGTATAGCGGCTAGTTCTCTTGCTGTACGTACAACCACGACAGCTCGGAGCCGCTATAACATGCATTGGTATTCCTGGCTGTCTGATGTGCACTCCATTACTGACTAAGACAACATTCGTTGCCATTGGAATGCTTATTGCTACTGCATGTTCGTGAGAAGTTCTTGTATGCAAGCAATTGAAACCCAGCCGTTTAGTATGCTTTACCAAAACTAATATGTGTTCTATTGATGCCTGTTTGTTTATTGCTAGCTCCGAAACGATGCCCTTAAACATGCGTTAGCTCTCCTTTGGAGGAGTTAACTTTTATTGAATGTAACATTATTAGCATTAGCTTTTTTTGGTATTTATGAAAATTATACGTTCATTAGTATATAATTAAATTAATCGAATTAATGCTCTATGTTAGCTTTAGCAATACGCTCCAGGCCACTCTTCCAATTAATTATGCATTACGGATAGTCTGTTTTTGAGAAAATCTCTACACAAAATACACATTCTTACTCAGAAACGTTAAAAGTAAATAAAGCTGGAATCTAGATGCTAATATATAGGTACCGAGTGACCCACGCCATAGGTATTCCCGTTATTTTTGTTGTTTATAAAGCTGGACGAATAAAGTTTGGAAATCTGTTAATACACAAAAAATGCCATTCTTTGTGATACTCTTGAGATTAATATGAGATTTCTGGAAATGACGTCATCATTGAAATTTTAAATGGCACCCTATATTCTTTCTGTGATATTTTCAATTAAGATGACATTCTGGGCACAAAAATATATCGATCGTCAATTTTTATCACCAAGGCAACGCAAAAATAACTTTTTGATGTATTAACCTAGGTGGCTAGGAGTTGGTGAAAATAGTCGAAAATTGTCAAATAAACACTAATTAAATTGATTTTGGCCGACATTGTATTACTGGCGCCCGCTAGCGTGATTTAATTGGTTTTTGGCTAGTCAGTAGTTTTTTTCACGGGTAGCTAATGGCCACACCCTGATTATTCTATAGAAAACATCTTTCCGATTACAATGATACCAAATACTTGATATTTTATTGAAATTCTTAGCGTAAAAATGTTGTTAGAAGCAAGGAAATCGAAAAAACAAAATATTGACCTTATGATCAAAGTCAGCATACAAGTGAAAGTCACTCAATGGACTAGTCAAAAGGACTATCCTTCAACGTCATTTTCACGCTACGACATCAGCAAAATATCAAAAATTTGGTATCAATATTATATTTTTTTCAATTTGATATTATTATTAATTTTTTGATATTATAACACTGAATCAATTCAGATTTCGAAAATATGGTTAACGAACTGACAGAAGACGGTGATGGTCTTGAAAACTTCGAAGAACTACTAGAATCTGGAAGGTTTGTCGAATCTAACGATGAAGACATGCCAAGAGACAAAAAGTAATGGATACTAACAAATGTCAATAGAATTTAATAAATTAACTTTTTTACTGAAAAAAAATAGCAGCAGTCACATTTTTTAGATGAAGTAGCCCTTAAATCCTACCTTTAATTATATTTAGAACAACTATTTTCGCATATTTTTTGCAATCTTCATGTTTTATGGATTTGTAATTTTTCTGTTTATCAAAGTAATATGGAATCTTACGGTTTTCGAGTAATTAAAGTATAAATTTTAATAAATAACTCAAAATTATACATAACGATAAAAAAATCGGATTCGAATTTTTTCCATTTCTTTGCATTTTTTGAGAACATTAACATAGTAATGTATATTTTTTTACACCATCAGAAAGTAGAGATTTCAACGAACAAAAAGCCCACAGACTTTTTCAAAAAAGGAGATGTTTTGATGTGAGAATTTTCGATTGAAATTTAGGCTGCTTTTTCGATATTAAGTCAAAATGACATGAAAAAATAATTATTTTAAATAAAAAAAATACAATGTGTTTGGGACATAAAATGGCAAGTTTTCACCAGATTTCGTGAAAGAAACTTTTTTTGTAAAAGATAAAAATAAATAACAAAAACTTGGTTATTTGAATTTTTCACATAAATTTTGAGGTTAGATCTTTTTATTACCTACAACTTTGCCATGTAACTTTTTTTTTCCATAGGACTTGTAGTTTTGCCGGAAATCGAGATAAACCGTTTTTTACCCTTAAAAACTCACCCTCTTCCACTTCCCGACCTCAGATCGCCCATAAATTATTTTTCCTTTCATTTTTGTTATGTTCTCTTCCTTTTCCAATGGGTTTCATTCTACTATTATTTCTTTTCACTTTTTAAAAATTTCAAAGGCTTCTGTACTAGTGTATTTTAACTGGGGAAAAACTGAGAGGTTACGCTTTGGCAAATTTAACGATTTCCTGTTTTGCTACCATCCTTATATTAACTAACACTAAAATAAAGAATTAGAAACATTGACTCAAGAAATAAAACTCAAAAAATTAAAATGTTGGTCCACAATAGGAATAGTAATGTCCATCTGATTGACGTTGTTATTGCATGTACTATCGTGAGCAAAAAACCGTTGATCGTATTTGTTAACTTATGAAGTCTAAACTTTGACAGTATCTGTCAACCTACAAACTTGTTTCAATAATTTCTTTTTATGCGGGATTCCTGCCTATAATTAAATTCAGTTGCAATTCCTCGAATGCTGATTCCATCATGCAGTCGCGTTCGAATTATTGCTTTCTGATATTCATTCAATTGCTGCGTTTTTATTTCTTACATCAAAATTACATCACAACTGACATCACATTACGAAGCCCAGTGTAATTAGTGCAAATTTGAGTACCCCAGTCTTTTATGCTCACGATAGTATCTACATCCTGTATATTCAACAAAATATAACCTCAGTAGTAGACCAAAACGTACTTTATTCTAAAAGTTTGTTAGTACAATAACACCAATAATACGTCAAGAAACAGAAATCTCGAATTATTACAGCAACTCTAATCACAAAACAGAAAACTGATTTACAAACTTTGAACATGTGTGTATTCGGATGATTTATCATCAGAATTGTTATTTTAATATTGGATATAGTTTAAAACAGTCTCTAATTTATTATTGTTATCAGTAAATTTAGGAAGTTTTGATAACCGTATTAGACAAACGCCTGAGATGATCTTCGAGCTAAAATAAAACATAACAAAACTATGTGCAATGTTGACGCTAATTTAACTAAATATTTACCTGGAACTGCAACAACAGGAGATATACATGTGGTAGTTCGTGCACGTAACACATTCTTTATTTTCACCCAACAGGTTCGTTGTCCATAATAGAACCAAGCATGAGTATCGTTATAGGATCCTCGATGTTTTGCTAGAATATAACCAAAACGAAGCAAAGAATATTAACTGAAGAGCCAAAAAAGTTCTATATAACTAATATTTATTACCTTTAGAGTCAATGCAGTTAAAAATCGGATCTCGTAACTTGTCTGGCGTTGTTGAGCAAATTGCTCCTGACCAAATTTCAAAATACACCGAATATCCCGCCGATATGTCATCCACAAGGCAATACAGCACAAATAACAAACGCAATTGTTTCAACATCGCAGCAAACAATACAAAATACTATTAGCGTAAGTTTGCGATTATTACGAATAACAATTGGTAACTTGTCATATTGTAGCAGACCATTACTGCAACTTATATGCAAACTGATTCATCGGTAACCGACACGTTAATGTCGAATTTGTGTCGAATCGGTGTGGACAGATGTCACCTGATGTGCGCATTTAATGCATCACAGGTCTGGCTTAATAGGCACCGAGATAAGCGAAGTCGAATCACCACAGAATTTCGAACAATCCGTATTAGGAGGAAAATACCTATTGATTGAAGCCGTCCCGATGCCGTATCGTACCAATTGTGGATTAACCAGCTAGACGATAATCAATTCACCTCATTGACTCACTAAGCGCTTGTTCATTCGATATTCGAAACACAAATAGAAATTCCATTTGGTCATACTATGCCTGATGTAATTGTCGAGAGTATCAAGCGTGGTCAGCATTCAATCTTTGCTCTGCTAATTCTATTGTAAATGAACATTTCTGCATCTTCTAGTTCGTTGAATTGCACGATGGGCAAATACTGAGTGTTAACAAAATACATGTTATGTTGTACATACAGCGTGAGTTATTACTACCCCGGCGGTCGATAGCTATTAAATCGACTGAGAAAGAAAAAAAATAACACAAAAGTTTGACTCACCAGTTTCTATAACGTAAAATAATTTTCACTTGTATTTAGGCATTTAGGCGTGACGGAAAGTATGTACATGTTTTTAAGTAGAATGCCCGGTACATTTTATTACTATATCAATACTAATAAATTTGTTGATCCAACCGTATAGGTTGCTAACTCTCAGCGCTAATAGTTCCTGAGATATTCAATCATTTCCCTAAAATATGCCCGTTGCAGTCTTCTTTAAAACTATGTAAAAACACCAGTTTTGCAGATTTTGCCGTTAAACTACGTCAGACAATAGTCAAAGCCAGTAGATAGATGGTAGTATCCAAAGATTTTAGGTTCACTATACAGGCTGTGCATAAAACTTAGTACATTTTTGTTTTTCAAATGGCTTTTCCTTGAGATTTTTAAATGGAACACCCTATATATTATGTGCTAGTTGAATTGTCCCCCGAGTTCTCTTTAATTTATGTTAAGTATGCCATATGTCCAATTGTAGTAGTTTTCGTGATATTTACAATTTAAAAACAAATGTGTAATAATATCTAATAATGCCATTATTCTTTTGTTATTTTTTGTTAGAGTACATAAGAGGTACGTGTTAAGAAATATCTCAAGATCTTTTATACAGCGCGTTAATGCTTGCAGAAAAGAAAATGGGCGCCATTTTTTAATTAAAATAATTGTTACTTGTTGTGTAATGTTTATTAACTGTTTATAGTTTGTTTCTGAATTTGCTTCAAATAGTTTACTAACTAAAAAGGGATTTTCTTATTAATAAACGCTAATAGTCTTAAAGATTTTTTTTCCTAAATGAATATACTATTACTGATTTACAATTAAGAGACAAATAAAAAAAGAAAAAACAAGAAAATATTGGCATATTTAGATAATATTACACATTTTTCTTTAAATTGTAAATATCACGAGAACTACTAAAATTGGACATATGACATATTTGACATAAATTAAAGGGAACTTGATGGACAATTCAACTAGCACATAAAATACAGGGCGTTAAATAATTAATATTACCTGTTTCGTCAAATTGCAACCGAACCCTGTTTATAACACTTGGTTGGGGATGCCGTCTATCCGGTTATCGCTGTTCATACATTCAGGATGCTACTAATGTATTTCTGTCAGCTTCGCCATATATGTAGATCATGTTAATTAATTCTTCTTTGCTATAATTATAACTCATAGTTCAGAGAAAAGACAAATATTGTTACTAATTTTGACAGCAATAACTTATTGACTGTCGTTAGATCTCAATTGTTTGTTTATATGATTAATTAATGCTAATAGTATTAATTACCGTTTTTAAGTTGCATTTTAATACAGTATTACTGATTTACAAATGAGAGACAAACAAAAAATAACAAAAAAGTAATGGCTTTATTATATAGTATTGGAAAAACATTTTTCTTTAAATTGTAAATAACACAAAACTACTACTGTTGGACGTATGGCATAATTAACACAAATTAAAGGGAACTTGGGGGGCAATCCAACTACCACATAATATACAGACTGTTCCATTTAAAAAGCTCAAGGAAAAACGACTTGAAAATATCCTTATTTACTTTAATAAGGTATTATGCGAAGAGAAAACCTACATCGTAGATATGCACGATTTTAATTACTGCTGCAGACTGCATCTGCGCAATAAATGGTTTATTGAATATCAGCATACACGTAGGAAGCTATAGTACATTTAAAGTGTTGTGGATATCTGAGTATATGTAACGTATAAGCTTTCGGTAACATTTTGGATCGAATTCTGCTCGGTTCAATACCGTATTCGTTTTTGTCCATCGTTTTCGACTTCCTCTTAGTTCTGGTTGTGTGCAACGTATTTGTATTACCTCCATCACATATAATTTTACTAATTGTAATTTATTCTAATAAATTATTACACCGAAATTAGAACTTGGTTTCAATTACATTTGCGTGTTAACTTATAGAAGCCAGTAGTACTAGGTAGCAACTGCTATTAAACGTTAACCGTTTTAACAATTCTTTAGTTTTTATTCTTTGAAGTAACTAATCAGTTGCCGCCAAACATGTCTATTCTGATTATTATAATTATGAAACCACTATTTTAAACTTAACTTTTTAGGTTATGTTTCATGTATTTATCACAGTAGGGTTAAAAGTGTTGCCACAAGCCCCATTATGATCATAGTTGCGACCTCGCTGATTATTTATTAAAACTTGTAGACTAAAGGAGATTAAAATTATTCACAATTAGATTTTGTCATGATTTTATCCCAACCTTACGAAGTTGACAGTTACTACAGCACTGCCACGTGGTACCCGCAAAATACCCTAGATTCTAATTTAGTGCAATACAGTAGACAGAATTTCTAAATTCATATAACATTAATGACGCAAAGTAGGAAAAAAAGTAGTATATTACGCTCGTTTTATCAGAGGTGTTGGCACACTCGTTCCATTTGGGCACTCCTCGCTACGTTCGTCGTGTCCAAAACAACACGTGCGCCAATTTCACGTCTTATAACACTTGTATAATAATATACTATTATCTACGACTCACATATAATAAGTTCATTGCATACGTATCTATGACTATATAATCCCCATCATTATACACGCCAAAGATTATAATACCACTTGCGTTGTATAATAATGACAGTTTGTTCAAATAATGACCTCATTATTTGAACAAACTGTCATCATTATACAACGCTAGTGTCAAAGTCTGCCAAAATCTACGTGGATGACAGTTATTTGACAGTTTGCTGCGCTATCATTGATAAATACATTTAAAATATTTTGCATAAAATGTAATTTATGAATCGTAGATAAAACGTCGTAATTGATTCGCACATAACGGATATAAAACGCTCGCATGATTACCTGATTGCCTACGGCTCGCGTGTAAACTTCATGCTCGCAATTTATATCCTTAATTATGTGCTCGTCAAATAATATACTAAATTTTCTGTGACGGGAAAAAAGTTTGACATTTTATCTCTGTTGACAAGTAATAAAGTATCACTTTTTATGAAATTTATTTTTCCCCGGGAAAAAAGTGAGCAGTTTTTTTTTGTTTCGGCTATATGTAATATAGGTATATACACAATTACAGTCGGCAAAAAAAACTCTACAAATTTTTAATATCTTGTATTTCCAATAATATTTAGTCAATTAAAACATTTATTTTTAAAACTAATTGCTTGTAGTGTAAAGATTGAAACCATACCATATTCGCAATAATAGAACGCTTCAGTCCAAGCAACATAACTGCTTTATGTTTGGGTATGCAAAATTTCCGATAACATCGCGTCAATTTAATGTGAAATGAAAGGTGTAATAAAATTAGTAGGTAATGACATTTGTTTTCTGTTGGTTAAAAGGGACAGTAGAGATTTTATAGCATTGTATACCGGGTGATTTTTTTTGTATACAGGGTGAAATTTTGAAACATCTTTTTTGCTGTTTTTACTGAAATAAGAAGTGGAATTGCGAATATGGTATGTTTTCAATCCTCACAACATAAGAAATTAGTTTTTCAAAGAAATGCTTGCTTCAATTTACTTAAAATTTTTGGCAATATGAGTAATTGATCATTTGTACCGCTTTTTTGGCTCACAGTGTACACATAAGTAACGGTAGACATTTCCTTAGCTACGCAGGTCTAATTGTGTACAACAGCCTACCAGTTTAAAATTACAAATATCGCATCGATTGACGTTAATATATTGTAGGAATATGTATTTCAATCAAAACCGTCATTTTGTCGGCCACAGAAAGTTCTCGACAACACAACCTCGAGCTAAAATCTAATAGTTTTTCCCTTGTATAATAACTATTTCCCGAGATTTCCAAATTATTTTTTTCACATAACCTAGCGACTTTATGTTTAAAGTCGCTAGGTTAAACTAAAAAACAATCGGAGAGCGTATAAATTAAAGAAAAAAGACAAATTTTATACCAATTATCAGTCAAGCCAATTACGCAGTCATCTATTGACATTTTATCCCTTAGGCGTACTATGGTCGACATACAGTGGATTCATCAGTAAACACATCATAGCTTCAGAGAGGTATTTGCTCAACAGCTCAGCAACTTCAACAGTTGATTCACGCAGACCACCTTTACCTCTTACAAGTAGGACGCCCACATTACTATTTAAAAATAATCGAATATACATGTGCATCTCAAAATAAGAATATTTGAGAGTTTCCTGTGTATTCCAAAACCTGGAATTTCGGGTAAGGTTTGGTTAACTGAGCGCTTGACAATACTAAGTTTTAATTTTCCCGGCTCCAGGTCTTAACATACCTTTATTGAAGACATATTAATTGTAAATGTATTTTGTTCTGAAGAACGACTTGAATTCAATAAGTTCTTTAAAAAGCAACTACTCTCATTCATCTGAATTCAGTTGCTCGTATATTGCATTCAACATCCCTTGTCTAACGTTTCTAATCGTTCTCATCATTATTCTTATACTTGCCTGCAGCCAAGGAGGCATTATTACCAAGCAACAGTTTGCCGGCACTGCTTTTAGTAACCCATTGTAGTTCATTTTGCTTTTGTAGCTAAATAATATAATCCCATTAAGCTTCGGACTAAAAAAAAAACATGACATGAGAGTAAACAGGCCAGAAAGAAGATTTAATTAAAAACTGTTGACTGCACCAGAAATCAAGCGCCCGTATACAAAAATCTAGAAAAAAAGCGAAAGGGAAGCATATCCACCTCAGTATCCACTCCATATGCAAATCAGTAAGATTAAAAATATTAATCACTGGGGACGCTGAAGATAAATAACGTAATCCCTGTAATTTGCCCTCTGGCCCGTTGTATCAGAAGTCATTAACTAATTAGCTCCGTCGAACACGGAATAAATTGGAAAATAAACTGCTGCGCTTACCAGGAATGTGAAAATGAATGGAAGGACTACCAACTACCAACCAAGTACCGATAAATACGTTCTAGCACATTTACAGACAGTTTACAGACAACAGGCATACAGCGATGTCAACAAATAATATCTATGTATATTTTATTGTCAATAACCTGACTACTTGGCCGGTTACTAATATTTTTCTGCAGCACCTGAATGAATTGTCCCGTGCTATTATAATTTGAACAAACAATGACCCCTTACTCTACAGGGAGAACCAGATTTGCTCTACCCCGTACACAAATGACGAATAGATGTATGAAATATATTTATTTTAATTCTCGTTTTGTACAAGACAACCTACTGGTAATTTGACGTATTTCTTTAAATAGCTGATAAGAGTTAATTAGTAATCAGTATAACCCCAATACTTCTTTTTTGACTCAATAGTGTTCGTGACATTCTAACTTTTAGTTTTATTACAAAATATATACCTACCAACATGTCTTGCAACATTCCTAGTATTTTATTGCCTAATTAATGCTTTGCTAATTTATTCAGAGGGCAACAATTTCACAAGTAGCTAAATTTGCAAATCAAGCATAACAAAGCTATTTCAAACCGTTCTGGATGAAAATAATTTTCTTTAAGTGTTCTTTTACTGGTCTTTTACACCTATGCCGAACCTCCTCAGTCACTCCACATACTTATCTCACATTTCGGTTAATTTCAATAGTATGGATAAACATTCATTTTAAATAAATGAATTGATTAAGTATGCATTAATGGAATCAAAAATACAAGTACTCAATATCTTAAAAAATCATTTTGAAAAGTAATGTTGATAGTAACATAACATAATTCTTCCATATTTATTGTTAATTTATGTTAGTTAGTTTCCTTTGTTTAAATCAATCTTTAAAGTTAGTCTGCATAAGGTGCACACAGTGTCTATAGAGTGTGTTAGGAATGTTAGAAAGTCGAACTATCAAAATTAACCCCAGTAAACTGTTTTTGAAACTATTTAAAATCCTAAAGAATGGGACTGCGCTATCTCGCGACAACGGTTAAAGTAGGTATCATTTATATGACAGTGAATATTGGTTAAGACGTAATTCCTAACGACACGTATAGCACAGTATGGAATAGTACATTATAATACAAGTTTTATAAGACAAAAATTCGCGCAAGAGTTGTTTTGGGCACGACGAGCGTAGCGACGAGTGCCATTGCCTTAACTGATGGACACCTAAGAACTAACTGATGGAACCGATCATATTGTATTAAAGATGACTTAATTGAACAACTTTGAAAAATAGTTTAGTGCTATTTTGATTGCGAATCCAACGTGGATAAAAGTGGATAACTAGACAGCGGATTGCGAAACATGGACGTAATGATTTTCGCTCCATCAATGTTTGAGTTAAGTCGCAGTCCGATAGGATTAGCAAAAAATGGGGCAATCGGCGAAACAGGGTACAATTTTCCCTGATAACCCGAATTGATGTCGACGTATAATTCAACCTTTTTTCGCGCTGCACGGACGGAACTACAAGAGCTGGTCGGTAGATTTCCATTACGTTCATTAAAGCGCAGCGGCAGCTAGAGGGAACGAACGCCACATCAGATGTCAATATAGAGGGAAAAATAGATACATCCTCATAACAATCTGCCGTCCCGCTTTTCAGTTCTCGCATCGGCGATCGACAATTTATAACTAGGACAGAAGATCGAAGATCGAACTGAGAGTCCCAGACATTATTGTGCACATTTTGCGATTACATTTTGTACCTGTACGTTGTTGCCAATTCATAGCAGCTTAGATTAATACACAAAATATTTTGTTCATGATGTAACTTCCCTTCTTTAGACTACATTTCCACACTATGATTTCCAGCAAATTATAAAGTTTTTGGTATAATTGTAATCAGAATAATGTTTTCTGTCAAATAATTGTTAGCCCAAAATCAATTAAAGCACGCAAGAGGGCGCCAGCAATACAATGTCGCCCAAAATCAAGTTAGCTAGTGGTTATTTGACAATTCGAATATTTTCACCAATTCATAACCACCTAGATTGATAAACAAAAAGGTGAGTTGCCTTGCTGATAAAAATACACAACTATGTGTTAATATAAGTACGTAGGCTTTCACGGCCAGAATCATGTAGAAAATACTGAAGACATACCAAGAAAATCTCTCTTATACACCTGTATTTACACCTCACTGCGCACATCTGGAGCTACCGCTCACATGTGCTTTTCCACCTGCTTGCGTTAGGATCGATTCCCAGATCCTACTAATTTCAGTACCATCCTCGCGATTGATGTTGTTAGGATGTTTGTAAATTTCGATGGCTTCTCTAATAAGCCTTCCATGATTATTACCAACCCTTGCGAACATCTTCACGTCATCGAAATCATTGTGTGTTCCGACTCGTGGCAGTGTTAAGCAACAGCGGATTGATGAATCTTGCGTAGCCGGGTGTCTCTACTGCGCTCCTTGACTCGACATTCGATATTCGTCCTGTATGTCCTACATAGCATGTTCCACAATCACATGTTATCCCCTTCGTTCTTCAGGAGGGGTGTGATATCCTTTGGGTTAGGCAAAAGATCCTTTACCTTTGCTGGTGCTCTGTACCTTACCGAGATACGCGATTTCTTCAGTATACTACCGATTCTTTGTGATACCCCACTTACGTATGGTAAGCAAACGAACACCTTTGACTCTTGCCGCTCCTCTGAGACTTCTTTGTGTGACACCTCGTTTGCCAGACTTGGTGTATCCATTCTGATAGAGCCCACTCCAAGTGTTTCCGTTCGTCGTCCAAGGTGCTGGAGTCGCACACCTTCTCGGCTCTGTTGAACAGACTGTTAATAACACTTCTCTTCTGTTGGGGATGGTGGTGTGATTTGGCGTTCAAGTACCGATCGGTATGTGTCTTCTTACGGTAGACTGTATGTCCAAGCGTACCCGTTGACGTTCTGTATACCAGCACATCCAAAATATGTAGCTGATTATCCTCTTCTATTTCCATCGTGAATTTGATAGAAGGATTAACATTGTTCAGGTGGCTAAGGAACTCAGTAAGTTTATCTCTACCGTGTGGCCACACCACAAAGGTATCATCAACATATCTGACCCAATGCGTGGGTTTGTAAGGACTTGACCTTATGGCTTTTTCTTCAAACATTTCCATGAAGAAATTGGCGATTACCGGCGAAAGAGGTGATCCCATGGGGGCACCCTCTACTTGCTCATACATCGCTCCCGCCTACTTGAAGTATGTGGTTGAGAGACAATACTCTACAAGATCCGGCACATCTGTTGGTAGACCTAGGGCACAAGTGTTGTTCGAAGGCCTTCGAAGGTCTTGTTGCTCAACACTGCCACTAGTCGGGACACACAATGATTTTCGATGACGTGAAGATGTTGGCAAGGGTTGGCAATTATCATCGACGGCTTATTAGCGAAGCCATCGAAATTTACAAACGCGGGCAGGTGGAAAGGCTCATGGGAGCGGTAGCTCCAGATGTGCGCAGTGAGGTGTAAATACAGGTATATAAGGGAGATTTTCTTGGTACGTTCTTCAGTATTCAATTAGCTTTGAAGAAGCGAGCAACATGGTTCGCGAAACATCAGCATTAACAAATCTTGACACACGGCATAACCCGGCAACAGTTTATTTTCTAAATATGTGTTAATATGTTCGGAATGTCGCACAGTGGTTGAAAATGAGAATCTAGCCGTTCAAAATTGATTTAGCGCTATGGTCCAATTTAATCCAAAGTGACAGGAACATGTGCTTAGATAACCAAATGACTTAAAACCAATCAGTTTGCCGCCCTGGAAAATTTAGATAACACACAGTATGGGGCTTAAGTCCGATGTAGAATTTTAGACTGCTTTAATTTCCGCATCAATTCTAGAATGTCGTGTTGAACAATTTGTTACTAAGTGATTGTGAATGTTGTTTGTGTAAACTTTCATATTGCCAGATTATTTGAGGATGAGCCTTGATTTGATATTAAATATTCATTAATAAAAATTGGGAAATTTAATTAAGAAGACTAGAAGCAAATTTTGCAAAATTTTCCTGATTGCTTACTTACTTAGTTACATGACCACGTAGATATTATTGTCATAATATGTCAAATTTGCCTTAATAGTATATTATTCTATGAGCAAGTAATGTAAGCAATTTCTCACGAGAACGAAGTTTGCAGCACGAGCTGTAAGCGAGTGCTGCAAAGCGTTTGAGTGAGAAATTGCCATTACTTGCGAATGGAATACTATACTTTTTCTACGACCATGCAACGAAATTTTATAAATTAATGTCGGTGCATATAGCTGTATGTCACTATGACGGTTTCCAGGATTTTGACAGATTAAAATTGTTTTGTGCGCCTGTCACTTCGCGACGTTGTTAATGCCTTGACAATATCGCTAAGCAGTGTATCAAAACAATACGGAAATGAAAAATCCAGAGCTGTGATTGGTTCTAAAGCCGTGAGGAATATATTTTTCTACTCCTATAGAGGAATGCATTCATTATCATGGCAATTTTTGATAAGTAATACTAAATATTCCCCACACACATGACAAATATTTCATTCCTGGCTCCTCATACCCCGCCAGTAGTGAGAAATATGTCATTCCTCACGGCTTTAGAACCAATCACAGCTCTGGATTTTTCATTTCTAAATTGTTGATACACTGCTTAGCGACATTGTCAAGGCATTGACAACGTCGCTAAGTGACAAGGCGCACCAAACAATTTTAATCTGTCAAAATCCTGTAAACCGTCATAGTGACATACAGCTGTCCCTATATGCACAAAAATTAATTTATAAAATTTCGTTGCATGGTCGTAGAAAAAGTATAGTATTCCATTCGCAAGTAATGGCAATTTCTCACTCGAACGGTTTGCAGCACTCGCCTACGGCTCGTGCTGCAAACTTCGTTCTCGTGAGAAATTGCTTACATTACTTGCTCATAGAATAATATACTATTTCCGTTGATCGTTTATTTATGAGTCAGTTTAGTGAATAGGAAATCGTTTATTAAAGTACTCTATTAATGCACGATTTCTATTAATGCATGATTTGTTATAGCCAATCACAAGACGCAATGGCGTCGTTTGATTGGCCAATCGAACATATGTGAAATGAAACCTTCCAATCAAAACATACCGCTTTGTAGAACAGTCAGTGTCAAATTGAATAAATTGTCATATAACCTAAAAAGACATCGGCAAAGAAAAATCTATGTAGACGACTCTAGAAGAATACGATCGACGGAAAAATTTTGTAACCAACTCGAATATTAAACAGCGATTAATGATCTCGACAATTAACGCGCTCGCTTCGCTCGCGCGTTAAACAGTCTCGATCGTTAATCGCTCTTTTTAATATACTTGTTGGTTAAATAACTATTTTAGTGTCGACTGGTGGACTCGCTTATTTGGGGTTACTAGGTTCGTCAACATAAACATATATATGATTTTTTCTTGGTTATATGACGTCACAAGGTCTCAGGAAAGTAATTTACGTAACATAAAATACGCGATGGATCTAACTAACAGTTTTGATTTCCACAGTATATCGCAAGTAGTGATAACTGCATAGTGGTGGAATTTATAAACAGTGCCTAGGTCGTGTGTAGTATCATTGGATAGATATTTTAATAGGACACAATAGTTGGTTGAAAACATTGTTTATAATTACAGTTTACGAAAGAAATCATAGCTGCATAATCATAGTCAATGATTTAGCGGATCTGTTGATGACGATTGTAAGCCTTTTAAGTCAGTTTTGGACAGTCAACTGTAAAAAAATATTATTTTCAAAAACTCGGTATCATATGGTTTTGATACTTGTGGTACGTTCCGGAAATGAAAATTGTTATAATTCACGTCTTCAGGATGGCTTATTTTATGTTAGTGTCTTCCCGAATCTCTGTGACGTCATATACCAGGAAATAAGCCCTGGATAAAACTGGCTATATTTACAGATATAAGAACATTATACGATTCCATTGGTATTTAGATTATTTTTAAACATTTTATATGTATTTGCAGGTGTAATATTATCATATGCACATGGTTTCCGAATTTTAACATAAACTTTGTTTCTCCAATTGTTACTTAGATTTTTTTAACATTTTTTTTTATATTCATAGATGCAGGTTTATTATACTCACTAGGTTTCAGAACTGGAAAAGTAGATTTGTATCTAAACCGCTCCCAAACCCCACCCCAGTGCTAGATTTTTTTTACTATTTTACCTATATTTTTTCTGCAGTTATAAAAATATCATGCTCACAAGATTTCAGAATATTCACGTCAAATATATCTTTGAACCCCCTTAAAACATCCCCTATACGGCTGAGATTTTTTCGCTATTTTTCCGCGTATCTTACAACTATTTGAAGTTCAATTACAAACAAAGATAATTTTGATCACCCAAAAGTGGAAAATGAACCACTGTGTGTCGCCCTGATTCAAAATATCACCAAACAATGTAGGATGAAATTTAAAATTTCTGTAATGTCGTCATTTCCGAAAAATAACGGAAACCATATCACCTGATCGATATCGTTATTTCTGTCAGCTGATGGCATGTTTTGTAAACAAATATGTTACTACTATGCTACGACACGCAACAAGTACCTACCACGTGGGTGATTATTAAAGTGGGCAATCGCACAGGAGGAGCGCCAGCTCGTGGCGATATTAGACAGTTCCCACGGTAGGACAGATGCGCTGTCGTATGCGCACCCGGCTAATTAACACACCTTCAAATTTGATTCGTCTAGCTAGCATCATCCGTTTTCAGCTCCGGCTGAGTTTAATTGTAATTGTTTTTAAAAATAAAGTAACTAGAGCATAAGAAAGAAGGGGGCCAGGTTTTTATATTCAAATTGTTGTTGTGGTAATGAAGGAAGATGACGCTGCACTGCAGATTGTCTTACTGCAATACCAGGGGGTCGATTTTCAAAGGTAGGACCGTAAGCGTGCACGCTCGTGGGAACTATCGAGGCTCCAACGATGAGCTATCGAGAGCGCAGGAAATTGGTAAATTCGGCAACGCTGTTCCGTCTACCGCTCCAATCACGGTGCTAGTAAGCAACCGACAACGCCGCAAATTTCGCGGCGACTAAGGTTGTAGTGGGGATCCGCTGGTGATGCAGTATCTTCAAACTGGTGAATAGCTCGTATCGGTCACCGCGCGGGTATTTTTCGTTCAAAGCAACGACAGGGGCACCCCAGTCGATGCAATGTGATCACTGGCGCTCGCAAGATTCTTATTAGTAATTCCGCCAATACTTCCTTTACTTTAGATTATAAGCCACAAGTATAATGTAAATTAAAAATTAATAAAAAAATTAATAATTAGTAAATAAATAAATATAAGAACGTACATTAACAATCCAAAAAACGTATTAATTTCTATTGTTGTATAATACACATCTAGCCAATGCCTATTTAAATAAAATTAAGTTGTCAACAATAATTTAAATTATGACTGGTGTCACACAAGTTTGGTTCATGTTTTTTTCTTGTTGTAATTTACATTACAAAATTGGTATACTGGCAAGAACATTATTTGATAAATGTCATTTGATATTATCAACATTTGTAGAATAATTAGTGATTGAACAATATAGTTAATATTACCGTGTCATTTGGAGATATTTTTCACAATGCAAATACTGTGTTTGTTAATCACTTAATAATGAATATTATATATAGTATATTAAAAATTATATACAAAAACAAATAATCTTTTTAAAAATATCATATATAGTATGTTTCTCATCTTGTATCACTAATAATGATTCTCCCTTTAATGATATTATTAATAATACAATAATAAATGTATATAATACATACATGTGTTTAAATTTAGAAAGGAATAATTTTTTAATTGTAGTTTTACATGAAAATTATTTACTACAAAATTCGGGGTTGATGCGATAGTAACAAACTAGAGGTTACTTTTCCAAATGGAATAGTATTTTATGTTCTATGTCCTTAGTTCTGTCTTTTTTTCGAATTCATCGATGTTCAAATTTTCGTTCAAGATTTACGACATTGGATTGATTCGCTGTAAATTGTAAAAAAGTCACATTACCACAACACTTTTATCTATAATTTGATGTATAAGTACCATGTGTAAATTGATACAATTAAGCTCACTATGGATGCTTGGTTTGTAGGATATACTAGCTCTAATCATTCTTCTTAAAAATATACGTTAGCGTGATCTTTGAACATTTGGTAATAATTTAAAAAAAAAAATCCGGCTCAATATTTTCGAGTGTGGTGACTCTTATGAAAATCGAATATCGATTTTTTTAATTGATAGCAAGAAGACTATAATATAGCCAGCAATATTCTTAAAATGTTACACCTAGACTCGACAGAATTGAGCCGGATATATTTTGTATTACCTTATTATTTGAATGAAAATATCTGAACATTCTACCATTCTGGTGTAAATCTTATTAAAAGTCATAAAGTATATTTGTTTCCTGATTTCAATTTTTAGCTCTTAATAATTTATTATCTTAGTAGAAAATCAAAATTGGGCTGTAATGGGACAAGAACGTCTAAATGCCTTGTCCCTGATTTCAGTTGAACATTTGTTTTAAAAATGTAATTTTGAAGACAATAAATTAATTAGAACATTGGAAATTTGCAAACAAAAATTTGTAAAAAGACATGAAAATGTAAAAAATATTTTTTATTATTTATAAACCATTATAAACAGTTGTTATATAGAAGAATTCTTATTATTATAAAACTGTCTATAAACAATAAAAAAATATTTACGTGCTACCTACTACATTCTCTTTGTTTATTGTTTTAGTTTAGTTTGTGGGTGGGGCCCCCAAAGGTAATTTGCCTAGGGGCCCCGACTATCCTTAATCCTCCACTGCAGGATATGTCATACTACTGCAAATGACATTCATTTAAGGGGAAGTGGCGCAATCGGGCAATCGACACGTTTATTATATTTTTACCACATCAGCATTTACACTACTCCGCGTGAAGATGGCAATAAATATTTATATAATTCACAATTGTGAAATCGGCCGTATAAATCTATTAATCTATAGAACAATATATTTTAAAACTTCTTAATAATTATATGTCGAATTATGTATTTTTTATCATACAATAAAAAGACATACATAACTTATACATAAACCTTATTTAAAAAAAAAAATTAACCAAAAGTAATAACTTCGCAGAAGAGAAGGAAAAAGAAATCTGTTCTAAAATCTGTGTTATGGTTGCGAAGTTCCTAATACAAATTTCAACGACTTAATGTATTCTTTATGCATTGCTATATTGCATTCGATTTGTTTTAACTGACACGCGTCTGTCCGCCATTGTTTTAGTTTTCGTAAATCGTGAATGTTGTACTTAAAGTTGAAATATTGTATTGAAATCAGGCTTACCAAAATTGCACCACTGTAATTCCCGACAGCAAACATCAAAATCCCCACTTTTACCCGTTTTCCAGGTCCTAATATGCCAAACATTTCCCCGATCACTCTTCAATGATGAATAAAAAAGAAGGTTGAAAATTCATTTCCTTTATAAAATTCCATTAGAAAATATAACCATAATAAAGATTTTTTATTTTTCCATACATTATCCTATAGCATTTGCTTATTCAGTTGAAAAATTAAAAGGCCCCCAGCATCTTAGACACCTTTGTTAGTATCGATATAATACAAAATATACGCCTATTTCCGTAGGTATATAATCTACTTCTTGTATCCGTTTTGATAAAAATGAAGTGACTGATCAATATGCGATCCACGCTAGCATGTGAAAATGGAAGTACAAGTAAAAGTTTATCAATTTCAAATTTTCGAACGTACAAATTAGGCCAATAGGCCATACCGACACTTTAACTAACCATTTTTTATTCTCTTTCTAATATAGCTAGCTAACAAAAACCCACAAACAGTTTAACAACATGGCAACGACAAAATAGAGGAATTACAAAAATAAAAAATATTTAAACTGACGTGGTTTGAAATTAAAAGAACGACTACAATAAAGTTTAAAACCGTACACAACGCCATCTCAGCCATGTGTTGCAGAGCCAAGAAGTGCATCGCTGCGCTAGTACCAAAACGGTCCACCAGACTAGAGCCACCGTCGCTATCGGAGAACGTTTGCTTCGCATCCCCGCGATGAAAATAAGCGTCCGAGACATTCATTATCCGCACATTGGGAAGCCTGATTTTTCAGCCGTGATGCAGGCTCAAGCTGGAGAAACAACGCATTGCAGTCCCCACCTCGAACCGCAGAGTAGCCACCTTATGAAAAACAAACCGTGAACGATAGCTGCGAGCGTCAGTTTGAAGATACTGCAGCACTCGGCGATCACCGATATGAGCGTACACGCTCGCTAGTCATGACTTTGAAAATCGACCCCCAGGCAGCGGGGTGGAGGTGGGTTCTTCGTGGGCCACTTCACCCTTTTAAAAAGAAAAAAAAAGCTAGCGTCAACCAAAATGAAACGGACGTATCTATGGTGTCGGTTACCCGGCATTGTGTACCATGTCAGAGAAAGTAATTCTTTTCCAGGACAACAGAAAAGATGGCACTTCTCGAGGCTCTGAAATCATTTTCTAGGCGTGGTGTACAGAATCGTTTTTATCCTAGACAACAACGTAATGAGTTCACCGGTTCTAAAGACGAATCACTGGGAGCTTTTTTCTTTTTTGGACATTTTAATCGCAAACGTCCACCAGCTCACCACCTGGTGGCTACATTGTCAAATTATATTCTTTCGAGGCTAACGTCGAAAGTTATTCTAATGCAAAGTATAACGTAATTGTAGAATGTTGCTGTAGTGATATGTTACCAAATTTTAGTGTAGATATAATTTTTGAATGTAAACAATTAAGGTTAATATTTACGAGGTTGGTACGATATACGTAAATATCAGAATCTAATGGGCAGATCTCGGGAGTAAATCACTACCTAGAAATTCGACAGAGTAAAAATTTAAACGCCCAGTAAATTTGTGATGTGTTGCCTACGCATCAGGGTAGACGGAAATCGGCAAATACGGCTTTGAAGCGCTTAGCACTTTGAAAAGACAGAGTAAAATTTTATTTGTTTATCAAATTAAAAACAATACTATTTATTATTTAATAATAATAATGAAACTGAAAAAATATTAGTATTTAAAACAATATGAAATACAGTTAATGAGCTTTTTATTTCTTCAATATTAATACCAAATAATTGGAATCGACGAGTAGGATACAGCTAAAGCTGGTACCTATATGAAAGGATACAGAAGAAAATAAAGAACAATGTTGCTTTTATTAGGATAAAATTTGTACTACCTACAATAAATTGACACTCACTTGAAATCGGTAATAAAATTTAAAATTAATTTTACGCCACGAGTTCAACAGCAAACGTTTCAAAAATTAAATACAGAAGACGCTAGTTTGCTAATTCTTATATTTTCTTTATTAGATTGTTTATAAAAATATATCTGTTATATTATACCAATGTACAACTCTGTAAGAAATCATGTTTTAGCTACCACCTCCGCAACCGGTCGCGTTATACCGTATGCAAAAAAAACATTCATTTTTTTGTATTAGTAGAATACGAACAAATTTTACCTTGTCATGTATATATTTCACGTATTCTTGGCAGCAATACTCGTCATCTCCGCTACTCATCATGAGGGTATGTATTTTACGTTATGTATTTCTGCTAATGTATTTGTAACATGAATATTATTTCCAATTTTTCTACATTATTACTGTTTCTACTTATACAATCTCGATGGTCTCTGGTGGCCTCAAAATCGATATGGGTGAACCATTAGAAAGACGTTCATAACGTAGCATCAACACACTCTACAACGGTTCTGAGGTTCGGCGTATGCAAAATGAGCCACTATTTCTGTAATTTCGTCAAAAAAGTTAAATACTAAATTAAATTAGAGGAAATTCTGAATAATTTATGACTATGAAATTGTTTGAACCAATCAATAGTTTAGCTGCATGAGCGTTCTATTTCATCGGGATCAGTAGGGTCAAACGCTAATATGTTGACAAAAGTCATAAATATAAAAAATCTTTTAAAACAATCTGTTCTGCAGTCTCGTATATGTTTGTTTGTGACCTTTGTATGTTGTTTTATGTTCTCCACAGGCCACACCTGACAAAATGTAAGTTTTTACAATTGGGTTTTGTAGAGTTTGATTTGATTGTCAATTGTGTAATTTATATCCTATAGCGCCTGAAAAACTGCCCGCTACACAAAACATGTAGCGACTGCTAAAATAAAACAATGATAAGGTATCCGACCACTTTTTATTGTATTAAAATATCTGTCAAATCGTGGCTAATTAGTTTTACTTTAATGCAGATACGACCAATCGTTATCAACTAGAATCTCATTTACTATTAATCAACTAGCAAAAATAATATGACGCCGTTTCATGGCCAAACTTAGAGCTGAATAGCTTTTGATTCAAAAGGGTCCAAAGGACCTGGATGTTTAAGCTTTTTTCAAGGATTTTGCAAATGAGCTGCTGTTTCTGTAATTTCGTCAAGATATTTATGTAACAAATTAAAGTAGAGGAAATTCTGAATAATTTATGCCTATGACATTTGTTGGTAAAATTAATAGTTTAGCTGCATGAGCAAATTCTATTTGATCGTGATCGGTCGTACTGCATTAAATCTAGTAGCCAGGATATGTCAGATATTTTGATTGTAGTGACAGGTAGTGTCAAACGCTAATGTTTTACACCCATTAACACGTACGTGTCATTTGAACGGTGTACCCGGTGCCAACGGACTACTTACAATATCCGAACGTAGCTATTCGACATATCTGTCTAGCTCTACTAGTTTATTTTAATGCAGACATAGCCGATCTCGATCAAATAGAATCTCAAGCAGCTAAACTATTAATTTTATATATAGTATGATAAAGTCTTGTGCCTGGCCACATTCGAATTTTCAAACTTGTGAGTGCTTGCGATAATGTATTTCCAATATTTTGAAGAAACAAAAATCATCTACTAATCTGTTGCTCAAATATTACGCCCTGTGTTTGAAAGCTCGTTACTCTGCAACGACTAAACAAAAACAAATGAAATAAAGTGTGTTATACTCTTTAATCATTTCTCCATAAAATATTGAACTGTCAAAATTTTCTGCACCTACGTTTGGACAGGAGCGTGAGAGAAGTGTAAAAATATACCCGATTCTAGCAATTTTTTATAAACGCTCGTCTTTTTTTACTCCTAAACCGCTTGACCCAATAAATTCAAATTTACATCGAGTATAATTCGAAACCTCGTCTACAGTTTGGCTTTTTTATCTCTTTGCAATAAAGGGTTCCGTCGGGATTTTTAAGGAAGTAGATATCTCGGCAACGAGTGTTAGCACGATAGGAATGAATATAATCGTGTATTTTTGTTTAATGAGAATATTGACACAAAAACACATTTGAGTTGTTCATTAATTTTATATAGCGATATAAATGTGCGATATAATTTTATGACACCGCGTAACACGTGTTGTTGGACGGGGTCGTAATTATGATTAAATTATCAAAACAATTATCTGTATTTGTATATTTAAGCACCGTTGAAGTTTTTTGTGTTATAAAGGCATTTATCATTCTTACTACTAATATTTTGTAGCATTATTTCTATATATTATTTAAAATAGACTTTAATAAAAACTGCGTAATAAATAAAAAACGTTTTTTAATATCCAGGCAAATTAGTCGTGAGATTTCTCTTCAGATTGAAATCTGTGTAATATTTAACAACCGAAATTAAACATACCCTCAATCTCCACTAATAACTGAAATCCCCTGGTGAGGGAATTATTGATAATAACTAATGACAACATGCAGTTAATTTGCTCATTTACTAAGGTAATGAAAAAGTATAATAGATGAAATATTTTTATACCCGGCAGGGTAAGCAACCACTTAGACTCCCGTATATTATATACAGTGTGGGCAAAAAAAAATTTAAACTCTCGTATTTCCTATAATATTTAGTAAATTCTAATATTTCTTTAAGAAACGAATTGCCTGTAGTGTGAAGATTGAAACGATACTATATTTGCAATAACAGAATGCTTCAATCGAAAGTTATATTTGGCTATGCAACATTTTTGATAATATCGGGTCAATTTAATGGGAAGGTAGTATTAAAATCAATAGGTAATGACATTTGTCTTGTTGGTCAAAAAGGACAGTAGATATTTTATAGCATCATATACAAGCTGATTTTTTTCTTATACAGGGTGAAATTTTAAACCAACATTTTTTTATTGTTTTTAATAAAATACCAGCTGATTTGGACGTTTGCAACAAAAACATTGCCCGGCACGAGATATCTTATTGTCTACTTGAATTATCTTTAAAGATCGTGGAGAAACCATTGGTCTTGTGTGTATCACACTGTTGTGAGCTGAAAATTAAAAAATAAAATAAGACGAATGTTACTTGGTCTTGTTCTTTTGCTTGTTTTTGCTCAGATTGAATTTTTTTATGTCGTGTTTAAATAAATAGCACTTCCAACATCAGCCTGTACCCTGAAAACATTGTGTTGCTTCTTTTTTAATAGTTTTCATTTGAAGATGTAATTTCTACAAGACAACAAAGACCCTGGCCATCAGACAAGTGAAAGCATACTTCTATAATTTTAGTTCACTAAAAAACGATGCTGATTTAGTTCCAAAGCACTGCAAAAACAAAAACAAAAATTTTCAAACAATCTGCGGCAAAGTAAGTGTTATATAATATGTAAAATAGGTAAGAAAATTCCTTCAAAATCAAGCATGTCGCTCATAAGGAAACTCAACTTTGGCCATATTTTCTCCACCATCTGTAAAGATGACCTAGTACGTAATTGGGTTTTTCGTGCATATGCAATGTTATCGTTGCAAACATCCAAATCTATTATTTTTTGAGAAAAACAGCAAAAAACGAAGGTTCAAAATTTCACTCTCTATACTAAAAAATCATCCTGTATACGATGTTATAAATGCTCTACTATCCCTTTTGACCAAAAGAAATCAAATATCATTACCTACTATTTTCTTGCACCTTTCATTTGCCATTATGTTGATCTGATATTATCAGAAATGTTGCATAGTCATACATAAAGCAACATAACTTTTGATTGAAACGTTGATCTGATATTATCAGAAATGTTGCATAGTCATACATAAAGCAACATAACTTTTGATTGAAACGTTCAATTATGCTTGAATTTACTTATTATCTTTGGAAATAAGCGTAAATAAAAAATTTTACCGTTTTTTTTGCCCATAGTGTATATCGCCAACAACCACGTGACGGGCCACTTTTTGCTTTGTAGCCGAGGCGAGACCAGTACACAAAAATATAACAGACATTCTTACTCAAATTCTGCAATAGCGATGGTAACATACGTCTTTCCGTGACTGTACATATCTAAGGTCCATATTGCTGTAATATACAACAAAACTGAAAAGAATGCGAGCCCATTATTGACCGCACATTAAGTGCTATACGCAGTTAACTCATTGAACCCGGCGGACTTTATGAGCTCCTAATTAAAAGATTCAAATTCCGATTAAGCGCGTTAATTAATCTTTAACTTTTACGATTATTAAACTTCAAAACTGTCGGGGAGTTTGTAAATAATGGGGACGCTGCCGCCTCCTAAAGTTAGGGTGGGTTTTTATTTTTATTTTTGTCGGTGGAAAATCGATTTTTTGTTAATTGAAAAAGAGCGAATTAAAAAACTGGTAAACAAAATTCTGCGCGGGATGGAACAGCGTTCGTACAAACGGGAGCCACCGCCATTAGGATTCGCTAATGGAATTAATTTAAAATAAATGAAAAATGGGGATGAAACAACGCCGGTTGACAAGTTTTGCGTTTACCTGTGTCCGGATTAATTCCAATGCAAATCCGATTTATACCCGCTGCAGTTTAATGATTGTAAATGCCGCTTCTGTATTTTTAATTGGTTAGTATATGCGGTACATACAGGGCGAATGTAATGAAAAAATAACGTTTACGCATGATGCATCAACCAGTGTTTATAAACATACTTTATGTTGTAATAAAATAAATCTTTTAGTATTACAAAATTATGCATCTTTATAAACGGCTTTAAAAACAAATTTCTAAACAAAAGTGGAAGATTAAAATAAAAAGTATTATTTGTTACACTGCCGTTTTTACGGAATGTTTTGAACGGTTTATGCTCTGCTACTGTCGCCGTTTTCAAGTTTCTCGGGTCTTGCACACAGGTTGAATTCTTACTGGTTGGTCCCCGTGATTTTGCATGGGTAGCTTGAGTTGGAACGTTTTCCGCTATCCGCAGTAAGATGGCGCTTCCTGTACCTCTTGGGCGATTTATCGATTTAATTGCGTAACTTTTCGACGCGACGTCGTAGAGCGACGATTTTTTGTTTTGTGTGACGAGGAAAAGCTCAGCTCTACATCAAGTCGTCGTTCGTGGAATTTGGTCCACTATTAACAGAGTTTGAATAAGGTTGCGTATTTGAGTGGGGCTAGTTTTTGTGCGGGGTTCGAGACAGTGTATTTTCCCATTCATTTCTCCTGTTTTCTCTTAAACTACTGTTCAGATTTGGTCGACCGGGTTATTGTGAGTCTCCTTGGATTTTTCTGCTCCTGACGACTGGTTTCCTTTGATTAAAGTCCCTCTAATTGCCTTTTTGCGAAGTTTTTGGTCCGGTTAGAGCGGGAGGCGAGGCTATATATAGAACCGCATTTTGTCCCTCTGAATTGTCGAGTCTTGGTTGTTAGACGAATCGCTGTCAGTCAACTTTATCCTGGAGTCTACGTGAAGCTGTGTGGAAGTGACTAGGGGTTACTCGTTTGTTTGGTGCCTTGCTGGTATACGAAGTATCTCTCGCTGTATGCGGAACCATCCTTCCCAAGCTGAGAAGTTTTAACCATTGGAGTGTGTTATATGGTTGGAACCCGTCGCCTTTTGTGCGGATCTAGTACGTAGATTACTGTTGGATTCACGGTTAAGCCCGCTCAAGATCTTAGGGTGAGTCTCTGGTTCGTTTATTACTTTGAGAATTGGTTCCTTATTGCGAGGAATATTTTTAGGCTTCGTCGTCTGGGCATCGTCGGATATATTCGTCGTCTGGGCATCGTCGGATATATTCTTCATCTTTGGATATTGATTCTACGTCTATTCATCGTCGGATATTTATTCATCGCTGGATATTTATTCGTCGTCTGGACCTCTTGGATATTTACTCTACGTCTGGTGGCGTTTATCCTTTTCTGTGGTGTCTTCGTCTGGGGACGTTTTCGTCTTTGGATCGGAGGACAACCCTTTCGATCGGAGGACCAGTTTCGTGGAGTGGAGCGTCGGAAGCTGCGGAGAGTTTGCCTTGCTAGGACTGCGGGTGTCTTCGTGGAACGGGGACATTCCTTCGCTGCCGAGGTCAAGGTTTGACTTATATTTATATCTCCACCGGGTCTCTGCGTGGCCCTCGCCCTTGACGCAGTGCTGCCGGAAGTTTATTCGTGTCGTAATTAGGTGTATTTTTCTTTCATTGTATAATTTACTTTGGGTGAGCCGTTCACCATTATCGTATCTTTGTCCGGAAGGTTTCTAACCTCACCTACCCCAACAAACAGCTGTTGCGGTGGACCGTTGTTGTGCGTTGATGCAACGGTAGCTAGCTTCCCTCAACCTCGTTAATAATTTTTTTTTATTTGATTTAAATTTCAATTGTACAGATTGATTTAATGTGATTGGTTTAATTTAATTTAATTTAATTAGATAAGTGTATCTTATCTTTGCCCTTTTCTAAATTTACTTGGTTGTTTATATTGGATAAACGTTGAGGTTAGGTTAGTCGGGTGAAGGTGTACCGGCAAAGTGTTTCTGTAAGGTTTGAGAATTTTTAATTTACAATTTAATTTTGAATTTGACTTGTCCTGGTCATTTGGGACAATAATTTAGTTAATATTGCCTTATTTTAATTTATTAATTTCATCCATTTTGACACTATTGTTAATCAAATTTCCAACGCTTTTCGGTCGGATTGATTTAATTTAATTCCACGTCTGGGGAATATTATCCCAGATATTGCGGTGAATTTCGTGCTTGGCCAAGAACGTGTTCGTCGGTTGTCGCATTTATCTTTCGGGTTTTTTTTTTGTTTTTCAGGTTAATTATCGGCACTAACGTTGCCGAAGCGTTGCTATTTGATATTTTGGTGTATTTGATAAATTGTATTATTGTGACTCGTTCAGGTGTGGATTACTTGAACGGTGGTCGACCTTGCTGGTCAGTGGATATCTGCCCAAGCTACCGCTGTAATTTGGTGTACTTTTTTTTACTTTTATTTGTCTGTGGGCATTTAATAAACTTGATTTTCCGGCAACTTTGGTTCTCTTCTTGTCCCTGTGTGGCATCATTTCTCTTTCAGCCAGCTTTCACAATCAAGCGATAGTCCACGGCGGGGTTGAGATTGTGTGGCGCCCATTTCGGAACACCTTGCGTTTGGATGTTGTTTATCCCCACGCCCTCTCCCAGAGTTAGTCGGTGCAACCCCAAGGACTGCATGAGCGCACAGGTAGAGCTCAAGGTTCCGGAACTTGTTGTTAAAATATTTTATAGCTTTCATTAGGAATAGAAAGTCAAGGTGTTTCATATTCTCTCAATCCCTCATGGAAACTTGAGAATTTGTATTCTAAAACCGGTTAGTACTACAATCTGCTGGCAAAGTTGGTCATCAGTATGCCGACTATGATACGTTTAAAGTTGACATAAAGAGTGGAAATATGCCCTTTTGGGTCCCCTGAAGTTTGTGTGTGTATGTATGTGTATGTGTGTGAGTGGGTGTTTACTCTAAGCCGTTTTCAAGGATTTGGCAAATGAGCCGCCATTTCTGTAATTTCGTCAAAAAAGCTAAATATTAAATTAAAGTAAAGGAAATTCTGAATAACTAATGTCTACGAAATTGTTTGGTAAAAAGAATAGTTTAACTGCATGGGCAAATTCTAGTTGATCGAGAGCGGTCCTGTTTGCATTAATATAAAACTATAGTTAGCCACGATTTGACAAATAGTTTCATTCTAATGTCAGTAGGTAGTGTCAAACGTAGATGTTCTAGTATTTTAATGCAGACACAGTGAACTCTAACCAAATAGAAAGGGACGCGCGCTCTACATTAGCTGGGGAGAATTGAGGCAGGCGCAAGCAGAAGAGATAGAGCGATGATGTGGGGTAGTGATGGGACATCGATGCAAAATATCGATGTTGACCATCGATGTTACCATCGATACCAACTATCGATGGTAGAAAAACATCGGCTATAAAACATCGATGTTTGAAAACATCGATGTTTTCAGCGGACAGCTTTTTTTGTCTATAATTTTCTATAATAATACATCATAATAACTTCTGCTTGTTCACCTTATTTTAATTTAGCTTTGTTTTATTTTCCAATTGTAAACACAAAATGAGAAGGACTAGAAAAAAACTAAAACACGCCTAGCTTTCTTTCTTTTTCATACTTTCCATATTATTATTCAACATAGAATGTATTCAAACTTTAAAGCGCTATTATACAAACTAATCTCTATAAAATGTTTACATTTAGTGTTTGGTTCTTTTTTTACTTACATAAAGGGTAAATCAACGTGCTTAGTATTTACGTAACATTGAATTTTTCAACAAGATAATTGTAGCACCTAAATTTTCACCCTTACACAACGGTATCCCTGGCACAACTAATTTATTTTTTATTTTGCAGAGTAAAGTAAAAAGAAATCACTAGTCTTAAGTAAACACAAACTGCAGCAACTCATGTTGGCGCGACCTAAACGCCCGGATCCTATATCTCATTGTTGATGTTGTTGCTGCACGATGCAAAACATCGATGTCAGCATCGATGTTTGAAAAGAAAAACATCGATGGCAAAAACATCGACCATCGAACCATAACATCGATGTTTCTAAAACATCGATAAACATCGCCCACCACTAATGTGGGGTATGTGTCATTGTCTGACTCGCGTAGGTAGATAGCAGAAAGCTGTAGTGTTTGTTAATTGAAGACGATATACGGTGCCATTGCCGAAGAATGGCACCATATGAGATTGAAAGAGATAGCTTCTCCCACATCACTGCGGCTTGCATAATGCATACCAAATGGATTTGCCTCGCCTTTTCAGTTATACATATGTATATACATTTCACTGTGCAGACACGATCGATCTCGGTCAAATAGAATCTCATGCACATAAACTATTAATGTTATATAGTATGATAAATCATGTGTCTGGCCACATCAGATTTTTTTATATCTATTTCAGCTCCTCACACGTTTTTGAACTACATTAATGATAAATGTTAATTAATAGTCCATTAATGGTGCACACAATGGACAAGCCATAGTCATAGTTATCTATAAAACTACCCGGTCAAGAAGTTGAGAAAGTATTATGTGAATTAGGCCGATACGTTTTTTACTGTTGTCACAGAAAATAAAGCAAGCATTAAAAAGGCAAGAGAAATAATTAGCAAATACCATTTCATCCTATTATAGCTGCATGTGCCATCGTCATTTTTAGTTGAAGATCTTCTAAAGATATTAGACACAACATTTTTTAACACAAAATATGCACCACAAACTTAGTCAGTAAAATATAATTCTGACGTCTTAAAGATAAAATGATTTCAAAACAAATATGCGATTTATTAAAGGCCATATATTTTCTTGGTGGGGGATTTTCGCGTGTGCTGTGTGTTTGGAAGGGAGAGTAAAAAGTGCTTGTCAGTCTTTATGGATTCAATGCTTAGGTACTCTCATATATGCCTACGTTTCGCCATCTTTTTCTTCGGCTTCTTCAGGGCTGGTGTGTGACCAAGAGGAGTCGGGAGGGATCATGTGCAAGTTGTGACCATCGCGGATTACCCCTAGACAAATATAAACGGTGGGTGGTATCTGTATAGATCTGATGTAACAAATACGATGTCTAGGCAACTCTCAAATTAACAAACATGGTAACAAATGCCATTAATGACAGCGCCAGGCGGTCGCAGCCTTTAATTTCCTCTACTTCTCAACATTTTTCGACAAACTTTCCGCTTAGACTTCTCGATGGTCTTTGTCCCGATACCCGTTCACTCAAGCCACGTATTAACTGACGTAGATTTTAGAATTCAAATGCCTGCAATTTTTTTCATAAATGTTTTACGTAAATACTATACGTTTGTATACGTATAGTATCTTTTGTGCGTTTCTGGGTAATGATGACCTGCTGATGGAAACTAGTAGGTATAAAAGTAAATATTTATTTAGTTATTTATCTCGCGGCCTTAATTAAACAATATTTAGTACAATATCATTTATATGATAACTCAATTCTACTAAAACATTTATTATATTTGCATATAAATCCGGCGTAGATTATAAGTAACTTTTCCTATAACAGAAATAGAACTGATCATTATACTAGTACTTCGTATACTAGTTTGCGATAGTTCAGACATTATTCACATATGTATAAAACAGAAATGATTCTTGAATTGACCGATTTTAACCTAAAGTGCACCGGTGTGCACCAAGTGCACCAAAGTGAGATGGCAGTAGTCGCAAACGCGAGTGTCGGGACGGGAGCGCTCCGCTCTAGCAATGATATGAAGTGATTGGACCAGACAAATGCAACGGTGTTATTACTCCATGTGGCGTAAATTACATTTCCGTGGATCGTGTATTTATGAGTCAGTTTAGTGAATAGGAAATCGTTTATTAAACAACTCTATTAATGCACGATTTCTATTAATGCATGATTTGTTATATCTAATCACACGACGTAGAGACGTCGCGTCGTTTGATTAGCCAATCGAACATATGTGAAATGAAACCTTGCGATCAAAACATACCGCCCTCTAGAACTGTCAGTGCAAATTACATAGATTGTCATATAACCTAAAAATCATGTCAAAATCTTCGAGAAATTACTACTCAATAGATTGAAGCCAATAATTAAGAGCAAAAAGCTTGTGCAAAAGCTGTGCCCATAACGCCCTCTAAAATATAATGGGTTAAAAACATGTATAATTAAAGTAGCGCTTAGACAGGGCAAGTTTAACCTGTTTTCCGACAGTAAACTTGCCATATCTAAACCATATTAAAGCAAACATTCTACTTGACGGCAAGTACTTCCCTGTGGCCTAGACATGCCAAATTTAGTGGCGGAAAGCACTTTCCGCCACTAAATTTGCTATGAATAACCGATGTTTAGGACATGTTTTGCTCAATCGGTCCCATTTGATATCAGGAAGCTATTCTTAAGCTTGGTCCTATTACTTTCCGGACACGTTATTTACTAACGAGTCTAGAAAATCTCTTCAAAATCCATCCAATCTCCACTTTTCTTGTTGATTAAAAGTGTTGCGTCAACTGCGGTAATATTGTTAGTAGACAATCTCCTGGTAACCGGCGAGTATAGCCGGTGGTGGAGTCGCAGGCCGCGAAAGCTTTGCAATTATGGGCGATTTTAATATTCTGATGAAAATCTAGACCGCGCCACATCTCAACATGACACCACAATTTCCCCTAGCGACCTCCGCCGAGATGAATGTGCGAGTTCCCGCCGACTTGCACAATAAACGTGACGTTTCTGATGCGTTCGCTCCCGCCAGCCAGACCGGAATGCTCCTGATTTACAGTCATTTAGCTGAAACGCGCGGGCCCCGGTACGTGCAGCAATTTCAATGGCCCCGCCAAACAAATAAAGACCATATCCTCGATGCACTCTACGTGCAGATGCCATGTAATTTGGATGCTTTTCCGTATTTTTCGATATCCGCGTCGCCGCAAAAATTAATATGCTGGTTTTCGCGTGTACAACAGACCCGGTAAGTGTGGATTTTGGTAAAACTTGATCATTCAATATTCGCGAATGTATTATACATACAAACTAGGGATGAGTCGTTCGAGAACGAACCGTTCAAAATGAACGGGTCAAATGTCTGAACCGTTCGATCCGGTTCACCGCTAGCAAAGTGAACGGGTCAGTAGTTCGTTCGTTAACGGCGTCTACGGACTCGGCTCATTTTTGCTCAAGGCATAGACGGCTCAAGGCAGACACAGTCCAGGTTTTAGCGACGACCGGCGCGGCGGTGTCTTTGATGCACGTGTTCATTTGTTTCTAGTGCCGCGTAGAGTATTACGAAAAATTATTGTCGTTCTTTTATTTCTGGTTTGATTGAAGAATGAAGATATCTCAACATATTATGAATCAGCCAAAACAGTTTCGCTGCGTTTTAAAATTGTTGAGATCCGTATATCTACACTGTAATTAGTTTTAAATATTTTTGGTATATTATATTGAATCGGGAGTTAATAATGAAAACCAATAGTTTTAATAAATGTAATTTCTTTAACAGAATAAAAATTTGAGAATATATTAAGACAATTATAAAAGGCATAAAAAACAGAATGCTCGGTCGGCCCATATGCAAGTCGTTCATTTTGAAAGGGTCATTTTAGTGAGCCGGTTCGACTGAACTGGCTCACTGAAATGACCGTGAATGCCCATCCCTAATAGAAACCCACTGTACCGGTTCCGATTTTGATGGTTTGAAAACTGGTTGAACCTGTTTCGTGTTTGTCATCATAGTGTTACTGCGAGAGTAAAACCTTGCAAGCTTCTTGAATGATTCAAAACAATAAAAAGTTTATATAAAGTTATCATTAGTGATCAGGAAATAATTAGTAATAATAATAAGTTTTAGGTTTCTAAGATGGGCGGCATTGACATCAAACGTAAAAGCACTTACATAACCATATTTGTTGAAGAGCAAGGGTAAAGAACAGATATAATACGGAGAAATAAATGCCTCTATAGCCATGAACATTCTCAATGAATGCATTCATTTGTCTGCTGTTGTTGATGAATATTTAAGAAATAACACAAGGTTTCTTCTACAAAATATTTGATTATACATATTTATTCTTTGGTTATTAACTTCGGCATTCTACACCCATCTTCAGACCAGCTACAATTAATATAAAACTAGAGTTAGTACAAGTGATATTTAGAGATCAGAAATGTCGTTGGGACTTACCGCTAATGGCATTAATGAAAAACTGAAAGATGTTGAAACATTATATGAAATTATTTAATTAAGGTGAAAGAGGAGCGTTGTAATTGACCGTTGTAAATGCCTTGTTGTGTTCCATTACTATTTATGCTTGTGTGTTCTTTAAATCTAATGTCCAGTGATCTCAACGTTTGTCCTATGGTATTCAGAAACACAATCTCCGCAAGTCAAGCGATATATGCCATTTTGTTTGTGGGTGTCAGTTATTTCTTTGCAGTTCTTCAATTTCTATGCTATAATTAATATAACTGTTACATGTTCAAGTAATTAAATCTTACAGGTACGTTGCTTTGACTTATTTTTACTTTATCATACGCAGTATAATAAAGTATTGTATTCGTTCCGAAAAAAAATGTGATTTTAGCGGAAATAGGTCTTTTTGGGTCCCCTGAACATTTTTGACCAAGGTACAAAAAAAATTCTGTGTGTGTGTATGTGTGTGTGTATGTGTGTGTGTGTATGTGTGTGTGTATGTGTGTGTGTGTGTGTGTGTGTGTGTGTGTGTGTGTGTGTGTGTGTGTGTGTGTGTGTGTGTGTGTGTGTGTGTGTGTGTGTGTGTGTGTGTGTGTGTGTGTGTGTGTGTGTGTGTGTGTATGTGTGTGTGTGGGTACCGGTTTTTTTGTGGAGACGATTCCGGAGGAACTACTAAAGCTACCGGGACGAAAGTTTCATGACTAAACTTAGAGCTGAAAAGCTTTTAGTTCAAAAGGGTTCAAAGGAACTGGCTATTTACTCTTAGCATTTTTCAACGATTTTGCAATTGAGCCGTCATTTCTGTAATTTTGTCAAAATAGATAAATAATAAATTAAAGTACAGAAAATTTTGTATAATTTATGTTTAGAACATTTTTGGTAAAATTAATAGTTTAGCTGCAGGAGCAAATTCTATTTGATCGAAATCGTGGCTGCATTAATAGCAAGTAGCCAGGATATTTTGAAACTTTTGACAGTATTCAGAACGTCAGCGGTTGCGAAACGTCAATTCGGCACGCAAATGAATGGATAATGCGACGAAGAGGAGAAACACGCGCGTACGTACAGTGCAACAATATTAAAACATCATGGTAGCAATGTGTATTTCGATTGCGGATAGCCATGTTCTTATGTTTTCGCGAATAAATACAAGAAAGATTGTAAGACATACCGTCTTACCATGTTACCATACCGGTAACATTAAAAGTTATTTGGAATATTGGGCATAATTCTTTATGAACTTTTGTAGTTACCACTGAAGACGGGGTAAAACCCAAATATATAGTATGCTAGAAGCCAATATAATATATTGATCATCAGAACCAATAACCTTTTTACTTTATCATATGTAGTATGACAAGGAGGTTAGTGTTAGCATTTTTGAAATATTTTGCCAACGAGCCGCTATTTCTGGAATTTCGAAATACTTAAACAATAAATTAATGCAGAGCAAATTCTGAATAATTTATGACTATGAATTTTTTTGGTAAAATAAATATTTTAGCCGCATGAGCAAATTCCATTTCATCGGGATCGCTCGCACTGCATTAAAACACTAGTATTAAAACTAGTTAGCCAGGATTTGTCAGATATTGTGATTCTAATGACAGTAGGTAGTGTCAAATGCTGATGTTTAGATAATACATACTGCAAATATAATCAAACTATCTGTCTAGTTCTAGTAGTTTTATTTTAATGCAGACGTGGCCGATCTCGATCAAATAGAATCTAACGCAGCTAAAATATCAATATATGGTATGATAAAGTCATGTGCCTGGCCACATCAGATTTTTTGTAATCATTGCAAAACAGTTATGTAGTAGATGTTTATATGTAGGACAAAATAAAACTTTGAACCTTCTCCTTTAAGACCATATAGCACGAAATCAGATGGCATAAAGTTTGAACATTTTACACCACTTTTGTATAGCAGCTAACGTACCATCGTCAGCCCAAATGATGAATAAGTCACTTCGTATACACTAAATAATCACAAAACATGGCATACTCACAACACATTAAAATTTCTATGGTAAAAGTAATATCACTGTACTATCGTGGCCATATATTATGTCCCTTCCTTTGACGTCCATTTTCTCGGAAACCTAGGGGCGAAAAAATTTCAAAAAGTTCTGGTGCTGTCCTTGATTAACATGCTATAACTCATAAAAATTAGAAAGCTGTATGTGTTGGCGTTTTCCCGATTTTTCCAAATTAAGAAGAATTGGCGCTGTCTTTGCCACGTAAATTTTATTCGTTTAAATTTAGCAATTAATTACTCCGGAAATAATGCACAGATTTGAACGAATTATCACCTGCGGAATGCTAGCTTTCAATGTGCATTTTTGTAAAATCATTGGATTAGTGGTTGACCCTCAAAAAGCTATATTATGCAATGCCAGCCATTCCATTATTAGAAGAGCTAGAATAATGAAATATAGACAATAGGCTACCCAATAATTCATAGGTTTAAAGTTTATTACATAATCATTGTTTACCTTGCATTTTTCATACAAAAGATCGTGCTGAAACTCCGCGTGAATTCCGACGCTCTCCGGTCTTTGGGGTACTGCGGGTAAAGGAGGCGTTAGCGGTGCAGTCATGTCGGAGAGAACCGACACAGCTGGGAGAACCGGGGCAGCTTATTATCAATACACCAAAAGAACCATAACTTGACAAGCTAGTAATTTTAACTAACAATTAAGTTCTTAATATTTGCATAATTTTGATTATAATATTGTGACCCGGTACGAGAGAAATCTCTTCTATCGATTAGGTTGTAAACAAGATTTTGATGGAAGCGGATATATCTAATAATATGGAGTTAGCAGATTTTCCGATTAGTGGTGAATATTAAATTAAGCTTGCTTGATAAACCCAAAAAATATTTCAAAAGGTACGCCCGATTTTGTTATATAAATATTAAAACTATTATAACAGTTTCAACAGCTTATTTATTAATAATATTTAAATACATGCAGAAACAATATAAAATAAATACAACTCTTGATATATTACATATATTACAAACGTCAGCTCTGACCGTATAAAACTTAAAAATATCAAAAAACTTTTACAAATTTAGCATTGTAAATTAGTAGACACATACAATATTTTGCAGATCACTCATTAATTTTAAATGCTAAACCCGAAACCCGATTTAAACTGCCAAGAATTCTCATGGGACTTCCAAATGCCTGTTCGTGGTTCTGTTAGCTTATTGACTTATTTTGCCATTATTTTTTAATTCGGTAATCTGTCGACGGATATCCAAATTTCTTTGGCGAGGCATAATCGCCGTGTCTTTTTATGTATTGTGTCCGTAAACACTAGTAACTATAGTAATGCACGTGCGATGCGCCACTACTGGCAGCGTCGCTGTCGATCCCTTTCCCCGCTCGCCCCAAGGACCGTAGAGCGTCGCGTCAACTGCAGCAATCATGAGATGCTTCAACTCGATCTTTTGTAGGGAAAATGCAAGATAAACCATGATTATGTAATAAACTTTAAACCTATGAGTTAGTGGAGCCTATAGTCTATATTTCATTATTCTAGCTCTTCTAATAAAGGAATTGCTGGCATTGCATAATATAGCTTTTTGTGGGTCAAGCACTAATCCAATGATTTTACAAAAATGCACATTGAAAGCTAGCATTCCGCAGGTGATTTTACTTTTTAATTCGTTCAAATCTATGTATTATTTCCGGAGCAATTAATTGCTAAAGTTAAACGAATAAAAATTACGTGGCAAAAGCAGCCCCAATTCTTCTTAATTTGGAAAAATCGGGAAAACGTCAACACATACAGCTTTCTAATTTTTATGAGTTGTATCATGTTAATCAAGGACAGCATCAGAACTTTTTCAAATTTTTTCGCCCCTAGGTTTCCGAGAAAATGGACGTCAAAGGAAGGGACATAATATATGGCCACTATAGTACATGTTCAAGTCCTGAAAACTAACGGGACCTTACTTATAAGCTCCCATCGCACAGTATAATTAAATGTTGAGTTTAGAAAATAAATTGCTTCCGGGTTATGCCGTGTGTCAAAATTCGTAAATGCTGACGTTTCGCGAACCATGTTGCTCGCTGCATCAGAACTGGTTACTGAAGCTCTACCAAAAAAATAATGTTGTTAGGATGTTTGTAAATTTCTATGGCTTCCCTAATAAGCCTTCGATGATAATTACTAACCCTTTTCTAACATCGTCACGTCAGCGAAATCCATTGTGTGTCCCGAATCATGGCAGTATTGAGCAACAGCGGACTGTCGATGCTTGTGTTGCCGGGCGTCTCTACTGTGCTCCTTGACTCGACATTCGATGACAGTCGTCCTGTCTGTCCTCCGCAGCATGTTCCGCACTCGCACGTTATATTATATACTCCTTCGTTATTCAGGAGTGGTGTGATATCCTTTGAGTTAGGCAAAAGATCATTTACCTTCGCTGGTGCTCAGTACCTTACCGTGATACCAGATTGCTTCAGAATTCTACCGTTTTTTCTGATGCCCTACTTACGTACGCTAAACTAGCGAACCCCTTCGACTGTTGCGGGCCCTGTGGGACTTGCGGCTTTCTTTGTGTTCTGCCGTAGGCCCACTTCAAGTGTTTCCGTTCGTCATCTAAGGTGCTGGAGTCGCATACCTTCACGACTCTTCAATAGGGGATGGCGGTGTCTGTCTGGGATGGCTGTCTGTATACCAGCAGATCTAAGAACGGCAGCTGACCCTATTCTCTTTCTATCGTAAATTTGATAGAAATTAAGCATAACAAATTTATGTCTTTTCATGCCAATCCAAGCTTATTTTTTATTAATATATTGATTTAAGTGGCCAATTAAAAGTACATATATGATTTTCTTTTGTGTATAGTAAAGTAACGCATGCAGTATATTTAACTGCCGATCCAATTTACTGTTCTTGCTCTATATTTTATAAAGAATTAGGGAGAACTCCATACTGCAAGCGATTGTTAATATTGGTAAAAAAAGGGCCCCTTTTTGCAAGAATTTGTTTTTATTATATACTTCGGACCGGTTTTGCTAATGAAAGCATCATCGGCGAAATCTAATTTGGAGAACAAACGTAATGAGTGAAACACACAATAAAAATTAAAACAAAGTAAAAAACTCACTGTCATAAACCTAAGACATAGGCACAGAGTAAACGGATAAAATTAATGTCGAGTCTCAATTAGCATTTAGCACAGTAAGACAAAATCTGTAGGATAGACTTCGGTATTCACAGTGAAAGCAACAAGCTCAGTGAGACGCGACGACGGGTTATTAGAGTCTCTTTGTGTCGAAAAAATATAAACTAGCACATCTGCTGAAATACGCGTTCGCAACAACAACTGCGATCGACAACGTACGCGATGGCGGAAATGTTGAGGTCACGTGATCTCAGTTCTAAAATATGCAAACATGACGACGTAAAATCCCCAAAATAGGAAATACAAATTCAAATTCAACCTCAAAACCAAGAAAACACTTTAAGGACAATTGAAACAATTGTCAAAGTGACCAATAAGACGCACAAACTAAAACTCAATTGAAACTTCACTAAAAAACAATTAACAATGATATGTGTTGGAGAAAAGCCGCGACCAAGTGAAGACTGGAGAAACTAAATGAAGGTAAACAGAGGTTTATAGAAACATTCTTTTTGATCGGTAATTAATGTGCATTGGGGGTGGGAAAGGTGTTTGTGGATTTCATACTGCTCAAGTAAATCCATCCGAAAGCCCTTGTTGCATTTATGTAGTAATTTAACGTTATTATAATCAATGTTATGACCCGGAAGTAAACGATGTTTAAAAAGATTAGAATTAGAGTGAGATTTATGGTCCTTTAAATTGTTATGAAGAACTGAATTACTAAAGTTTCAATTTCGAAACTAAATTTTTACAAAACCTACCAAAGAATAATATGGATAATAACTCAGTCCCTTTTGTATAAAATCCAGTTTTCCGAAGTACTCGTATGGCGTTATCTCGAAGTGAAAAGGTCGTAAAAAGGACGCTCATGAATTATAATACAATATCCGGAAAGGGGTTGGCGGGGCGAAAGAGGTTGGATGCATAACGCCCCTTGTAAATTGCAACAGGTCAGCACGGAAATGGAAGGCGTTTCGGTATGATTAGAAAGGGAAATGAACAGCAGAACGGGACCTGCCCCAGATTAGAGGAGGCAGATGAAACCCTTCCAGGGGTGTGCAAAGCGCTGGAGATTTGTGACTGTGTTCACGGTATAGAAACGAAATGCGGGCCATTCTATTATATTACGATCGTCGAAGACCGTATTAAATAAATCTGTTTTAATATAGCTATTTCTATAATTCAAAGTTGTTCCTGTTTTAACGAGTTTTTATATCATTACTTTTTCCTAGTTTATTCTTACACCATGTTAGTAAATTACCATTTTTTAAAATAAATTGTTATCTCTCTGATAACTACGTTTGTTTTCCTGTTACTAACAATTATTATCGGTATCTTTTTCAGGTAAGTTCAATTATACGCTGAAAGAGGTCTTCAAATATCGTGTTCGAGCAATATGGTACGTCTAATCTAAGTTTTTTAAAATAAAGTACGACGTCACATATCCTGTTTTACTGCTGTTTCAGTGAATGTTTCAAGTGATAATCTACTTAATATTTAGCTTTGTACATAGTACAATGTGTCTACTGTCTACTTTATAACATTTAGCATCGAAGAACGCTTCGAACAATTGTGCGCCTTTATAATAAACTTAATACGCATCTTGATTAATAAAAAAATATGCCAAAAAGTCCTAAACGATTACATACAAAACATTTGGCACCACCTTCATTGATGTCGACGCTGTGAAAAAATAAATTCAACTATTAAAGGATTACCACCAACGAGTCTTCGCTCGCATTTCTTATAAAATGAACTAAACATCGGCGCCAAAAGACAAGAAAAATTGCACTAAAAATTACTTCACAACGTGCCAACATTCGGATTTCTATTTATCATTCATAATATAGCATCTGCTTCTGAGAAGGATACATATTTACAGAACATTTGTTTAGTTTAAAAGTTTAAAAGTTTATAAATGTTGAAATTGCTTTTTAACATACATGAAAAAGGAGAACTTCTAAAACTTTGCTCACAGACGATTTTAAAGTATTTAGAGCTAAGGTTTAAGTAATCGCTGCTCTTAAAAAAGACGCAATAACCTGGTGATATGCAACTTTCAAGCGCAGATTCGTATACAGCGCCAAGTAATCTACCATAAGCGGTTATTTCCTTACCATAACACAAGCAAAAGTTATCAATATTCCCTAATTCTGATAGTTTTTATATCAAAAATGCTCTGAAATATGGTTATAAAATTTGTGTGCTACCATGAAGACAATTAATAAATCAATCATAATTTTAATCAGTAAAAAAATATGAAGTTGTCATTTAAAACAAGTGCCGACGACGGAATAAGTAAACACAATTGAGGATGGAAATAGAATTTTATCAAATATGGATGTCATGATAATTAAAAATCAACGTGTCAGAGGATTTCTTGAAATAACAAAGCGTGGCAGAAATTGTTTCATATACTAGGTACGTTTATAGTTTGCCCGCTACCTGTATGTACTGAGATTTGGTTATGTATTTCGCGCATAATTCCGTAATGCAATTACGAAATCGAAATTTAGCCATGAACTGACCAGTTTGAACTATGAAAGTTCACAAAATAAATTTTTAAGACAGAACCTAATTAATCGTTTCGTAAAGACCAAAGTTAAAAACTTATGTCTATACGAAACGTGGCCGTTTCCGAGAAACTTGTATTATAAAATATGGAAACGTCAAACCGCAAACTATGACTATTGATGTGGATGTTTATAGGTCATCTCGGGCAACCTGGAAATTATATACGAAGCAAAAAAGTGCCTTTTAGTGCATTTGCTGTAAATAGATTATTTTCTTTACAGATCTCATTAGTTATCTCTTACTTCTTAGTTTCAGTTCACATCATGTTTTGAATGAAGATCTGAAATGATCTCGAATTTTATTTCAATTTTCAACGATTGGATATTTTACAGATTCAATCTGTTATTTTATTAAATAAATTATTCAGTACAACTGATCGTTGAAAACAATTTTCAAAAAAAATTCAGAAAAATGTGGGAATCAACAAAGCTATTTTCAAATCAACTGCTGAACAAACTGCAAGATGATTATTTTTAAAATCATAAACTAATAAGACATGATTAATTATTTTGTCATTTTTGATGGCCATAGAAGAACTCCAAACAATATAAAAAAATACTGTGTCATACATGGATACATTTATCATTATTTATCATTATCATTTGAAATAATAAATCTTGAGATAGCGAATGTTGTTGGAACTTAGAAACATGGGATCGTAAATGTCTACTTTTATTATGAAAATGTATATTTGCGGTCACAACCATGGACGTATCCGGGGGGGGGGGGGGTAAGGGGGCGGGTGCCACAATTCTGTATTTTTTGTTATGTTTATTGTATAGCACCCTTTCCCAAACATGCTTTTTTAAAACGTTCGATAAAAAGCAGTAACATATCAAAATAAGTTAAAATAATAGGTTAATAAGAATAAAAATCTGATGTGGCCAGGCACATGACTTTATCATACAATATATAAAATTAATAGTTTAGCTGCATGAGAATCTATTCTATACAGATAAATCGTAGGTATTGTCAAAGCATCAGCATTTGACACTACCTACACTACGTCATTAGAATAATAGTTATTTATGTCACAAATGCCGAAAGTACGGAATAGCACGACGAGCGGTGATACGGCGCGTCACCGAAGGCGGAGTGTCGCCGTCGCATATGAGCGAGTCGCGCTATCTAGTTTTTGGCAGGAGCGACATCAACGTTTATTGTGTTGCTTTTTAAGAAATAAATATTTTAAAAAAAATAAATGATTTCTGTATAGTAAATGCTAGGTTGGTACCACTTTGACGAAAGGTGCGTTCCGATTGGTAGGTAATGGTAGCTAATGGCGGTGGTAGAATACGAAATTATAGTATTTCTTACATATCGTGATAATGACACATATTAGTTTGCATGTACATAAACATGAGTCACTAGCAATTTTCTATTGAAAATACTATAACGGCGTCTGCTAGCACTGCCATTATCACTAATGAAAACGCACCTTAAAAAGGTAATTCAAATTGTGACAGATTTATATTTGTTCATGACACATCCCTACCAACATACTTAAATAAAACTACACTCATCGCTATACTTTATTTATAATTTTCTCAATGTATCATTTTTAGAATTAGATATAAAGACGGATTGATATTTCTTATCAACAAACAATCAAATTGGTGATCTTATTTTATTAGAAATTTGTATTTTATAATTTTGCGCACTACAGCGGCACGTTCCATAGTGGTTCTCCAACCTCTGATGAGATCAGCTGTTTTCGAATGTGACAACACAAAAAAATATTTGTCAAAATCCTGGCTACTATGTAATTTCATATCAATGCAGATGCGACCGATCTCGATCAAATAGTATTTGCTCTTGAAGGTAAACTATTAATTTTACCAAAAAATGTTATAGGCATAAATTATTCAAAATTTCCTTAACTTTCATTTATTAATTAACTATTTTGTCGAAATTACAGAAATGGCGGCTCATTTCCAAAATCCTTGAAAAAGGCTTAGAATAAACTAAAAAGCTAAACTATTAATTTTACCAAAAAATTTCATAGGCATAAATTCTTCAAAATTTCCTCTGCTTTAATTTATTATTTAACTATTTTGACGAAATTACAGAAATGGCGGCTGATTTCTAAAATCCTTGAAAAAGGCTTGGAGTAAATACCCAGTTCCTTTGGACCCTTTTGAACCAAAAGCTTTTCAACTCTAAGTTTGGTCATGAAACTTCTAAATATGAAGTTCCGTGCCGATACCTTTAGTAGTTTCTCCGGAATCGGATTCACAAAAATTGAGTACACACACACACACACACATACACACACACACACACACAGACATTTTTTTGTACCTTGGTCAAAAATGTTCAGGGGACCCAAAAAGACCTATTTCCGCTAAAATCCCAATTTTTTTTTTCGGCACGATTACAATACTTTACATACTGCGTATGATAAAGTAATAATAAAAAGTTAATATTGGTTACTTTGTCAAAATCAAATACTCTCGGCTGAATGACTAGAAACTTCACGTTCCATTACGTGGCGATCAATTGGTTGAAAAGCCAGGCGTAGCAGTTTGGTCAAATTAGCAAAAATAACTAAACAAAACTGTAATAATACACATTACAGTATTCCAGGAATATGGTGTAAAAATTTTTATTTAACGTTGTAAGCTGTACTATTTAGCAAATTTTGTTTTAACAACACACGTTAATAATTTAAAAAATAATAATATCGCAGTTCTTTTTGCTATTTGCGGAATGTTTTTTCTTGTCTCATAAAAACACAGCCGACTCCGTTTCCATTTCTCAGTCTTTGTATCATAATTTTTACTGCCAGTCTTATTGACCTATTAAGTTGAAGAAAATCTACGGTTGTAATATTATACCTACGAACAAACAATTTATTGACTTATTTGTATTGTTATCCTGTCATAGATTGAAACCAAATTAAAATTGCAGTTATAATGTGTAGAAATTTTTAATTTGTTTACGTAAAATTTTATTCCAAAAGTAAAATTTTGAGGATGGTGAGGAAAATTCGGGCCCACTGTCTAATACGTTGCCATGTCCCATATCAAGGGATACTGTTAACCCTATACAATATATTACTCAAAAACATAGCGTTATCTGAACGAAGTGTATATAGCAGATACAATAATATGGTGACATACAGCCGGGATGTGAATTTTAAACAAATCAAAAATTACAGCCAAAAATTACATCCCGCTTGTATGTCACCATATTATTAACCCATAATATAACCTTAACAAAGTATGTGGTTAAACATTTTCATTTGTAATTCAGTCAGCATATGACAATCCGTTTGTTGATGTGAACCATGGTGTGAACCCATGTGTGCACCCTACTTCCAAAGTAGATGACATTGGTGTACGTCAAGATAGGTTAGTATTTGGTAGTAACCACTACTTCCTTTCCTTGATTTATGACAATTATATCTAACAAACAAATGTCATAGGCCTCAGTAGCTCAGATGGGAGAGCATTGTGCTAGATTCATATCCAGGTCGTGGCTGTAATTTTTGATTTATGTAAAATTTACATCCCGCCTGTATGTCACCATATTATTAACCTATAATATAACTTTGACAAAGTATGTCGTTAAACATTTTCATTTTTATAAAGCAGTTTATTCTTGTTTAAATGACGACCAGTAAGACTGTGATATTACCAACAGCATTTCTATTCATATTGCAAACCGTTTCTGAAGAATAAGTTATTTGTTTAAAATTGAATGAAATGAATAAAAAAATTATTTGCTTTTTAAATATCAAGTCATAGATCTATTCTAGCAAGAGTTGTGGTCATTAGAAAAACATAGTAAATAAAATTGTTGTAGTGGTATGTTTTGGGAAAGGTGGTTGATTACTGCAACCTATCACAGATAAATATTCATATTCGATTATACATGGTATACCTACATGTTAACAGGGAGAAAGTTACACATTGACCATTACTACTTTATTGTAGTATACATATATAGTACCTACTTAATATTTTTAGTTTGCATAATTAAAAAGAAAATCTTGACCACGGATTCATTTAGCATTGGCGAACGAACTTTGCGTTATTGTGCGGTATGAATTATGGGATATTGGACCGGCCAGAGGCATTATGTTAACTACACTTAGACACGAAGTGGCGAGACCAATTGTCCTATGTTTTACACACATATTCATAAGATTGCGTGCGTGGCACACTGCGGTCTTTACACACCAAAACATCACTATCTCGAACGCGATATTTCTCCAATGATTTACTGCGGAACGCACCCCTTATCGAAGATCACAACCATGTGCTGTTGCAGGTCATTTTTCAGCCGGGTTTGTTTCTTGCCGTTTTACATTCAATTAGAATTCAATTATAAAAATCTTGTTGGAAGTTTTGCACAAGCTATGTACTTTCCACACACGTATGAAGAAGAACAAAATAGAAAAATGAATATAATTGTCATAATTACTGGCTCCTCCACCAAAATGTGCCATGGTAAAATTTTATGTTTTCAGTTAATTTTATGGATGGTTTCATAATGATTAAGCAATCTGGAGGTTCGGGTAGATAAGCTTTTATAGGGACGTTTGCCGTAGCTTTTAGGAAGTTCGCGTGTTTTTCGTGTGTTCGGTTAGAATCACAGGCTATGCCCTTCGGTGTCCGCCCGACGTTGTTACTAATCTGAAGATCCCTAAATGGATATGGCGTGTAATTCAGTTTTGCAGGGAGAGGCGACTCGGAAGGCCCTCAGCTGCTGGGTCTCTTTGATTGAAACAATAATTTACCCTCAGATTACAATGATTCCGTGCACTTTTAATTTATCTCAGTTAATCCAGCCCCTAGAGCAGATAGGACGAGGCATTACGCTGTCCTTACTGAAGGAAACTCGCATCCGTTTTCATTAGTTGCCCGTGATTTTTACTATTTTAGTCACGCTGATACTATCGGTACTGTCAGTGAATAAAGCCCGATCTAGTTTGTGTGAAAGAGCTGGTTTCGAAGTCAGGAAGCATTTTAGCTAGTTGTTATCATTTGAAATTCGTGTATGCATATTTGTTAGAGATAAAAGATATAGGATGGACAATCCTGTCGTATTGTCACGTTAAATATGGTCTATTTAATTATATTTGGGGCTACTCGCTTGACTAGCTATATATCTATATTGCGGAGGTACCATAACTTCTAAATATATTTGAATAATAATAAACAATATTATAGTCCGGGAGGCAATTACAGAAATTTCCGGGTCATTTTCGCAAGCTTTATTTTTCTGTATGCGTTATGTATGTAATGTATAATAGTAATATGAACGTCTGCCGGCGCACTTTCGCGACAGGGGGTTACAGGAGGGTTTTGGTGAGGAATTTAAGTGGCAGACGAAATTTTCTAAGCTTCTTATGTTTCAACTGATACATACAATCAGTTTCGCGAATGCAACTATAATTTTTTTTTTTAAATAATTTTTTTGCGGCCGTTGTAACCCTCCTGTAACCCTCTGTCGCGGAGGTGCGCCGGCAGACGTTCAGATTACTATTATACATTACACACTTAACTCATACACAAAAAATCTGATGTGGCCAGTCACATGACTTTATCATACAAAATATAAAATTAATAGTTTAGCTGCGTGATAATCTATTTGATTCAGATAAATCGTGTCTACATTAAAATTAAATTAGTTAGCCAGGATTTCACAGATATATTGATAGTCAATACTATCAATAGTAGGTATTGTCAAAGCATCAACATTTGACACTACCTACAGTCACCACAATAATAGTTATTTATCCGTGCCGAAAGTACGGAATAGCGCGACGAGCGGTGATGCGGCGCGTCACCGATGACGGAGCGTCGCCGTCGCATGTGAGCGAGTCGCGCTATGTAGTTTTCGGCAGGAGTGACATCAACGTTTTTGTGTTGCTTTTTGAGAAATACGTATTTAAAAAAGAATAAAAATGGTTTTATTTATGGATAGGAAATGTTAGGTTGATACCATTTCTACGAAACGTCAAGTTTAAAAAGCTAATTCAAATTCTGACAGATTTATATTCGTTCATGACACTGTAGATGTCACATCCGAGCCAACATACTAAAACGTAACTATACTCATCGCTATACTTTATTTACAATTTTCTGAATTTACCGTTTTTACAATTAGATAACAACGGGTTGATATTTTTTATCAACAAACAATCAAATTGGCGATCTTATTTTTTTTAATTTTGTATTTTCTACTTTGTCGCACTAGAGCGGCAACGTTCCATAGCGGTTCTCCAACCTCTATGAAATCAGCTGTTTTCGAGTGTGACAGCCATAGACATTTTTGTGGTGACAGCACAAAAAAATATTTGTCAAATCCATGCTACTTTGAAGTTTCATATCAATGCAGATGCGACCGATCTCGATCAAATAGAATTTGCTCTTAAAGCTAAACTATTAATTTTACCAAAAAATATCATAAGCATAAATTATTCAAAATTTCCTCTACTTTAATTTATTATTTAACTATTTTGACAAAATTACAGAAATAGCAGCTCATTTGCAAAATCCTTGAAAAATGCTTAGAGGAAACTGCCAGTTCCTTTGGACCCTTTTGAACCAAAAGCTTTTAAGCTCTAAGTTTAGTCATAAAACTTCTAAATATGAACTTTCGTCTTGATACCTTTAGTAGTTTCTCCGGAATCGTCGCCACAAAAATCGAGTACACACATACGCACACACACACACACATACACACACACACACACACACACACAGACATTTTTTTGTACCTTGGTCAAAAATGTTCAGGGGACCCATAAAGACCTATTTCCGCTAAAATCTCAAATTTTTTTTTCGGCACGATTACAATACTTCATCATACTGCGTATGATAAAGTAAAAATGAAGCTTGCGAAAATGAATCGGAAATTTCTGTTATTACCTCCCGGACTATTACACTTACCTTTAATCTATTAATCTAACGCCCCACAGCCACTGGAACACATTCTGGGACAAGTGAAGTAACTCGCTCCATTAAAGCTAAACGAGAACTTTTCCTGGCAGTTTATTAGGCTTATGTAAGTTAAAATCTCAAATATCTGAGTTTGAGCCAAAAGTACATAGTTTTAGTCATGAATGCTGATGACGCTGATTCAAATTTGAGCATCTTAAGCGCCATCAATTCTTCTGTTTATCCATATATCAGGTAAAAGTTGTTAAGTGTACCCGCCTAAAAGGGCTTTTGCTCCACTTTCCTCGATTTTTTTCCAAATTGTAGAAAATGTCCAATGTCCAAAGGAAATGTCCAATGTACAGTAGTACAGTAGAATTTTCATTTTAAAATTTTACTACTCGTGCTGATGTTTTGTTTACTTAACTTCTACTAGAGTGCTTCGATTCTACATTAGAAAATGATTTCGATGAGGTTTATGGTAAAAATAATATACCACAAAAAATGTCGCTGTTATTTTTTAGACTAAAATTGTACTTACCACTTTGGAGAGATGCTTCTTTAACTACTGGACACACCAGTCGCCCAAACGTGATAAGTTTTTCTTTTAACTTCGAACTAGTATTCAGCGCGAAGTCTATCAAAATCGCCTATAAGCAAACAAAAATACCAAACGCTTCAGTAAAATGATGACAAAAATATTTAGTTCAAATGTTTTGTTGTGAAACAGCAATGTACGTTTCAGTAATTCGACGTAAAAAAATACTTCCTCTACGGTGCATGAAGCATTTGCCTTTTAGTTGATTAAAATCATGCCATTTAAATAATCGTCTGATATTATTGTGTATATGAAAATGAGAGAGATAATTTTCATTCAATTAAATTAAGATACTGTTATTATAAATTGATATTAATAATCTAAATCTAGATATTGATTGCCAAAGAATTGAGCGCTGTATTTGAATGCTCGTAAGTCTGAAATGAATGAACAAAAGAAAATTAAATAAAGTAGGCTATACTCCCGCACCATTTCCACATGAAATGAGTATATTTTGTTCCCAGCGGTTTAAACATAAGGGCGAGAGAAGTGTAAAAAGGTACCCGAATAATGCGGTTCGATAATAATGCGCTCGACTTTCCGATATTTTTTCTCCCAAACCGCTTAGAGCAACAATTAACATTTCAGGTTATCCAGGTTACATTTAGAATAGCTTCTATTGATTTGCGTTTTTCTTTTCTAAACTTTATATATAATAATGTCTGCAAGCGAGCTTTTCATGGACGCGGATATTTCAGAAACGAAAGATAGCCAGATAACGCAGCTATCACGTAAACAATCCTTATTCACTGTGATATAATAATAATAAAACGTATGTTTATTAACTCCAAGAAACAGAAGAAAAACTACAAAACAAAGTAATGAAATAAATTGGAAAAAAACAAATTGGCTTCTAGGGTTAATAGGGGCCAAGTCAATGTGACCAAGAAAAGTCACTATTGTTTTTCATTAGCCCCAAAAAACAACACAAAAAAACAGCAAATTCAACATAACAGTAAAGAAAAAAAAATATATGGATCAATATACATAACCCGCAATCTCTGCATACGCACAACACTCAACGTGATATACAAATTATATAATAATGAAATAAATGAATAATTGCCCACTCTAGCCCACCGAAATCCGGCATCCAGTCAGGCTCACCATGAACTCACCAACCATAAACTCATCAACCACCCGCCTCAATTTGCTCAGTAAAAAGTAGTCTTCTGAGTTTAACCCTAAAGCCACGTTCACTCTCTATTCTCAGCGATTCCGAAAACTGAAAACTGAAATATTAGGCACACAGTACGTGAAGATCTTTTACAAGACTCCAAGCGATGAAGTATAGTTATTGTATGTTTGTGCCTAACATATATATTATGAACATCAGTACGGAATCTTATCTTGTTGTACAAATAAGGTGGAAATTTTTTCACTATAACCGCATGATACATGCACGCCACATGATGGAGTCTACGCCGCGACATATTCAGCCAACCAACCCACTCCAATGTATGAGAAATCCTATCTCGCTTTTTTATTCCGTAAATAAAACGAAGGCACGCGTTTTGTACTCTTTGTATTCTATATGCACATATGCATCCATTGAAAACAATAAGATTTGGCATATTCGTTCTTTTTTTGGAGGAAAATGAAGATGAACAATCGCATGCAACGATTACCTATCCTCGGGTAGGAGGATTGCGCATGGGCTTCACAATTTGACGAGTCCTCCGCTCAGTATTTGATGTGTATTAATTTTTAAATGGCCCACTCCACTACATGTTAAAACAATACGGTGGCACTGTGGTTGATACGCACAGACAATTAAAAACCGGTTATCTATTGAGCAGCCGGCATGTAATACGTGTTCTGTTTTTCCTAGTTCCTATGTACATTTAAAAATATTAGTATTTTTACTTTATCATACGCAGTACGCTAAAGTATTGTAATCATGCCGAAAAAAAAATCTGATGTGGTCAGGCACATGACTTTATCATACAAAATATAAAATTAATTGAGCGGAGGTGGCCGAGTGGTTAAGGCGAATGCCTTCCACTTAGAAGTCCAGGGTTCAAGCCCAGGTTAGGCAGGGGATTTTTCAAATACTCCGTCTCCCCGACTGCCGCACAGACAAGCCACTGGCTTTGTGCACATGGCAACATCCCCACACAAAAAAAAAAAAAAAAAAAAAATAGTTTAGCTGCATGAGAATCTATTTGATTGAGATAAATCGTGTCTGCATTAAATATAAACTAGTTAGCCGGGGTTTGACAGATATTTTGATAGTCAATAGTATCAATAGTAGGTATTGTCAAAGCATCAGCATTTGATACTACCTACTGTCATCAGAATAAGAGTTGTTTATCTCACAAGTGCCGAAAATACGGAATAGCGCGACGAGCGGTGATGCGGCGCTTTCGGCAGGAGTGACGAAGTAACGTTTTTTGTGTCGCTTTTTGAGAAATACGTATATATATAAAAAAATCAAAAATGGTTATATTTCTGTATAGGAAATGTTAGGTTGATACCACTGATACCACGAAACGTCAAGTTTAAAAAGCTATTTCAAATTCTGACAGATTTATATTCGTTCATGTCACTGTAAATGTCACATCCGTACCAACATACTAAAATATAACTACACTCATCGCTATACTTTATTTACAATTTTCTCAATTTATCGTTTTTACAATTAGATATAACAACGGGTTGATATTTCTTATCAACAAACAATCAAATTGGTGATCTTATTTTATTTGAATTTTGTATTTTGTACTTTGCTGCACTAGAGAGGCAACGTTCCATAGCGGTTCTCCAACCTGTGATGAAATCAGCTGTTTTCGAGTGTGACAGCCATAGACATTTCTGTGGTGACAGCACAAAAAAATATTTGTCAAAATCCTGGCTACTATGTAGCTTCATATCAATGCAGATGCGACCGATCTCGATCAAATAGAATTTGCTCTTGCAGCTAAACTATTAATTTTACCAAAAAATGTCATAGGCATAAATTATTCAAAATTTCGTCTACTTTAATTTATTATTTATCTATTTTGCCGAAATTACAGAAAAGACGAAAATCGTTGAAAAACGCTAAGAGTAAATAGCCAGTTCCTTTGGACCATTTTGAACCAAAAGCTTTTCAGCTCTAAGTTTGGTCATAAAACTACTAAATACGCACTTTCGTCCCGATACCTTTAGTAGTTTCTCCGGAACCGTCGTCACAAAAATCGGGTACACACATACACACACACACACACACACACACACAGACATTTTTTTGTACCTTGGTCAAAAATGTTCAGGGGACCCATAAAGACCTATTTCCGCTAAAATCTCAATTTTTTTTTTCGGCATGATTACAATACTTTACATACTGCGTATGATAAAGTAAAAATTGAGATTTTAGCGGACATAGGTCTTTTTGGGTCCCCTGAACATTTTTGACCAAGGTACAAAAAAATGTCTGTGTGTGTGTCTGTGTGTGTATGTGTATGTGTGTGTGTGTGTGTGTGTGCGTATGTGTGTACTCGATTTTTGTGACGACGATTCCGGAGAAACTACTAAAGGTATCGGGACGAAAGTTCATATTTAGAGGTTTTATGACTAAACTTAGAGCTGAAAAGCTTTTGGTTCAAAAGGGTCCAAAGGAACTGGTAGTTTATTCTAAGCCTTTTTCAAGGATTTTGCAAATGAGCCGCCATTTCTGTAATTTCTTCAAAATAGTTAAATAATAAATTAAAGCAGAGGAAATTTTGAATAATTTATGCCTATGAAATTTTTTGGTAAAATTAATAGTTTAGCTGCAAGAGCAAATTCTATTTGATCGAGATCGGTCGCATTTGCATTGATATGAAACTGCATAGTAGCCAGGATTTTGACAAATATTTTTTTTGTGCTGTCACCACAGAAATGTCTATGGCTGTCACCACGCTGTCACACTCGGAGAACCGCATGGAACGTCATCTACAGTGTCATGAATGAATATAAATCTGCCAGAATTTGAATTAGCTTTTTAAACTTGACATTTCGTAGAAGTGGTATCAACCTAACATTTTCTATACCGAAATATAACCATTTTTGATTTTTTTTTTAAAATACGTATTTCTCAAAAAGCAACACAAAAATGTTGATGTCACTCCTGCCGAAAACTACATAGCGCGACTCGCTCACATGCGACGACGACGCTCCGCCATCGGAGACGCGCCGCATCACCTCTCGTTGTGCTATTCCGTACTTTCGGCACTTGTGAGATAAACAACTATTATTCTGATGACAGTAGGTAGTGTCAAATGCTGATGCTTTGACAATACCTTCGATTGATACTATTGACTATCAAAATATCTGTCAAATCCTGGCTAACTAGTTTAATTTTAATGCAGACACGATTTATCTCAGTCAAATAGATTCTCATGCAGCTAAACTATTAATTTTATATATTGTATGATAAAGTTTTATTGATTTTATTGATAAATTATTTTGGTTTATACAATTTTTAAATATCAGTTCTGCATAAAAATGTTGGTTGACGATGTACATATATGTTGCTGTTTTTTCTTTCAATGTTTGAAACCACTTTTTGCTTTAAAGGGGTCAATGCTTGGTTACTTTAGAGGTATAAGCCATCAAACACAGGAGTCAATATTTTTGCAACCGATTATACATAGTATATAATACAAATACAATATAGAATACCTATAATACATCAATGAACTTTACGTGAGAAATATTTTAGGAATAATTTAACTCACCGATTTGAACAATTTCTCAGTAATTTTCTTGCAAATTCCCTGGTATACTCTGGCGAGATATATCGCTGTTCTGCACTCCTTAGATCTATTGTTTCAGGGCTGTCGGGTTTCTTGAAACGGATGGGCGCTGAACATGCACGCTGTACATTTGTTTTTATTGATATTAATAGATAAGAGTGGAACGGATGGCGGTATATCGGCCGGCGCGAATATCTGACTCGATTTTCACAATTTACAGCAAGATTTATCGCTTCCCCATAATAAATATTAAACGCTCCCACGCCGTGTGTCGTTTTTATTGCACTTTTCCAGCCCGATACCGCCCGACTATATCATCCTTTGACAAGACCGTGTTGGGAAAAAAACAGCAATAATTAACGTAGGTATCGGCCCAGTGCCAAATGGCATAGGAAAGCTTCAAACGACAAATTGCACGTTTAAGCAATTGCAGAAGATTGCAATTTGTCCGATTGCGTTCCCCGTACGGGAATGCCATTTGTACAAGCATATGGTGAGGCAATATTTTTTGCTAGCTCATGTTTCATTTCAGGTATTTAACCTATTGACTTAGAATGGAGATTGGAATATAGGAAAGTTGAGAACGGACCTTTTGTTATATAAAGAAATATTTATTTCCTGAATATAAGCGTATTAAAATGGGATATAAGCAGTAATCACAGAAGACATTTTAAAAAGCACAGCAAAATTTTCAAGGAAACACGAAAAAGTAACCAATATTGTTATGTAGCTCTTAATGGGATGGGTCCTGGCCAGGGTGGATGTAAAATAAAACTCATACTGCGGTTTTACATACGGTACATTGTCGACAAGACAGTCTAAGGAAACAGCTGTGAAGACAGGTCAGTGTCTTCTCGTACGGGTGTCGGATTTCTAAAATACAATTCCCCTTGATACTCCGCTATGCTACTACTTATATGAATTCTCCAAATACGCCACTACCATTAATAAGGTTACCAAACGTCGAGGTCGTTCCCTTGATTTTTGTGCAAACGCGGCGTCTGGAACTCATACTTGGGAATTGCAAGTATTGAGCAATTCGGGTCATTGGCTTTGTTCTTTTATAAATCTATTCGAACAAAATGATAAACTCGTTTTAATTTACTTCGCAACAACCTTTCGCCAATAAGTGCTCGTCCCATAGCAATGCTATAATTTGAACAAAATCCATAGCCACAGAGCGGAGCAGCAAAAACGCCAACAACAAATATATTATTGGACATACAAAACAATTTAAACCAGAAAAAGCACATACAAAAATTCAAAAATTATTACACATACAGAATGAAAACAAAAACAGCAAACAGCCGTACAAAACACATACAAATAAAATCAAAAAGCACAAAACTTCAAAGTGATCGTGCCGCTATCGTATGCGATTTGCCTCGTTCTCACTCATCTCCGTCTGGTACTTGGGTCCTCCTGCCAACCTTCATCGTCTAGGATTGCAATGGTCATCTACTTGAGGGATACCATTATGGTCGACTTTGACCGTGTACCCAGATTCCTTTTTTAGAATCATCTCCCGTTGTCTCTTCGAATTCTCCTAATTCTCGTAATGCTTCTTCTTCTTCCACTTGGACTAGTCTGGACCCCTTGTCCCGTGCGAGGTGGTTTGGTAGAATACATAGGACCGTTCCTCTCTAGTCGATGTGTTTCTTCTCAGACTGGTCGTGACATCTCTTGTCACGTGCGGCGTGGTTCGGTAGAATCCGTAGCGCCAAATCCCCACCAGTCTACATCGCCAGCTTCTTCTGGGGGTATCGGCAACCTCAAAACTAGCATATAACTCAATTATGCTGGTATGGTACCCCGGTTCGTCATGTGTCGACTGATTGTTGTAGGTGACCACCATCCTTCGAAATTGAGAACGGGCAAACGCATATTACTCTTTACAGTAACGGCGGCATCAACCTTAAACAATTAAACTACAAAAATAAATACATTACGTACTCACTTATTTCTAAGACGAAGAGTTGAGCGATGTCCTGGTGTACTTCTCTGGATGGTGTTCCAGCGAATTTCTCCTTGGGGGCAAAGTGGAGAAATTTAACAGGAATCTGCAGATAGATCAGATCACAATCTTCCTCCTCCTCGATTCCACGCTTAATTCTTCATTGGAATTATTCCTCTTCCTTCGCTTCTTATTTTACTGCTCTTGTTGCTTGCCACCCTGACCTGAATGAGCCGTTGTTGTACCTTCCTTGGGATCACTTCCCGCCTCCACCATATTACGTATCTCGTGATTGGGATGGTCCCGGTCAGGGTGGATGTAAATATAAACTAAAACTGGGGGTTTACATGCGTGTATATTTGATCTAGATATACTAATAAGAAAACAGCTGAGAAGCCAGGTCGCTGCCTTGTCGTACAGGTGTCGGATGTCTAAAATACAATTCTCCTTGATACTCCGCTATGCTACTACTTATATGAATTGTCCAAATACGTCACTACCATTAATTAGGTTACCAAACGTCGAGGTTGTTCACTTGATTTTTGTGGAAACGCAGCGGCTGGAACTCATACTTGGGAATTGCAAGTATTGAGCAATTCCGGTCATTGGCTTTGTTCTTTTATAAATCTATTTAAACATAATGGTAAACTCGTTTTAATTTACTTCGCAACGATATATTCTATAGATTATAGACTAGTCAACTTAAGATTTCACTTCGGAACAATTCAAACCCCTCTGGATTTTTGTATACACATATGATGCTCCCCGATCATTAAACTGCCCTGTAAATGTTCGGAACTCGGAAGGTTTCTTTTACGTGTAGGTGATGCATTCGTAAAAACGGTTACCTGTAAGAACAGAAAATGCATATGACATTTATTGTAGATGACTAAAAGTTCTTGGAATCTTATCCCAACTTTCACTTTCGTCAGAAAGGAATATGTTGACCAAAACAATTTTGAAAGCTGGGCTAAATGTGACATTACCTTGCTTTTTATTGTTCCGACGACAGTGAAGGTTAATCTGAGATTGATACATCTTTTAATTTTCTACAATAATTCATATTCTTAGTACGCGTCAACAATAAGTAGCAATGAACACATTATAAATATTATTCGTGGGATCACAATCTGTGTCATTTTAGATCACACATTTTACCCAGCATTAGTATTTTATTTGACGAGCACATAATTATGGATATAAATCGCGAGCATGAAGTTTACACACGAGCCGTAGGCGAGCGTGTAATCATGCGAGCGATTTATATCCGTTATGTGCGAGTCCAATACGACGTTTTATCTACGACTCATAAATTCCATTTTATGCAAAATATTTTAAATGTATTTGTCAATGATGGCGAGGGGAACTGTCACATAACTGTCATCCACGTAGGTTTTGACAGATTTTGATCTACCGCTGTTTAATGATGACAGTTCGTTCAAATAATGAGGTCATTATTTGAACAAACTGTCATTATTATACAGCGCTAGTGTCATTATAATTATTGGCGCGTATAATGATGCGGATTATATAGTCATAGATAACGTATGCAATGAACTTATTATATGTGAGTCGTAGATAAAATATTTTATGGTCCAGTTGGCAGTTTCCGATATATGTGACCTCGGCCAAGGAAACGGCGATTTGTGTCAATAAGTCGATTTTGAATTTTTATGTGAATCTAATCTACTTTTTCCAATAAACCTAAAACTATCGTTGTCGCTACATTATTTGCATGTAAAGTTTTGTCAAAGACAAACGTTGTGGACCGAACAGTTCAAAATGAACGAATTTCAAAAAAGGTTATAGACGGATCTAGTGAACGAATCGTTCAAAATGAAAGAGACACTACGCGCGCATTGCTGGTATCTACGTTCAGCCATCGCATATAATTTTGATCTTTTAAGGATTTCCGAAAGATGATTTTACCGAATTTATACACTATTTTACAAAAAGTTGGGTATGTTTAACTGAACAAATCGTTAGTCCCTTTTAATAACCGTGATAAATAGGACGAATTGACAAATGTTGCGCTGCAGCGCAAATATGCATAGTATCTATGTCTTTAGGGTGGTCCAAAAAACGGACTTTTTGCTGGAGGGCAACGATCCCCCCAATCGCTCGTGTTCCAGAAAAAAAAATTCTCCCCAAATTTGAGAAAAATCGGTTAACGTTAACACGTGCCACCGAGCACCTCAAATTTCCCATTTAAAACACATTGCAAAAATGCATAGTTTTTTATTTTTTTTTCTTATTTCGGATTTAGAAAAAAAGTTGCGGGAGATTACCAGAAATTGTTCTGAAGTCCCCAAGGAATAAATCCACAACCAGTAATTTTTTTTTCACCACCCCCACCCTCCCCTGCAACACCATAAATATGAGGCAACATTTTCTTCAAATTTACAATTTTACAATGTTCGTGTTTTTTATTTTTTTTTTCACAAAGTGTTATTAATGGATTACTGACATGTTCTTTTGTCATTTATGAACTACCTTCAATTTATTTAAACAATTACAAATTGTTTAAACAAAAATATACAATGTCGCGAACACATTTTCATATTTTTTGCAGTAATTATTTGATTATTGTCATTTATTAACTAATTTGCATTGTTTAAACAAATACCATTTGTTTAAACAAAAATGTACAATGTTACTGACACATTTTTCTATTTTCTTGCTGAAATTACTATTAGATTATTTGTATATTTTTATTATTTATTAACTAATTTGCACTTGTTTAAACATACTATTTGTATAAACAATGATATACAAAGTTACGTACATATTTTCTATTCATTTTACAAACATAAAAAAAAAGCTCGCGACTTTGATATCGAGACTCGAATAAATGCGAGACAACACAAATAATCGTGTTTGGTTCGGTTCCGAAAGAAACTAGCTGTACTCGACTTGAAATTCGAGACTTGAATTTTTTAATAACTAGAACAACCCTAGTCTTATATTGCTTAGCTTGTACTGCTTACGGTATTGTGATTTCGTTGTTAGCTGCTTCGACTGGTGTGTTTGCACATTGCATCATTGAGAATGTTAGGTTCTAAAGAATTGCGAAAAACCATATATTTGATTAATCATTATGATCACCAAATTATCGGGAAGAAGCTTCCAAGCAATATGCAAGTAAGGAGAGTGTTGTTTTATAATACTGTGTGTTTTACAATATGAGATGTATAAAACTAAGTTTAAGAGCAGGTGCTCATCTTTATTATTAATAGAGTTATTATTATTATTATTATTATGTGTCCGTGACATTGTATATTTTTGTTTAACCAAATGGTATTTCTCTAATCTCTAATTTCAGCAAAAGATAGTAAAAATTTGTCCGTAACATTGTATATTTTTTATTTACAGTTGCAAATTAGTTAATAAATGACAAAAATGCCAATATTCCAATAATTTCTGCAAAAAATATAAAAATGAGTCACTTACATTAAATTTTTTTAAAAACAATCTGTAATTGTTTAAACAATTTGAAATTAGTTCATAAATGACAAAGGGACATGTCAGTAATCCATTAATAATAATTTATGCAAACAAAAATAAAAAAACACGTAACATTGTAAAGTTGTAAATTTGGAGAAAATTTTGCCTCATATATATGGTACTGCAGGGGAGGGTGGGGGATGGCGAAAAAAAAATAGTGGTTGTGGATTTGTTTCTTAAGGAGTTCTAAACAATTTCTGATTATCTCCCGCAACTTTTTTCTAAATACGAAACGTAAAAAAAGGAAAAAAGATGCATTTTTGCTATGTATTTTAAATGGGAAATTTGAGGTGCTCGGTGGCACGTGTTAACGTTAACCTACTTTTCTCAAATTTGGGGGGAATTTTTATTTCTGGAAAAGGAACAGATTGGGGGGAACGTTGCCCTCCAGAAAAAAAAAGATTTTGCTAGGTATAAATGTGGACCACCATAATGACTACCATGATACACACCGATGATTATGATGCCAGCAGGTTTGTATAATAATGACAGTAGTTTACCCGGAAGTAGTTTATTTTCTAAATGACAGTTTGTTTGAATAATGACTTTATTATTCGAAGGAACTGTTATCATTATACGTAACAACAGCCAAGTATGTCAAAACCTACATAGTTAACAGTTACTTGAAAGGTCGCCACGCCAACATTGCCCAGTGAAATTTTTAAAATATTTGATATAAAATGTAATTTATCAACCGTAGATAAAACGTCCTATTTGACTCGCACATAGTGGATATAAATCCGTCGCATGTTTATACACTCGCCTACAGCTCGTGTATAAACTTCATGCTCGCAATTTATACCTTCATTTATGAGCCCTTCAAATAATAGGTATAATGTTATTCCATACCAGTAAACCGCCAAATTCCGAAACATAAATTTGTTTTATTCTGATTAATCTGTAGATACATAATTCCTCACCAGTCACAACATATATCCCACGACCATATTATTTTTCAGGCCGATCCGTCATACTATTTATGAATGAGTATATGGGTCGGGAGCATGTCACAAACATTTGATTTTAGCAGTTATTATTCAGTGATTATTGTCACATTGCGCCTATAATTTGCGGTACCAGGAAATGCTGGTAGAGTAAATCTAAGTAACGGTTGCATCATTTAGAATAGTGTATCATTCAAAAATGCAATTGACCTGTAACGATAGCTATGTAAATGAAAGGTAAAGGCATTTTATTAGTTCGTAATGCAGCATGTATATTGAACGACTTCCGCGTTTCTAGTAATAAATTATTGATACCATATGCGGTAAAGCAGGGCATGATGTCCATAAAAGTAACATAACCGCACTTTGGGCCAATAATAAATTGCATTCAGTATATAATGCGAATTTATATGTCTATAGAACATGCTGTTCGTATCCTCGAAAAATTATGCAACATACTCCTGCATAGGTATTAAGGCTAATTCTAGCTTAAGGCAGTAAATTTTCCTGGGATTTTCGCGATAAATTTATCGTAAGCACCAGTTATAAATTTGAATCAATACTTCAGAATATGAATATTCTATTGGTATGATCGTATAGTTATTTCTGAATTACCAACAGCTTAGACTATAGGTGTAATTGGAACATGTGAGGCGCGGTATGGTATAATCTGCATGCAAGCAATAATTAACAGTCGTTCTGATTGGCTGATCGATATTTGGACAAATACCGCAGAATCTGTTGACCGTAATCGATTTGCCGCGGACGGTATTTAGTGTATTACCTGCACTGTTGTTTTGTTTAAGTTCCCTCAGCATTCTGTAATATATGTTTAATTAAACGTTGGTGGTTTTACTTTGCACAAGTACAGTTTGTTTAATGTGACACTCTTAATAGACGGAGAACCCGCGACAAAGTTTAACCCCCACATTACGTCACTACGATAAATGTATGTGTGATGCAAATTATAGTGCAGAGCCGGTTATAGTGCTGGTTTGTCTATATTATTTCGGCAGTAGGATTTTGTAGCTTTAATAATTATGCTGGTTAGTCATCAATTCCCCAACGAGGGTACTTTACTATAGTCGATATAATGATGAAGTCTTCAATCAACCATACCGCGGGGGTTAATCAGATCCCAAACTTTTTGGTACAGGGCCCGATATGTACCTCTGTGAACTTAGCCCCCCCATATTGATTTTTTACAGTTTTTTTTGCTTAAATCGTTTGATAGTCGTTTGATAGGGTTTGATAGGCTATTACAGAGGTTTGATAGTTTTTCGTTTTTCCGGAAAACAGAAAATAAAATTTGGTGTGTAGTTAGCCCCCCCATGTTCGAATTCTCGGTTTTTTTAAGTTGCATTCGATTGCTTATGGTTTGGTTAGGTTTGATAGTCCATTCCCGACGTTTGATAGTTTTTCGTTTACCTGAAATCCGCAAAACTAGAATTTGTAGGTTATGTTATTGTCCGAATTTATTCCTTTCCAAAGGCTATTTTAAGCGGGAGGTGTTTGATTGTTCTTTCATTTTGTTCGCTTGTTAGTTCTGAACGTATAATTGTTCTTAGTAACGGCATGATTGATAATATTGTAAGAATTAATGATCCTTATAAATAATATATTATTAATGTTCGAATTCTCGGGTTTTTTAAGCTACAATTGATTGCTTATGGTTTGGTTAGGTTTGATAGTCCATTCCCGACGTTTGATAGTTTTTCGTTCACCTGAAATCCGCAAAATTGGAATTTGTAGGTTATGTTATTGTCCGAATTTATTCCTTTCCAAAGGCTATTTTAAGCGGGAGTTGTTTGATTGTTGTTTCATTTTGTTCGCTTGTTAGTTCTGAACGTATAATTGTTCTTAGTAACGGCATGATTGATAATATTGTAAAAATTAATGATCCTTTATAAATAATATATTAATAATAATGTTCGAATTTTCGGGTTTTTGAAGTTGCAATTGATTGCTTATGGTTTGGTTGAGTTTGATTGTCCATTCCCGACGTTTAATAGTTTTTTGTTTTCCTGAAATACGCGAAATTAGAGTTTAGTTTATTAGGTTAGTAATTAGTTATCTTATTGTCCGAATTGATTCAATTCCAGGGGCTATTTTAAGCGGGAGTTGTTAGAAAATGTATCATAATCCATAGTTCTAATTAAAAGTTGGCATATGAAAAAGAATTACATGAGTTTTATTTATTGTCCCCAATATCTAATTTGAATCAGCGCCATCTACAAAGGAACGGTCAAAGTTAACTCTGCTACTACTTTATCGGCATAGGTAGGGGAATCCAAGGAGCATATCGAGATAAGGTAAAATTAGTAAGGATAATCTGCGATCTGCGATCTTGCTTAACATTGTTGTAAAATACAACTGAAGACCATTTCCCTTCTGTTTCCATACTCAACGTTTTCCAAATGGTAGATGAATAGCTGGGCACACTATCTTTAAAGTAATTGGTATTATCCATATTGCAAGGTATCATATCCACGCTTGTTGTTGGTATGATACCAACAACAAGCGTGGTTCTCGCACGACGCAAAAATCTTCTTAGGCTTAAAATTTCTATTAAATTAATAAGTAATTGGGTTGAAACACAGGCTATAAGTCAAAGGGGTACACTAGCATGAAATTTGTGAGATTTTAGGAAACTGACCATTCCCGACTGAGGATGATGCTAAGGCATCGAAACATGTCTCGATAAAATAAATCAAAACTACGCAACGAAAAGAGATTGCATTTTATTTCATCATCTTTAAAGTGGTCTCCATATTTGAATAAAATGTCAAGTACATCTTCGGTTGGTATCTTAGCTTTTCGAGGCATCTAAAGTTTGATAGTAAAAAAAGATTAGGTATTTTAATTGGGTACAAAACGTGCAGACCTAATAGGCCTGCTGGTCGCCTAGGTAGATCGCCGGTAGCGAAAAAACCGAAAGTACGACTGTGCTCTTATACGCGCTACGTGACTATGCTCGTACGTTCGGCGTGCCTACGCTCCTACGTTTCGTTTAGGTTAGGTGTCTAGCAACCGCCTCGCGAAGTTTCGGAACCTAAAAATATATAATAATAACAATTATATATTTTTATAATACCTACCATAAGGTTTCTGCATACGTGTCTCTAAAGTCGAACGTCCCAAAGCTTATAAACAATCCCAGAGTTAACTTTGACCGTTCCTTTGTAGATGGCGGTGATTCAAATTAGATATTCGGGACAATAAATAAAACTCATGCAATTGTTTTTCATTTAATGCAAACTCTTAATTAGAACTATGGATTATGATACATTTTCTAACCGAAACCAAACAACTCCCGCTTAAAATAACCCATGGAATTGAATCAAATCGGACAATAAGATAACTAATTACTAACCTAATAAACTAAACTCTAATTTCACGGATTTCAGGAAAACAAAAAAACTATTAAACGTCGGGTGGACAATCAAACTCAACCAAACCATAAGCAATCAATTGCAACTTCAAAAACCCGAAGATTGAACATTATTAATATATTATTTATAAGGATCATTAATTTTTACAATATTATCAATTATGCCGTTACTAAGAACAATTATACCTTCAGAACTAACAAGCGAACAAAATGAAACAACAATCAAACAACTCCCGCTTAAAATAGCCTTTGGAAAGGAATAAATTCGGACAATAACATAACCTCCAAATTCTAATTTTGCGGATTTCAGGTAAACGAAAAGCTATCAAACGTCGGGAATGGTCAATCAAACCTAACAAAACTATAAGCAATCGATTGTAGCTTAAAAAACCCGAGAATTCGAACATTAATAACATATTATTTATAAGGATCATTAATTCTTACAATATTATCAATCATGCCGTTACTAAGAACAATTATACGTTCAGAACTAACAAGCAAACAAAATGAAAGAACAATCAAACACCTCCCGCTTAAAATAGCCTTTGGAAAGGAATAAATTCGGACAATAACATAACCTACAAATTCTAATTTTGCGGATTTCAGGTAAACGAAAAACTATCAAACGTCGGGAATGGACTATCAAACCTAACCAAACCATAAGCAATCGATTGCAACTTAAAAAAACCGAGAATTCGAACATGGGGGGGCTAACTACACACCAAATTTTATTTTCTGTTTTCCGGGAAAACGAAAAACTATCAAACCTCTGGAATAGCCTATCAAACACTATCAAACGACTATCAAACGATTTAAGCAAAAAAAACTGTAAAAAATCAATATGGGGGGGCTAAGTTCACACAGGTCCGATATGTGTATTTGCTGGGGTTCTGTCGATTATTATGGATCAACAGAATTTACGCACAGAACCAGAATTGAGTGACTACGCATTACGCCTGTGTTTAAGTTACTTGCTGCTAGTTTCAGACCTCCTTAACTTCTCCAAGTGATGTACACGTCCAGCAGAAACAGCGCCCATTCAGTGTTTTTATGAGACCAGCAAAGCATCATCCCAAAGAGCTATACAGTCAAAAACTTGGCACGCACACAACTTGGATTACACACTTTTTCTCTGAGGTGCTACACGGTGAAGATCTGTCTGATGATATCTATACTATATTGACTTTTGACGTTGGGCGCACTAGATATACAGGCTGTTCCTAGATATCATGAAAATACGAAAAGGGGTAATTCTTTGGCTTATTTAATGACTAAAAAAATTTTTCTACCCATGAACTTTTTTTTGCTGGTGGATTCTAAAAACAAAATGCATTTTTACTTTATCATACGCAGTATGCTAAAGTATTGTAATCATGCCGAAAAAAAATGAGATTTTAGCGGAAATAGGTCTTTTGGGTCCCCTGAACATTTTTGACCAAGGTACAAAAAATGTCTCTGTGTGTGTGCGCGTGTGTAAACGATTTTTGTTGCGACGATTCCGGAGAAACTACTAAAGGTATCGGGACGAAAGTTCATATTTAGAAGTTTCATGACCTAACTTAGAGCTGAAAAGCTTTTCGTTCAACAGGGTCCAAAGGAACTGGTAGTTTATTCTAAGCCTTTTTCAAGGATTTTGTAAATGAGCCGCCATTTCTGTAATTTCGTCAAAATAGTTAAATAATAAATTAAAGTAGAGGAAATTTTGAATAATTTATGCCTATTACATTTATTGGTAAAATTAATAGTTTAGCTGCAAGAGCAGCTATTTGATCGAGATCGGTCGCATCTGCATTGATATGATACTACATAGTAGCCAGAATTTTGACAAATATTTTTTTTTGTGCTGTCACCCTCGAAAACAGCTGATTTCATCAGAGGTTGGAGAACCGCTATGGAACGTTGCCGCTCTAGTGCGGCAAAGTACAAAATACAAATTTCAAATAAAATGAGACCACCAATTTGATTATTTGTTGATAAGAAATATCAACTCGTCTTTATATCTAATTCTAAAAACGATCAATTGAGAAAATTGTAAATAAAGTATAGCGATGAGTGTAGTTTTATTTTAGTATGTTGGTATGGATGTGACATCTACAGTGTCATGAACAAATATAAATCTGTTAGAATTTGAATTAGCTTTTTAAACTTGACGTTTCGTCAAAGTGGTACCAACCTAACATTTCCTATACAGAAATTAACCATTTTGTATTTATTTTTTTAAATAGATAGTTCTCAGAAAGCAATACAATAAACGTTGATGTCACTCCTGCCGAAAACTAGATAGCGTGACTCGCGCACATGCGACGGCGACGCTCCGCCTTCGGTGACGCGCCGCACCACCGCTTGTCGCGCTATTCCGTACTTTCGTACTTGTGACATAAATAACTATTATTCTAATGACGTAGTGTAGGTAGTGTCAAATGTTGGTGCTTTGACAATACCTACGATTTATCTCAAAAAAATAGATTCTCATGCAGCTAAAGTATTAATTTTATATATTGTATGATAAAGTCATGTACATGGCCACATCAGATTTTTTGTTTTGTTCTTAAGCATTTTAATCTCTTGTAGTTTTTTCGTATTTACCACCATTATCGAGAAAAAAGTAATAGAAGCTTTTCTGTGTTTCGCTAGATGAAATTATTTTTTTCAAATAATTGGTCTAGTATGCCTCTCCTTGATTTCCATAACCTTTTGTTCGTATTTATTTTGACATTTTATTCGCCACCAACTGTAAAAATTAAAACTACGATGGCGCGGTTTCTGTAGCAATGATTTATTACAATACAAAACTATCAAGTAATAACAATAACAAGGAAACTACGTTATAAAAACCTATCACCTACACTTACATTTAAATACTCCCGACCCAAAATTGAAAAATGTGCTGGGGCGCCATCGTGCATATACCACATTTCATTTCTCAGCAAAAGAAGTAAGTGTTCCAGTAGTATAGGCAATTCTTGTTGCAAAAAATGCCGGTATAGGTGACCATTAACTCCATACATTTAACGAGAACTACTCTTGGAAATGTGTTTCTACGATTCCATGTGGATTTTCTTCAACGCATAGGTGGTTGTTGTGAAAATTGAAAATTGTATTCCTTGAAAAATTGGCTTCGTCGGTAAACAGTATTTTACAATCGAAATTTTACAATCGAAACTGCTAGCATATTAAGGTACCACTGCTAGAAATTAATCCTTAAAGGAAAATCTCGAGGAAGGAGGGCCCGCGCCTGCGCCTGCCCCTTTGAATGTGATAAGGGTATAGGAGAGAATCACGCAGGACCCGCCAAACAACTTCATGACTAATATTTAAATGTTCACCGATTTTCCTGGCGCTAGTACCTGCATTTTCTTCTATTTAATTTAGAATAGCTTCTTCGATCTGTGGTGTTCTAACATTACGTGGTCAACCTACATCACGGGTATTCTTATTTAAAGTTCCAGTTTCCACAAGACGCCTGTGAATATTTGAGAATATTCGATGATCAGGTATCATCCTATTGGGATAGCGTTCCATGTACAGACTCTGGCTTCTGTTGCGTTTCCATTCGCAAGGTCATAGATTAAATGCATCTCAAGCCATTTCAGAATTTGTATAATTTGGCATTCTTAAGTGAATACGTATATCGAATATTTAAACAAACACTTTTACACCATACAGTTTAAAATTTAAACCTTTAATTTACAAACACTTGTGGTCAAAAATTAATATTTCAACTGCAAACTGTCAAAATAAATACATACAAAATAAAATTAAAAACAGGTATTGAGATATACTGCTTTTCTTAGACTGCTGTTTTTCCATAAAATTGCCAATATATCAAAAAGTATAAAGTTTTGGGAAGGTAAAGTTATTTTTCGCTGTCGTAAAAATTTGCGAGGAATTCAAAATTGTGCCGAATTATAGGTTGTTCCATTTAAAAAAAAACCATAAGTGTGGGTAGGTAGTACCTTATGGAACACCCTGTATATACACTAATAATTTTAAAATGTTCGTCTTGGAGTGCTGTATATGCATATGAGTGAAATCAGTTTTAAAATATCTTTATTAACAGAGGTACAATCTTCCGAGATCGCACTGTTGAGACACCTGTATACACAATTGGCGCAAATTGTCTGAATGTCAGTCACGCCACCTTTTCAATATGCACCGTGAAAGAATTTTGTAGGTAGAGTAAAGCTTAAACCTTGAATATTTCCTTACTGTCAAAACGCGGGTAAAACCTTGATACCCGCCCGGTAACAACAATTTCTGTACGACCGATATTTATAGTGCATATTAAGGTGCAGGTTGCTATCATTTCGTCCTACTAAGAGAATTCGATCACGCCAAGTTAACTTATTATTAACTATATTATATTTTTTGTCAAAAACGACCAGTGTTAACTTATTACAATTAGTAATACACCATTTTGTCAAAAAATTAACTCCCCTGGCGCCATTGTACACGTTCTGCATTTTTTGTAATAGTCCGGGTTTGAATTAATTATTATCAGGTCGTACACCATCCTTTACTTACTTACATTTTCAAATGTTTATAATAGTTAACTTGTGTTCACCTAAATAATGATTACATTATCGAGAAAATGTATAATAAGCTGGGATCTTTCATCGATCAACAGGACTTATATTTGCCCCAAGAAGTTAATTAAAAATTAATTCACTGGCTAATAATTCTTTATGATGGGTTCGGCGCATCAATTCTCGGCTAGAAGAACGATAAATAACGTAGATATATAGATAACCCACCAGCGTTATATGAAGACACTGAAGTTATATTTACCGTAATCCTCGGCAATCGAGAGTTTATTAAGGGCAGCAACAAAAACGTTTATATCCAGCACCTAATATCTCACTTTCGCTCCACTTCTTTCTCTCTTTCCAACCCCCTTTCTTCGTTTATATCCCTCTTTCCATTTTTTTCGGGTAAAGTGCGATAGATCGGGCGTGATTGGAAATTATAGCCAAAACAAACTCGCCCGTTGAAATGTGCAATTTATATGCGAACACTCGCGCTTTTCCCCTAGGCAGCTGATTGCTTCGATTAAAAAATCTCGTGATATGCAACATTTAAACCAGTCATTAACAGCTTTTAATCGACAATCGACAATAAATTCCGGCCCGCAGGTGCGTTTGATAGTCGTTTTTGTATTTTTACATATTTTTTTAGTGTACACTGGCCAATTATAATCGACGCCTTACATAAACGTATATCCGATTCCCCCTAATAAAGCTGTTTAGCCTTGCAGATTTAACTCGGCTTTATGAATAAAAAAATATGATGACATTAAAAGATCTTTGACGTGAATGCTGTATGCATATTAGGGTGACAATATGCAATATGCTCTGCACGTTCTTAGGATCTCAATTTTCTCAATGTTGGGCAACATTTTGGGTCTTTTTGCTGTCCCAAAAGTTTTGATAGAACATTTTCGGTATATTAGGAATTTAGTTAGAATTAAATTACTTAACTTAAAATTTGTGTTACTTTTTGAGATTTTGTGGTTGCTTATTTTAAATATGGAAACAAGAATTCAAAATCCAAAATGGTGGATCCAATATGAAGGCATAATAGTCACAAAGACATAGGATTTGCATTAAAACGGATACTGTCAAACTCCGCGGTTGCTATTTAGTAATTTTGAATAAAACTGGCTGGACCAATTTGGCTGCCAATGTAGGAAACGGGTCAAATTTCAACAAAAAGTTGTACTCCTGTATTTCGGGTGTCAATGTTAACAAATTTAGTATAACAGATTCAAACCTGCAAATGGCAGCCAAAATGTTAAGAAACGTCGGATACGATACAACTACCCGAGGTAAAAAATTCTAAATTCAAATTGCTTCCAATATGCTTCAGTAACTCTTTTAATCCTATTATTTCAGGATTACTTTGTATCAGTAAGGACAGTATAGTGGTAGCCCGGTTGCCCTGATACAGTTTCTACATCATGGTAAAATTGCAGGGTTTGAAAAAACCCAACCCACTGGGCCCAAGTGGGTTTCTTCGGGCCTTTTCGGGTTTTTTCGTGTAAAAGTGGGCAATAGTATATATTAACTAAACCCATACCGTAACCGATTTTTTATGATGTAAAACCCGTAACCGTAACCGAACCAAAACATGTATAAAATACTGAAACTGAAATCTCAACCTGGGTAAAACCGAAACGCTTCTATTGAAAATTCTAGTAGGTACTTATTTTATGTTATACGTAAATGGGAAAAATTAATGTGTTCGACATCAAAGTCAAAACCGGAATTGAAATCGTTTCAGTAAGTGTATAACGAAGATAACCAAAACGTTCTGTTGGACAAAAAACCAATACAACAACCCAAACCGTTTCCAGGTCGAACAAGCAGTTAAATTAGTGCAAGTGTATAGATATTTACTTGACAGGGACACCACTAACAGCGTCGACTGGTGAACTCAATGTGTTTGTGGTGGTTCGTATGTTGTTATTTTCTTAACTTATTTACAAGACTGAGTGAATAAGAATATATAAGTTTTGTTCTGAATTGTTAACTGAAAGTGTCTATTATTTGTGTTGCGTACTAAAAGTAAAATAAAACCTGTATTACAGTTTGAAATTTATTTTTGCCCATAACGAATTTTCAATAAACACCTTTGTTTATTTCAAGCCAGCCCAACTAAAAAAACTCCAAATATTTCAAAATGGTGCGCTCTGAAAAAAACGAGAGGGTTTTTTCAAGTGGGCCCAACCCGAAAAAAACCACAGGGTTTTTGTCGGGTCGGGCCCATTTAGGGGAACCCTGTAAAATTGTCCGCCCAGATCGTTGCTCTTACATTCTTGGGAGAAATCCATGTGTGATTCCAGGAAATGGATTTTAAAGGGATCTATTGCATCCTATAGCTTTATAAAAAGACAATTTTATATAATTTCATGCCCTGCGATTACCCAAATAGTTTGTAACAACATTAGTAAAACATTGACAACTGTTTGTTTCAGGTGGATTTAATTATTATTCGAATTTTTATCGCTTATCACCTGCGTAAGCTGAGAATCTACAAATTCCCTTCATAAATTTTAGTTATAAAAATCTATCGTTGCTTTTGACCATTGCCTTTTATAAGACCAAGTTGAAGTAAGAAAGATCTTTAGATTTTACCTAAATGAAATTAAAAGGGTTATTTTCCTGGAGAAAGTGAAAATGAAAAAAAATGTGAAATGTACCTTTTTCTTCTGTATCTAATGATATAACGCAAATAATGTTTGATTACCGATTTACGGAGAATTTTTGCTACCATATGTTACTTGTTTGTATTATTTTTTGTGATACAGTACGACAATGCAATTCCCTTTTGTGCAATGTAGCAGCTTCCCAAGTCTATTGTAAAAGCGATAATTTTAAGACCTTTAAAAAAATTCACAAACGTTCAACAAAAGCACCAAAACGCTGTTTTTTGTTGCGTACGTAATTTCCAAATAGCCATTGAACGCCCTGTAAAGGTGTGTCTACATACCCATCAGTAATCATTACAGAGGTCGACAAATTTGAATTTGTTGTCAGTAACTTTAAATCTTTAAAATCTATCGTTGCTCTTATGAGCGATGAATGAACAATGAAAACCAGTTCAGAGCCAGTTTTTTTTTTCTGATAAAAATTTTGGAATATTTTGCACCTTGAGGGGAGGCTGCTCTACGTCCAGTGCGTGCTTTAGGTTACAACAGCTAAAAATTACATTTTACCCACGCTAATAAACAAATTTTCTTTACAAACCTAAAAGTTCGGCTTTTTTTCTTCAATTCATAATAATTAATATACAAATTCATACATGGAGCAAAATATCATCAAACATCGTTCATCTATTGGTTTGCTGTGCTTCAAGTAATATCTAGAAATTTTATAAATTGTTATAATCCTGGTTTTAAAATTAAAGCTGCAATCTGAAAGCATAGAGCAACTATGGCAAAAATGTAATTTTTATTTCTCTGTAAAGAATAGACAGCAGCTAAGTGCACAGCTAGACTATGTAAGAATTGGCATTATTTTTGTAATAATTATTTTATTTAACGGGGAGGAATGTGATAATTGCTATTACTCTGTTTATGGGATCAACGTTATCCAGCGTTGGTCTGTGAGAGACATCCAACACGTAATCTTATCGCATGTGAAACTTTTTAATGGTTTTTATTCTCATGTACCTAAGGGCGTTCTTTGGTAATAGATTTATGACTTTTGTCATAAACTGTATAATATACTGCCGAGCGAGATATTTATGCTTTTAGGGCAACTGGCTTGCCATCTACACATTTCATTTAACTTGTAGCGTGAACCTTTTTCTCCTAATATGAAGTCAATGAGATAGAGAATCGCAAGCAATGATCGGCTTACGATCATTACTTCCTTACTTTGTGTTTAATATTAGTTTAATGTGTTTTGTATATTCTGACAACTCTTCAAAATATTTGGTGGATTTAGAGTTTCAGTTCATTGTTTTAATTCTTTTGTTTTAATTGTAAATAAATATTTGTTATTTTTTATTGTGATTTGAGTTTTACTTATGAGTAAGTTTCTTTTAGTATTTAAAGTGAGGAAACCAGCTACAATTTAATAGTAGATATTTTGATTACATTTTTATTGAGTTTAAATAGTGATTATCATGGGCTTGGTCTCATAAAATACTTCATTGGTCCTGACGCAAGAACATAGCGTGTTTAGAGAGATAAATTGCATAATGGTTAAGGTTGTGGTATTTAGATAAAGTTCTTAAAACTAAAATTATGGTTACTTACTAACCAGATTTTACCCACCCGACGAACTATTACAATTATAAATTACTTAATTCTTTACATGCCCAGCTAAAAAAGTAGTTTCTTATTATTACTAAACTAAGATAGTAGCCTACAGTACTGGTACATGAACAGCCGGCCCGTGGGTGAGGCTGGATACATCTACCTCTTCCACTGTTACCACTTTCTCGGCTTGGTAAATTTAATAATGAATTTTTGTTTTAAATAAGAAGCACTCTAGTGTTGTATACACTATTCTCACCCTATATAGAATGAATAATAAGTCATGCACATACTATTGATTTCCTATACTTAGAGCTTTGCACAAATCTATATGCTACGGTGAATACTGATAATGTAAAATCAAAACAAATGGATGTTATTAGCGAAACCCAAATTATCTCACAAAATAACCCTCACATTACCGTAACATTTACATATTTGTAAATCAATTCGATATTATTACTGTTAGTATGACTTTATTTCCAATTAATCGGATGTAGCTTGTTAATGAGATTTGAAGATAGTTTTGTGAATATTTCAAATTAATATAAATACAATGGAAATAACATAATGTAACTATAAACACTATCTGTTCTGTTTACATAATTATATTGTTGAAAACTGCTGTTGTTAGCTAAAATCTAATTATAATACTATGAAAAACAGGACCTGACCTTGTAATCATTTACTAGGAATTTCCATTAACGCAATTACGGTTTACAAAATTAATTTGAACTGAATATTATTTTAACACCCGCAAAATCGAAAAGTTTGTCAGACTGCGGTGCCATATGACATGTTTTGTATAACTGTTTTTATGTATTTTTATGTGTTGCTTATTGGCTTGGAGTAATTAACCTCAAAGTACTAAATTGCAGTGATTGCTGTTCGTAATTAACACGGCCATGACATTTCTACCACCTGCCATCGATTTTCCAACGGTATTAATAATATACGTTAATGATAACTATGTAGGTACTCCAAACTACGTCACCTGTAATTTCAAAATTAGAGCACTTTGTTTGAGTTAATTGAAGCACATTATCATATGATGTCTGTCTAATTGTCTGACCATTAATATGTTGTACATACTATAATAATTAGCTCGGTATTCAACAATAGCAAGTCTAGTCAGATCATATTTTGGTCTGTGTTATACAGGATGAGTCATTTGAATTATACTGTCGAATTGTATTGAAAATATATAAAAATAATTGGTTTATTTGGTTTGATGGTTATTTCCGTTTGAGCCAGAAGTTAGTGATATAGGTCCATGTCCTCAACCGAAACTTTGGAAATTAAAAAGTTCTCTTATGTTCTTTGTGTGTTTTTGCTGTTAAGGCAAGTTTCTGACATGCCATGGCTATGGACATTAGGGTGGTCCAAAAAACGAACTTTTCGCTATTGGGCAACGATCCCCGCCAATCGGTTCCTTTACCAGAAAAACACCTCACCACCGAGCACCTCTTTTATTCGTTTTTCTTTCACGTTTCGGATTTAGAAAAAAAGTTGCGGGAGATTTTCAGAAGTTGTTCAGAGCTCTCCAACGAACAAATCCACAACCATTTTTTTTTGTTCACCACCCCCTGCCCTCCACATAGTACTACCCTAAATATGAGACAAAAATTTCCCAAAATTTACAATTTTACAATGTACGTGTTTTAGTATTGTATTTGGCAGAAGTGATTATTATTGGATTATTGGCATTTTTTAAGTCATTTATAACTAATTTGAAATTGTTTAAACAATTTGCATTTGTTTTAAAAAATATACGAATGTACGTCCATACTTTTCCATTTTTTGCAGAAGTTATTAAATTATTGGATTTTTTGTCATTTATTAACTAGTTAGCAATTGCTTCAACAAATATCTATACAATGTTGCGGACATATTTTCTATATTTTAAACAAAATATTATTAGGAGCATTTTTGGCCATTTACTAACTAATTTGCAATTGTTTAAACAAATGCCATTTATTTACAAAAATATACAATGTTACAGACTTTTTTCTTTTTTTCTTGAGAAATTGTTATTAGATTGTTGGTATTGTTTGTCATTAACTAACTAGTTTGCAATTATAATAATATAATAATACCTATATTGTAGACTTCCGCGGTCTGAGTCAATAATATATTGATTTCCGGGTGGAAACCGGGTTGAGGACTTTGAAGCAGTCGATGTTTCGCGCTCTGTTGCAAGAGGCATCTTCAGGACTAAGTTATCAAACCAAGCGCTAATAAGATAAATAAATATAAAATATACAATGGTACTGAGTGTACTGACGTATATTTTTGGCAAAAATTATTATTGTATTTCTTGTCTTCTTTCCTTGCCAAATTTGTTAACCAATTTTCAATTATAACCTATAATAATTGAATCGCCGTGTTCGAAAACAGTACATGTCCATAGGATTTACATTGGACTTGTACTGTTTTCGAACTCGGCGATTCAATTAGTATTTCAACCATAATACTTGTTTGACCGACATCGTAAAACCTCCAAAATTACAAAAAATACCATGAAACCTATAATAATTTTTGCCAAGATTTCTTGGCTGTACTTCACAGTATTTCTTGATAGTACGTATTTACGTACTATCATTGTATATTATTGTTTAAACAAATTTATTGGTTCAAACAATTGCTCATTAACTAACAAATTATAAAAAACATGCAAACAATGTAACAATAATAATTTCTACAAACAAAACAAAATCTTTGTTTAAAAAATTGATTTTTTTTAAAGAATTGCAAATTCGTTAATAAATGACAAAAAATGCCAATAATTTAATATTAGTTTGTTCAATAAATATAAAACATATATCCGTGGTAATGTATATATTTGTTTAAACAAATAGTATTTCTTTAAACAATTACAAATTAGTTATAAATGCCATAAAACTGACAATAATCTAATAATTATTTATGCAAAAAATATAGAAAATTATATCCATTACGATGTATATATTTGTTTAAACAAATGGTATTTGTTTAAACAATTGCAAATTAGTTAATAAATGACATACTAATAATGTAATAATGTTTGCAAAATTAGAAAAATATGTGCGTAACCACATATATTTTGGTTTAAACAAATTGTAATTGTTTAAACAATAGCTAATTAGTTAATAAATGATAAAAGTGCAATCATTTAATAATTGTTGCAACAAAATGACAAAAAACATGTCGATAATCCAATAATATTAATTTCTGTCAGAAAAATAATAAATCACGTAACTCTGTAAAATAGTAAATTTGGGAAAATGTTGCCTCATTTTTAGGGTACTGCAGAATAGGGTGGGGGCTGTGAAAAAAAAAATAGTTCTGGTGGATTTGATCTTTGGGAAGTTCTGAACAATTTTTAATAGTCTACCGCAACTTTTTTTTCTAAATCCGAAAAGTGAAAAAAAGCGGAAAAATATGCATTTTTCCAATGTATTTTAAATGGGAAATTGAGGTGCTCGATGGCACGTGTTAACGTTAACCGATTTTCTTTTTTCAAATTTAGGGGGATTTTTTTTCCGTAAGGAACCCGTTGGTGGGGATCGTTGCCATTCAGCAAAACATAAGATTGTGCAATGTACAATTTGGACCACCCTAATGGACATGCCAGTTTCCGCACTTTCAAACTTCTAACCTTTCTAATGCCAAAGGGAGATGTGGAGCTGTGGGAACTGTGGATATACCAGCCCCCACACTTTCAATTTTCGAATTCTACTAATTCTAATCTCAAAGTTTTGTCTGTAGTTTTGTACTGGTTTGTGCTGCCAACTATAGTTTTGTACTTCTTTCGATTCCGAGTTATAAGCATACTTCGTAGGGGAGCTGTAAACATCCCAGTCCCTCACTTTCAAATTTCGAACTCTTTTATTCCCAAAGTTTTGTGTGTAGTTTTGTGCTGCAAATTAGAAGTTTTATACTCCTTTCTATTCCAAGTTATAAGCATTTTTCGCGGGGGGCTGTGGACATGCCATCTTTCAAATTTCTAACTTTTTCTAATGTCAAAGTTTTGTGCTAGTTTTGTACAGATTTGTAAACTTCAAAACAAAATCGCGCCCGTTCCGCACGCACGCCTCACATAGAAAAGTGCTTATCACCCAAAACAGCACTTTCAGTTAGCCACACAAAACAGCATAATAGTTTAGCATCGAAAAACGATTGATTTTGTTTTGAATTTGGTTCTATTTTTCGGCGCAAAACAGCACAAAACTAGCACAAAACATTAGTATAAACGTTTGAAGTTTTGAAGTGGGAACTGGTATGTTTACTACAGACTCCCTTCAGAAAATTGCTTACAACTCCGAATCGCAAGAAGCTCAAAACTTTTGGTTTGTGGCACAAAACTTGGTCCTAAGCAAAATTTCAAATTTTGAATGTGGTGGGTTGATGATATGGACCTTCGTGACATTGGTAGGAAATGTTGAAACATACAGAACGTAGCTCATGTGGGATGTATGGAATTGCTCTTTTGAAACAAATGAATTTTAATAATGATGATTGTAACATAAAGTTGGTGATATTGATAATAATACGTAAACAAATTCTCTTCAGTTTTGGATATTTGGTTCCATCAATGTGCACCACATTTATCGCCTATGTTATTCGATACTGAACCATAGCGTTGGTAAATTCTTTGGTCTCGCTCCACTATCTCATGATTCTCTTCTTCTATCGTCTATCTCTTCATCGTCACATCCTCGAGATGTGTTAATTACCTTATCCTGTCACCTGGTATTCGCCCATTATGTTGATATTCATTGTGACTCGTTCCTTTCTGTACTGAAGCGTACGTAGTTTAATAACTTAGGATTTTGTTGGATATTGTATCGTTCATATTTTCATCATTTTCAATTATAAATTATATTCACTATCATTCCCATCCTATTTTACTGCCAAAAGATACACATAATAACTACTTCTCTTGAATACTATTCTACAATTGAATAACGTCAACGTCGTCGTCAATCTATTTTCCATTTCATATTCTATATTTCAAAATGATACATTTGAAGTTATGTGGTTCGTTGTTAGGGATAAAATAATGTTTAGTTTTATATTGCCATCGACAAATAACACAGCATTCGATATATGTATGCAAAACTACTTGAGGCATTTACCGTTGCGACGTAAGATAAATGTGTGTGCAGGTCCGGTCCGCAGGCATTCTCCTGAAAAATTTATGGTCGGGTAAGGGCTATGGCGTAGCTGATATCGTGAGAAAAGTAAACATCTGTTCTCGTGTGGTTTCCTTGGCAGGACGAACGAAGAAAATGCGGCAACTGGAAGCTCTATGGCGCTCGTGTAACGGATTCGACAATACAATTACAGTGGCGTGCGGTAGCTGTTTAATTAAACCGACTGGGCTCAATATTGCTTATTGAGGTTCAAATTGTACAGCCGAGTTACTGTTATGGTTATTGAAGTGGTTTTAGGGCTACCTCCACCGTAATTTATACCGAAAGATACATACGTGCGTTTACGTAGTTGAAACAGTGAACTTACTGCCAATAAACACAATTAATAATGAATTTTATGTTTATAAAACTGTTTTCCTCAACTTGTTATAACGTAGGCACCCACCAGGGGAAAAAATCTGTTACAAATCAGTCCGTAGAAAATAGATGTGTAGAAATTTGCATTCAAAAACAACACTTATTTCGCTATTTTCAGAAAATGCAGATAGGGTGCGGGGGAGTGATAAATTGGTGGTGATAATTTTCATAAACTTGTCTATAGCTCAATAGCCGTAAATGTTATGAACGTACAAATTAGTAAATAGAGTCTGCTTTAAAAATTGTGGCGGTAGTGTTTACTGCTAGAACCAGAAACCTTCCTCGACGGAGGTGGATTTCCCTCCTATCCTCAATTTACAATGGCTGTCTCCAAATTGGATATTTTCCAACATCATGGAAGCGCGCAGATGTCCTAATGTTTCCTAAACCAGGAAAAAACAACACAAAAGTCGATAGCTATAGACCAATTAGTCTTTTACCTACGATGTCGAAAATATTAGAGTAAACCATTGTGCGACGTTTAAAAGAATACTGCGAAGAAAAATCAATCATTCCTAATATCCAATTTGGGTTTGGTGAACACTATTCAACACTTCACCAGTTACTCCGAATAACCGAATACATAGAGCAAGGATATGATAAGAAAAAATACACAGCAGCTGCTTTTCTGGATGTTGCCCAAGCTTTCGACTCGGTCTGGATCGAGGGACTAAAATATAAGCTTTTTAAATAAAAGCAATAATCTTTTCCATCCTCGCTAACAGATCATTTGCTGTGAACATTAACAATGCAAAGTCAAACATTAGAATAATCCGAGCTGGTGTGCCTCAAGGTAGCATCTTATCACCAACATTGTTTAATATCTACCTTCATGACGTACCAACTGATGTAAAAGGAATACAAGGTATGTTTGCTGATGATATTGTAATACTTACACAAAGTGATAGCTTAGAACTGACAATAGTAGAGTTGCAAACATCTGTAAAACATCTTAATACATGGTTACATAAATGGGCTATCAACTTGAATGCCAATAAATGTGAAGCAAAAATTTTTACGCTAAGAAAATTTATTAATCCAACTAAAATAATGATTGACGACAACGAAATACAATGGAACCCGGCAGATGATGCAGTAAAATATCTTGGAGTGCACTTAGACCAAAGATTAACCTGGAAGTTACACATCAATCGAAAACTCAACCAAGGCTACTCAAGACTGCAAATGCTTTACCCTGTCATCAATAGAAAGTCACCTCTGCGCCTAGAATGTACTTAAGCTACTATACAAAATGCTACTTAGAAGTCTAGTGACGTATGCGTGCCCTATATGGAGCACTACATATAAATCAAACGCCAACAAAGTGAAAGGATACCAAAACAAAATACTACAAACAGCCACCAACACCCCTTGATTTGTCAGGAACAGCCAATTACATGATGAACTAAACATTGGTACCATCGAGGAATTTATCAAAAAAACCACTAAAAAGTTTATAGAAAAGCTGGATACATGTAATAGCGCAGTGCAACACAACCTAGACATACACACTAGACTGCAGAGGAAGTTACCGCAAGACTTAATCTAAAGAAAAAATGGGAAGTAACTTCGAGGCACCATCGGACCTTTACATTATTTAATGTCAATATGTAAAATGTAAAATATTAACCATACTATGATATGACAATGTATGTTGAATTGGTAAATTAAATATTAAAACAAAAAATAAAAAAAAAGTCCAGCCTTCAGGCCAGAATTAATTTGTTAAAGGTAGCAAAGAATCGGAGCTGACCATATTAGGTCAATATGCTGGGATGACTGATATGTTCTGCTGATAAGTTTCTGTCTCCAATGTTCTTAATACAGACACGGTGGCTCTAATATCTAAACTATAAATTTAAAAAGTTGAATTCTTTCATTCAAATAGAACATTTTTCAATATCTCAATTTACAAAATACTATGAATTTCAATTTGTTTTTCTATTAACAGTTTAGCTTGATCATTTTCTGCTTTGAGCAATTCCTATGAGGCTTGTTCTAATATTAAAATTTTAGCGCAGCATTTTATTGCAATTAGGTTCGAAATCATAATAGGACAGTTAACTTATCTTAATAAATATCCTTATTACCAAATTCATGTGAATGATTATCAACAGGGATAAACTAAATATCTCTGCTAAATATAAATGTTTTGCCATATAATTTGATAGTTGGGTTTATAGACGACTATTAAATTTTTTTACTTTATCATACGCAGTATGATAAAGTATTGTAATCGTGCCGAAAAAAAAAATAGAGATTTTAGCGGAAATAGGTCTTTATGGGTCCCCTGAACATTTTTGATCAAGGTACAAAAAAATGTCTGTGTGTGTGTGTATGTCTGTGTGTAAACGATTTTTGTGGCGACGATTCCGGAGAGACTACTAAAGGTATCGGAACGAAAGTTCATATTTAGAAGTTTCATGACCTAACTTAGAGCTGAAAAGCTTTTGGTTCACAAGGGTCCAAAGGAACTGGTAGTTTATTCTAAGCCTTTTCACGGATTTTGGAAATGAGCCTCCATTTCTGCAATTTCGTGAAAATAGTTAAATAATAAATTAAAGTAGAGGAAATGTTGAATAATTTATGTTTATGACATTTTTTGGTAAAATTCATAGTTTAGCTGCAAGAGCAAATTCTATTTGATCGAGATCGGTCGCATCTGCATTAATATGAAACTACATAGTAGCCAGGATTTTGACAAATATTTTTTTGTGTTATCACATTCGAAAACAGCTGATGTCATCAGAGGTTGGAGAACCACTATGGAACGTTGCCGCTCTAGTGCGGCAAATTATAAAATACAAATTTTAAATAAAATAAGATCACCAATTTGATTGTTTGTTGATAAGAAATATCAACCCGTTGTTATCTAATTGTAAAAACGATAAATTGAGAAAATTATAAATAAAGTATAGCGATGAGTGCAGTTTTATTTTAGTATGTTGGTAGGGATGTGTCATGAATAAATATAAATCTGTCAGAATTTGAATTACCTTTTTAAGGTGCGTTTTCCTTAGTGATAATGACAGTGGTAGCAGACGCCATTATAGATTTCCAATAGAAAATTGCTAGTGACTCATGTTTATATACATGCAAACTAATATGTGTCATTATCACCATATGTAAGAAATACTATAATTTCGTATTCTACCACCGCCATTAGCTACCATTACCTACCAGTCGACACGCACCTTTAAACTTGTCGTTTCGTCAAAGTGGTACCAACCTAGCATTTACTATACAGAAACTTTTTATTTATTTTTTTAAAATACGTATTTCTTAAAAAGCTACACAATAAACGTTGATGTCGCTCCTGCCAAAAACTAGATAGCGCGACTCGCTCACATGCGACGGCGACACTCCGCCTTCGGTGACGCGCCGCATCACCGCTCGTCGCGCTATACCGTACTTTCGGCATTTGTGACATAAATAACTTTTATTCTAATGACGTAGTGTAGGTAGTGTCAAAAGCTGATGCTTTGACAAAACCTACGATTTATCTCAATAGAATAGATTCTCATGGAGCTAAACAGCTAAACTATTAATTTTATATATTGTATGATAAAGTCATGTGCCTGGCCACATCAGATCTTTTTACATTATATAAAATGGTTCAGTCCGTATAAAGCCTGGAATTTTTCAATGGAAACTCAATTGATTTTTAGATTCCTGAAATCAAGGATTGGTAATGTTTTTTACTTTATCATACGCAGTATGTAAAGTATTGTAATCGTGCCGAAAATTTTTTTTGAGATTTTAGCGGAAATAGGTCTTTATGGGTCCCCTGAACATTTTTGACCAAGGTACAAAAAAATGTCTGTGTGTGTGTGTGTATGTGTGTGTGTGTGTGTGTGTGTGTGTGTGTGTGTGTGTGTGTGTGTGTGTGTACCCAATTTTTGTTAATTCATTTCCGGAGAAACTACTAAAGGTATCGGCACGGAACTTCATATTTAGAAGTTTCATGACCAAACTTAGAGTTGAAAAGCTTTTGGTTCAAAAGGGTCCAAAGGAACTGGGTGTTTACTCCAAGCCTTTTTCAAGGATTTTAGAAATCAGCCGCTATTTCTGTAATTTCGTCAAAATAGTTAAATAATAAATTAAAGCAGAGGAAATTTTGAATAATTTATGCCTATGACATTTTTTGGTAAAATTAATAGTTTAGCTTTTTAGTTTACTCTAAGCCTTTTTCAAGGATTTTGGAAATGAGCTGCCATTTCTGTAATTTCGACAAAATAGTTAATTAATAAATTAAAGTAGAGGAAATTTTGAATAATTTATGCCTATAACATTTTTTGGTAAAATTAATAGTTTACCTTCAAGAGTAAATTCTATTTGATCGAGATCGGTCGCATCTGCATTGATATGAAATTACATAGTAGCCAGGATTTTGACAAATATCTTTTTGTGTTGTCACATTCGAAAACAGCTAATCTCATCAGAGGTTGGAGAACCACTATGGAACGTGCCGCTGTAGTGCGCAAAATTATAAAATACAAATTTCAAATAAAATAAGATCACCAATTTGATTGTTTGTTGATAAGAAATATCAACCCGTCTTTATATCTAATTCTAAAAATGATACATTGAGAAAATTATAAATAAAGTATAGCGATGATATAGTTTTATTTTAGTATGTTGGGAGGGATGTGTCAGGAACAAATATAAATCTGTCAGAATTTGAATTACCTTTTTAAGGTGCGTTTTTATTAGTGATAATGGCAGTGGTAGCAGACGCCGTTATAGTATTTCCAATAGAAAATTGCTAGTGACTCATGTTTATGTACATGCAAACTAATATGTGTCATTATCACGATATGTAAGAAATACTATAATTTCGTATGCTACCACCGCCATTAGCTACCATTACCTACCAATCGGAACGCACCTTTCGTCAAAGTGGTACCAACCTAGCATTTACTATACAGAAATCATTTATTTTTTTACATACGTATTTCTTAAAAAGCAACACAATAAACGTTGATGTCGCTCCTGCCAAAAACTAGATAGCGCGACTCGCTCATATGCGACGGCTACACTCCGCCTTCGGTGACGCGCCGTATCACCGCTCGTCGCGCTATTCCGTACTTTCGGTATTTGTGACATAAATTACTATTATTCTAATGACGTAGTGTAGGTAGTGTCAAATGCTGATGCTTTGACAATACCTACGATTTATCTCTATAGAATAGATTCTCATGCAGCTAAACTATTAATTTTATATATTGTATGATAAAGTCATGTGCCTGGCCACATCAGATTTTTTGTATTAATTTTCTTTATTCATTAATTGTATGCATATAATGCTTGCATGACTTGTGAAAACTGGCTGGACTACTTATGAATCAACCTCCAACAATCTTAACTATGCAATAAAAACACTTTAATCAACTGAATTTAAATCAACTGAATTCGTGTAGGCACCTTACCATATGCCTACAACAGATAAGGTTCTTACAAGAGATTGTATTAGAGATATGTTTATAAATTATATTCAATCAAACAATATTGATAGTATTCTGATGAATACTCTTCTTTTACAAAAAAAACTCTTCCTTTACTGTTTCAGTTTCCTCAAAATATTTGAACAAAGTTTACTTAATCAACTGAATTTAAATCAACTGAATTAGTGTAGGCACCTTTCCATATGCCTACAACAGATAAGGTTCTTACAAGTGATTGTATTAGAGATATGTTTATAAATTATATTCAATCAAACAATGTTGATAGTATTCTGATGAATACTATTCTATTGCAAAAAAAACTCTTCCTTTACCGTTTCAGTTTCCTAAAAATATTTGAACAAAGTTAAGCTTGAGTTTTAGCCCGAGGATGTCAGTGCAAATAATTTTTTATTCCGTTTTGCATAAAGACCTCCCCGAAAGTAAAATCTAGTGTACAAACTATCTATATAATTCACAGTTAGTGTAGGAAACTTGTTTGTCGTTTATTATTAATATAACGGAAAACTGTGTTTTATTGGGTTAACAAATAGAGCTTCAAATAAAAGTGCCAACTATGTGCTTGGTGCTGTCCCTGCCACCGGAATTTATTGATGTTGATGTGTATAAGTTCAATTGTTTTAATTCCCGCGTTCAGTTCACTGTGGAGAGGGAAGTCGACAGGTCTTTGCCATTCTTGGATGCTTTATTGGCGAGGGGTGAGGAAGGCGAAATTAAGATCAGAAAAAAACTAACTTCGGTGTATACTTGAACTTTCAATCAAACCATCATTAATCAAAAACTTAACATGGTCACGGCTTTGAATAACCAGGTTATGGAACTATCACATCCAGATTTGCTCACCAAGAACAAACACATATTGCTTAAACTGTTTTTGAATAATGGTTACCCCAGACACATACTTAAGACATTACTTTTTGGTGCCAATCCTAGAAGAGTGGTCATTGTCATAACGGCCCCGACCAGGAGTTTATAGCAGGTTTCCCTTCATACCTGGTTTTTCGCACCTCATCCCTAGAATATTTTACACTGAAAATTTGAAAATTGCGTACTACAATATAAATATGTTCAGGGGACCAAATGGGGCATATTTCTGCTAAAATAAAAAAAAATTCGGCACGATTACAAAACTTTATCATACTGCGTATGATAAAGTAAAAAATCTAATTCTCAGAGAAAATTATAAACTTTAGGCCTTTTGCGGGGACCTAAATATTTTTCAATTGCACCAAGTTTTTCGTTGTTTATGTAGGCGCTTAGGGACAACTTAGTATCATCTTGAAATGTTGAATTCCGAAAAAAGAGCGTTTTTTTCGATACACCTTATTGTACATATATTGTATAATCGGAATGTTTAATCAAACTATTAAATTTTTTATTGGGGTGCAGTATGGGTGAAGGGGGCGCTTGGGTGCTAGCAAGTAAGCAAAGAGATGCACAAAAACTGGTTCGTTTTGTCCAAAAACAAAAACAGTGAGTTCTTACATAATGGGGAGTTATATGGTCATAGTGAGCGTGAAGCGCCAATTCTGATAAAATTTATTTAAATGTGGTCAATTTAGCATAAATTGCCATTAAATGGTGGATTCCTATCACCAAGATACATCCATTAGTCACGCTTATTTAAGCCGCCAAACAGTTAACTAAAGATGAAAAAGCAGTCCCTATATGCCCTTATATGCGCGAGTTCAACTCGTTATTTGTTACTTGTTTGGGTAAAGTAGGTACCCTGTAATTTTATGATATAGGTGAGCGTCTATAATATATTATAAAATAAATGAAAAAAAAAGCAATTAACAGCGTTTGCACGGTTTACAAAAAGCACTAAAGCATTTCTGGTCCTATGATTAAAATCAGGAATAAGCCTATTTGCATTGCATTAAAAAACTGCTTGCCATTCATAAATCTTTATTTGTCTTGTGGATCTTCTGCGCGGTTCTGCTTTTATTTCTCCCCGTTAGTACACTTCGTAGTCAATTAAAGCCTAAAAGCTTCGCCGCAAAGCAAATAAAACGCCGTTTTACATCACAGTCCTGCGCCGTAAAAGTTTTACCCGGATTTAACCACACATCCCAAAATTTAGGCACCGATTCCTCATTTCACTCGCTTCATTTTTAAGGTCTTGGCTCGGCCCGAAATGTACATTTTCCGGGCAAACTACATAAAACGCATATATGCGGAGACAAGGGTCACCGGAGGCATAAAAATGTTCTGGCCGAGACAGCTCCCTGAATTTCTGCTTTTTATTTCGGGGGCGTGAAATATTCGGGGCGTAAATTAAAACCGGAAATCGCTGAAATTTTTTAACACTCACCCTCTTTGGAATTCCTGCGGTCAGAGAGATTTTACCGTTTGGGAAGTAAATGAAATTTCCATAAAGGTAAAAAGGGGGGCTTTACTGTAAATTTATATCAGTACTTTGACGAACCTATCATAACCATCAGGAGGATGTTGATATGCGCGCATCCTTGCAATATTTTAAAACAGAATGAGGAATTAACACTTTTACAGTTGAGATAAAGTTTGACCTGATTTGTCGTATAGGATTTTGATGAACGTTTAAAATGATAGCATTAGCCATCAATATCTTACCGCTCAATTAAAAAAAAATATGCCTACAAAACCTATCTTTAAGTAATTTATAATGAAAATTTCTATCGGAATTATAACAAAGGACCCCACAAAAATGTTTTTCTACTTTGCATACACAATACAAACATTGTAACACTGTTTTCGGTGTCACAATTAACAAATTGTACATCGTTTTTAGTAACTTTTTCTAAGATTAGTACACACTGACACAATACACATTGATTGTTGATATCAAATACCTTATGTCAAACGTACAACAAATAATCACACACCCCTCTTTTTAATCGCTTGCTATCGCATAAACTGCTCAATATCACTATTCTATACATATTTAAACATCCGTATAACCTGCTATAGTATGGCCAAAGGATTTGGGGCATTCTTAGTTTTGCTGTATTCATCAAAATACACCAGCATGACATTTCGGTGATGTTATGCGACTCGGGTGTGATCGTCATCATTCTTTTCAACTAAACATCAAATCCCATTTTCAGATATAATGCAAGGACCACATTTAGTTTAATAAGGTATTATGTGAAGATCAAACCTACATCGTAGATATGAACATTTTAATTACTGCTGCGAGATTGTATATGCCCAATAAATGGTTTATTGTATATCAGCGTACACGTAGGAAGCCATAGTACATTTAACATAACATAACATAACACATTTAAAGTGTTGAGGATTTCTTAGTTTATGTAACGTATAAGTTTTCGGTATTATTTTGGGCCGAATTCTGCTCGTTTCAACACCGTATTCGTTATTGTCCGTCGCTTTCAACTTCGTCTTAGTTCTGGTTGTGTGCAACTAATTTGCATTACCTCCATCACATGTAATTTTACTAAGTATAATCTATTCCAATAAATTGTTACACCAACATTAGAATTTGGTTTTAATTATAATCCAATGTTACCAGGTAGAAACGGCTATTAAATGTTAACCGTTATAAGAATTTTTTAGTAAGTGCTTATTCTTTAAAGTAATTAATCAGTTACCGCTAAACACGTCTATTCAGATTATTATACTTATGGAACCAGTCTTTTAAGGTTACTTTTTAGGTTATGTTTCATGTATATATCACAGTAGGATTAAGTGTTGCCCCAAGCTCCATTATGATCATAGTTGCAACCTCGCTGATTATTTATTAAAACTTGTAGGCTAAAGTAGAGTAAAATTATTCACAATTTATTAGAATTTTTAATTTTTTTTTTTTACTTGTTTATTTTACGTCGGCCTAGTTCCGCAACTTAGGCCAATCACCGACGCTGAGGGCAGGCTACACACACCTAGGAATTTTGTCCTACTGAAGGAATTCCAACCTCCAGTAAGAGTTCTTTAACGTGCACGTCGCGTAATGACAGCACACGGGGCCACCGGCTTTACTTCCTCATCCGATGGAAGGCGGCATGCAAAGGTATTTGTTCTCTGCCTAAAATACCAGGACGGTCGATTTTAGCCCGAGTCGGAATTCGATCCCGGGCCTCCAGCGTAGATAGCAGCCGCTCTATCCTATACGCCATCGACCCCCCCTAGAATTTTTCATGATTCTATCCCGTCCTTACGAAGTTGGCAGTTACTACAATACTGCCATGTGGTACACGCAAAATACCCTAGATTCTAATTTAGCGCAATATAGTAATTACAATTTCTAAATTTATATAAAACTAATGACGCAAAGCAAAAAAATAGTATATTACACTCGTTTTATAAGACGTATTGGCGCACTCGTTCCATTTGGACACTCCTCGCTACGCTCGTCGTGCCCAAAACAACTCGCGCGCCAGTTGGTATAATTTTATACTATTTCAATTTCGATAAATGATTGTTTAAACTTTTACATGCGCTGTTTGATGACATTATAATATTTAGTCAGGAATATCTCCATTTTCATTAATGATATTTAATCAAAAAATATAATGCTGTAGTTGATGAATTGTATTTATTTCGCTTTCTTGCAACAGTCGACTTTCGAGATAACGATCTCGTCATCAGTTGCAAACAGCACATGTAAAAACAAAATGTAAAAATATAACTTACATTTCTAAAGGAGGTCGTACATGCCGTCGGGTGTGCACAAATATTAAATAACGTTAGTCACTGGCATGGTACATATGATAAGGTACGAAACACAATATAAAACTATACAATATAACGAAGCTGAAAACGTCAAAATGCGTACTCAATAGCAGGGGCGCCCTGCATTTTGAACCCAACTATACCCAAACTATTGGGTGATGTATAGGCGCTTGCCACCCGCCCTGAATTAAAAAAAACCTACTGACATTTTACATACTATAGTATGTATTGTGTAGCAAGAAAAGAAAGTGATTCCTAATCGGGAATGGGCACATTTTGAGCCCCGAAATCAAAATTTTTTGATATGTTTATAAATTATATTCAATCAAACAATGTTGATAGTATTCTGATGAATACTATTCTATTGCAAAAAAAACTCTTCCTTTACCGTTTCAGTTTCCTAAAAATATTTGAACAAAGTTAAGCTTGAGTTTTAGCCCCAGGATGTCAGTGCAAATAATTTTTTATTCCGTTTTGCATAAAGACCTCCCCGAAAGTAAAATCTAGTGTACAAACTATCTATATAATTCACAGTTAGTGTAGGAAACTTGTTTGTCGTTTATTATTAATATAACGGAAAACTGTGTTTTATTGGGTTAACAAATAGAGCTTCAAATAAAAGTGCCAACTATGTGCTTGGTGCTGTCCCTGCCACCGGAATTTATTGATGTTGATGTGTATAAGTTCAATTGTTTTAATTCCCGCGTTCAGTTCACTGTGGAGAGGGAAGTCGACAGGTCTTTGCCATTCTTGGATGCTTTATTGGCGAGGGGTGAGGAAGGCGAAATTAAGATCAGAAAAAAACTAACTTCGGTGTATACTTGAACTTTCAATCAAACCATCATTAATCAAAAACTTAACATGGTCACGGCTTTGAATAACCAGGTTATGGAACTATCACATCCAGATTTGCTCACCAAGAACAAACACATATTGCTTAAACTGTTTTTGAATAATGGTTACCCCAGACACATACTTAAGACATTACTTTTTGGTGCCAATCCTAGAAGAGTGGTCATTGTCATAACGGCCCCGACCAGGAGTTTATAGCAGGTTTCCCTTCATACCTGGTTTTTCGCACCTCATCCCTAGAATATTTTACACTGAAAATTTGAAAATTGCGTACTACAATATAAATATGTTCAGGGGACCAAATGGGGCATATTTCTGCTAAAATAAAAAAAAATTCGGCACGATTACAAAACTTTATCATACTGCGTATGATAAAGTAAAAAATCTAATTCTCAGAGAAAATTATAAACTTTAGGCCTTTTGCGGGGACCTAAATATTTTTCAATTGCACCAAGTTTTTCGTTGTTTATGTAGGCGCTTAGGGACAACTTAGTATCATCTTGAAATGTTGAATTCCGAAAAAAGAGCGTTTTTTTCGATACACCTTATTGTACATATATTGTATAATCGGAATGTTTAATCAAACTATTAAATTTTTTATTGGGGTGCAGTATGGGTGAAGGGGGCGCTTGGGTGCTAGCAAGTAAGCAAAGAGATGCACAAAAACTGGTTCGTTTTGTCCAAAAACAAAAACAGTGAGTTCTTACATAATGGGGAGTTATATGGTCATAGTGAGCGTGAAGCGCCAATTCTGATAAAATTTATTTAAATGTGGTCAATTTAGCATAAATTGCCATTAAATGGTGGATTCCTATCACCAAGATACATCCATTAGTCACGCTTATTTAAGCCGCCAAACAGTTAACTAAAGATGAAAAAGCAGTCCCTATATGCCCTTATATGCGCGAGTTCAACTCGTTATTTGTTACTTGTTTGGGTAAAGTAGGTACCCTGTAATTTTATGATATAGGTGAGCGTCTATAATATATTATAAAATAAATGAAAAAAAAAGCAATTAACAGCGTTTGCACGGTTTACAAAAAGCACTAAAGCATTTCTGGTCCTATGATTAAAATCAGGAATAAGCCTATTTGCATTGCATTAAAAAACTGCTTGCCATTCATAAATCTTTATTTGTCTTGTGGATCTTCTGCGCGGTTCTGCTTTTATTTCTCCCCGTTAGTACACTTCGTAGTCAATTAAAGCCTAAAAGCTTCGCCGCAAAGCAAATAAAACGCCGTTTTACATCACAGTCCTGCGCCGTAAAAGTTTTACCCGGATTTAACCACACATCCCAAAATTTAGGCACCGATTCCTCATTTCACTCGCTTCATTTTTAAGGTCTTGGCTCGGCCCGAAATGTACATTTTCCGGGCAAACTACATAAAACGCATATATGCGGAGACAAGGGTCACCGGAGGCATAAAAATGTTCTGGCCGAGACAGCTCCCTGAATTTCTGCTTTTTATTTCGGGGGCGTGAAATATTCGGGGCGTAAATTAAAACCGGAAATCGCTGAAATTTTTTAACACTCACCCTCTTTGGAATTCCTGCGGTCAGAGAGATTTTACCGTTTGGGAAGTAAATGAAATTTCCATAAAGGTAAAAAGGGGGGCTTTACTGTAAATTTATATCAGTACTTTGACGAACCTATCATAACCATCAGGAGGATGTTGATATGCGCGCATCCTTGCAATATTTTAAAACAGAATGAGGAATTAACACTTTTACAGTTGAGATAAAGTTTGACCTGATTTGTCGTATAGGATTTTGATGAACGTTTAAAATGATAGCATTAGCCATCAATATCTTACCGCTCAATTAAAAAAAAATATGCCTACAAAACCTATCTTTAAGTAATTTATAATGAAAATTTCTATCGGAATTATAACAAAGGACCCCACAAAAATGTTTTTCTACTTTGCATACACAATACAAACATTGTAACACTGTTTTCGGTGTCACAATTAACAAATTGTACATCGTTTTTAGTAACTTTTTCTAAGATTAGTACACACTGACACAATACACATTGATTGTTGATATCAAATACCTTATGTCAAACGTACAACAAATAATCACACACCCCTCTTTTTAATCGCTTGCTATCGCATAAACTGCTCAATATCACTATTCTATACATATTTAAACATCCGTATAACCTGCTATAGTATGGCCAAAGGATTTGGGGCATTCTTAGTTTTGCTGTATTCATCAAAATACACCAGCATGACATTTCGGTGATGTTATGCGACTCGGGTGTGATCGTCATCATTCTTTTCAACTAAACATCAAATCCCATTTTCAGATATAATGCAAGGACCACATTTAGTTTAATAAGGTATTATGTGAAGATCAAACCTACATCGTAGATATGAACATTTTAATTACTGCTGCGAGATTGTATATGCCCAATAAATGGTTTATTGTATATCAGCGTACACGTAGGAAGCCATAGTACATTTAACATAACATAACATAACACATTTAAAGTGTTGAGGATTTCTTAGTTTATGTAACGTATAAGTTTTCGGTATTATTTTGGGCCGAATTCTGCTCGTTTCAACACCGTATTCGTTATTGTCCGTCGCTTTCAACTTCGTCTTAGTTCTGGTTGTGTGCAACTAATTTGCATTACCTCCATCACATGTAATTTTACTAAGTATAATCTATTCCAATAAATTGTTACACCAACATTAGAATTTGGTTTTAATTATAATCCAATGTTACCAGGTAGAAACGGCTATTAAATGTTAACCGTTATAAGAATTTTTTAGTAAGTGCTTATTCTTTAAAGTAATTAATCAGTTACCGCTAAACACGTCTATTCAGATTATTATACTTATGGAACCAGTCTTTTAAGGTTACTTTTTAGGTTATGTTTCATGTATATATCACAGTAGGATTAAGTGTTGCCCCAAGCTCCATTATGATCATAGTTGCAACCTCGCTGATTATTTATTAAAACTTGTAGGCTAAAGTAGAGTAAAATTATTCACAATTTATTAGAATTTTTAATTTTTTTTTTTTACTTGTTTATTTTACGTCGGCCTAGTTCCGCAACTTAGGCCAATCACCGACGCTGAGGGCAGGCTACACACACCTAGGAATTTTGTCCTACTGAAGGAATTCCAACCTCCAGTAAGAGTTCTTTAACGTGCACGTCGCGTAATGACAGCACACGGGGCCACCGGCTTTACTTCCTCATCCGATGGAAGGCGGCATGCAAAGGTATTTGTTCTCTGCCTAAAATACCAGGACGGTCGATTTTAGCCCGAGTCGGAATTCGATCCCGGGCCTCCAGCGTAGATAGCAGCCGCTCTATCCTATACGCCATCGACCCCCCCTAGAATTTTTCATGATTCTATCCCGTCCTTACGAAGTTGGCAGTTACTACAATACTGCCATGTGGTACACGCAAAATACCCTAGATTCTAATTTAGCGCAATATAGTAATTACAATTTCTAAATTTATATAAAACTAATGACGCAAAGCAAAAAAATAGTATATTACACTCGTTTTATAAGACGTATTGGCGCACTCGTTCCATAATATTAAATAACGTTAGTCACTGGCATGGTACATATGATAAGGTACGAAACACAATATAAAACTATACAATATAACGAAGCTGAAAACGTCAAAATGCGTACTCAATAGCAGGGGCGCCCTGCATTTTGAACCCAACTATACCCAAACTATTGGGTGATGTATAGGCGCTTGCCACCCGCCCTGAATTAAAAAAAACCTACTGACATTTTACATACTATAGTATGTATTGTGTAGCAAGAAAAGAAAGTGATTCCTAATCGGGAATGGGCACATTTTGAGCCCCGAAATCAAAATTTTTGCGCAGCGCACACAGCATTTTTATCATAATGATGACTACCGATTATAATCGTCACCAATGTCGGTTTCATTAGATTGTTTACCTCCAGTTTTCGTCGTGAAAGAGTCACAATATAAATTGTGCCAAGTTTACGATTATGTGCTGTTGTCCAGAATGCCCATGTTTGGGTTTTCATTTAATCATACTTATTACGCTTAATTACAGTGAACGTCGATAATCCGAACCTCGGTAATCCGAACATTCGCTAATCCGAACACCCAAAAAGAAATAATAATAAAATAAAAAGCAACCTAGGGAAAAGCCATTTTTGTCGGTTCCTGTTTACAGAAAAATGTTGCTTTTGTTTTATATCTTCTATCCAATACCCGTATTTTCCACTATTTAGCTGCAATATTTATTAATCCGAATCACCTTCGGTCCCAAGTAGTCGGATTATCGCCGCTCTACTGTAATAAATAAATAATATATAAATCATATATAAATCATAAATAAGTTATAAATAAATCCCTTCGATTTCCCTTGGATATCGCTTCGATACCCTTCGATATCGCTTCGATATTCCTTCGATATCGCTTTGATATCATTTCGATTTTGACGTTTTGACATTCTTATAGTTTATGAAGAGCGGAATCGAATGGGTTTGGTTTTATTAAGATTGAACTTCTATCCAATCTTATTTTCTGCTATTTAGTTGCATTATTTGATAATCCGAACAATTTGATAATCCGAATGACCTTCAGTCGCAATTAGTTTGGATTATCGACGCTCTACTGTACTTCGTACCTTTTTGCACTGCTCAGCTGTTTATCTCAAATGTAGTGGGTGTTAAAAATAAGTGTAAAATATAGATAAAGTATACTGAACTTTTGATATCGAACTCATATCCACACACCTGACACCGTTTAGGTACTACATAGACTACTACATACTACAAAACTTTATTTCTTTACCGTCTCTAAAAAGAATTCAAGATAACCCAAATTGGCCAAAGTTGGTATCAAAATTATAAAACGGTTCTCATTAACTCCTTTCAAAGACGATAAATAATGAATAAAGTCACACAAATGTTATTTGGCTTTAAAAGAGCCGTCCAATGATACATGGCACTATTTTTCCTACGCTGTTTGTAAACTTGCTTCAATCTTCCGATACTCTCCATAGTTCAAACAATACATTTCCTGACATGAGTTCATTCAAAAATTTGTCTACTATGGTCATACAGACCATTCATTCGGCTTATATATAACAACAATTATTATTAACGAGTTGACTTAGTATTGTCGCGTTTTAGGTGTTTACGTATAGTAGTAATGATAGCAATTTCTAATTTCGTTGTCGATGATAGTTATCATAGAATTTTCAAATTTGTCAAATTTTCGTTATATTTAGTCTTTGCTGTCATTTTACATTTTAAAATAATATTTTCACCTTTTATGGTTTACCAATTTGTTATTAAGACTTTTTATCGGATGCTCGATTGACACTATTATAGAATTAAATTATTAATTGTGTTCATTTTGTACCTGTATTTTTGGTTTTGAAAGGTGCCAGTTGCTCGTTATACATTAGGCCTTGCTCGATGAACACGAGCTGGAAATTCTTATAAAAAATTAACTATGTTTACTCCAGAATATTACAAAGTAATAAAAATTCTTCAATATTGGTTGGCAATCCGACCAAATCTAAAATTCTAGGATAAAAGTTCAATGATTCTGAAACAAATATATAAATACAAATAATATTCTTAATAAAAATTATGAATTACACATTAATAAGCGATAGAAAGGCAGCAAATTTTCTTGCAATTCACTTAATATCATTCTGCTATAGATAAGTTGCCGCGCGTACAGGGGTCACAACCGTGGCTAATGACATAAAATAATGTGTAAAAAATGACACAACCATAAAAGCAACGGAGATTTTTTAGGGTGAATACAATGTAAATTTAACGAACAATATGTGCTATTGGGTATTTTTTATAACTTTTTTTTATATTTTCATGTTTGTTGTGTCTCAATTTTAGAATCCTAACTAATAAGTAGAAATATGTCGCTATCAATGCCATTTCCAACAAATAAAGCAAGGAAAACGCTACAAAATAATTAATAGTATATTCATTCACACTACGTCATATTTTATTACTAAAAAAATCTTGGGTTTTTTTTAACTAACTCCAATATTGAACGGCTATTAATAACCTCGACAATTAACGCATTCGCCAATCGCTCGAGCGTTAAACAGTCTTGATCGTTAATCGCTAATTTTAATATACTTGTTGGTTAAATAACTATCAATCGGCTTATTGATACTATGGCCTATCTCTGCAGCCGCTTCCTCGCTTTCCTCTGCGGCACTTTTATATTTAATTCGTTTACTCACGGCATCGCAGTCTTGATTGAATAGAATGCGGACTCGGCGCATCCGCCCTCAGCCAACCGGCGCTAATATCCTCACAAATTTAACAGGAGATCGACGGGAAATTGGCAATTATATTATTGATAACGCTATTGGCACTTAGCGGTCTGTCAGTCAACCCCACCTTTATATCTAACTTCGTTCGGCAACGGCACCGTTTCGTATTTATTAAATGCGTGTACCGGTGGATGGACGATTGGATTAAAGGTTTATTTGCCGGATAAACTGCTGGGAACGAACGGGATTAGATCGCAAACAAGAATTCATTTTTAAAGTAAACAGCAATGAGCTTATTTTTTAAGTAAACAATTCGCTGACGGTCGATCTTGTACGATGAGCAAACAAGCTATACCATTTTGATGAATTGGTAATAAAACGAAATTGCATTATCGTGGAAAGTACAGTTATAATTTTTCCGGTGCATATTGTCCATGGACACGTGATGTAATGTCGTGTCGGAACTGTTGACACAGTTTATTGTTCTTTCTATGAATTGCTTATGCATGATACGTGTACGTAGCTACTAGTTCTCAGCACATTGGAATCCATTACGAAAATGTAAGTTTTCATAGTAGATTAGAGTCGGTATATTCAGAGAATCAATATACGTGTTAAGGAGGCAATGCCCTCGTGTATTGAACCTTTTGACAAGTATTAGTATAAGAATAGCGATATTGATTGTGCATAAGTAGAAGTTATGTAAAAACTTGAATTAATGTTTTGAATGTTGAATTATGGTTTGGCAATATAAGCCAGAAATATTATAGAAAACCATACAAAATTTTGGAACGTTAAAAAATTTAAATCGGTTTCAACAGATAGGAAAATATTCCAAAATTTGACTAATCGAGTTGAACTTTTGCATGTGTACAGATTTTCGGTGACAATGAATTAATCAATAAAAAAATGTGGAACAATTAAAAAAATTAGAATAAAAAAATAGTGCAATTTTTATAAAAAGCTTAGTTTAAAAAATATTTGGTACATAAATTTATTTAATATAAGTAGGAATGTGGCAAAATTTACTTCAGTCCAATTCTGAACTTAACTTCTTAACTCGTGCTTTAGAGAACGTCCTGAGCTATGGCATTTTTTATTACAACTTAACGTAAGTATCAAAAATGCCCATAGCTCTGAAATATGGCATTCTTCTGAATCAAGTGTTATATATCTGGTATCATAAGAACAAATTCCTTTGATGATTTTTTTAAATGCTTCAAAAATGCTAAAATAAAAAAAAATTGCCATAAGAAAAACTAAAGTTTTCCATAACATCTTCGCCATCTTTAAAGTTATCTCAAATCCACCTCGTTGAAACCGTTGAAAAGTACCTGTACCATGTTTTGATTGAAAATGTCGAGCTGCCACAGTTTTTAAGTAAAGAATTATGATAAAACGGACTAAATAATCGTGACACTATGAGGCGGTCCAATTCAAACTTCTGGAAAACACTTGCAATCTCTTTGTGGCAATATGACAACTCCGCATTTCATTCAGGACGTATTACAACACATTTCTTACACCGACTGAAAACACAATTTCTTGAGCCGTATAAAGTTTTTGCCATGGCTTTCAGTCCTAGAAGACCCAAAAAGTCTGCGCCTGCGTATGTCTGCGTCATGCTTTTTGTGGCATTCTACCCTGAACTACCCTCCTTATGTGAAATCGCTCATAACTCGTTCAAACTTGGCATTTAAGTGTTTTTAATGACGATGAATCTGAATATAGCATTATGTTTTAAAACTAGAATGGCTGAGCCAGAATTGCGGCCTGAAAACAAAAGAAATCTTCGGCCAAATCTTGTTCAGCATTTTTAGCTATTGGTTTTTAAGAAAGCTTGTCAAAATGGCAAATCCAAAATCGCTGACCAGAAAATTAGAAATAAGAGAGAATTGCGACGTTTTATTATTTTTTTTATTTACGGCACTATGCAATCAACTGATTCTAAATTTGATACACATATTTACTTACATTTATCGCTTTTCGCAAAAAAGAAATAACGTTCATTGAAGGCTAGGCTCGCGAACCTCCCTCAACCATAACACTGCGTGGAAATCCGCGGTCTATGGTTGACATTTCTCCACTCAAGGTGGTTTAAAATAAATATACCAAATGCCGCTGTATTCTACACACAAGACATATTTAGGCTTGAGGAAATGGTGACTAGTCAAAGCAAAATTATCGATTTAGCTCATAATATCGAAAATATTTATTAGTTTCTGGTTCCAGCAAGCGAGAAAGCAATGTTTGTTGAGCATGCGCTTAAAACTTGTTCATCAATTGTTTATTTACGAGTATCTTTAGTGCCTAGAAAATAATTTATTAAACAGCTCTATAAATGCACGATTTCTATTAATGAACGATTTGTTATAGTCAATCAAACGAGTTCATTATAGCAAATTGGACATACGTAAAATGAAACCATCCAATCAAAACATTCCGTTATCCAGAACCGCAGTAGAGAACTGTCAGTGCCAAATTACATAAATAGTCATCTAACCTCAAAAGACATTGGCGTAGAAAAATCAACGTAGACGCCGCCAGAAACCATCGACATCGACCATCGATACCATCGACGAAAAAATGTTGTAACCAACTCGAATATTAATCGGCGATTAATGATCTCGACAATTAACGCACTCGCTAATCGCTCGTGCGTTAAACAGTCGAGCATTAATCGCTCTTTTTAATATACTTACTTGTTGGTTAGTAGTTATTTAACCAACTCGTCTACTAATAAGAGCGATTAATAATCGATACTTTTTAACGCACGAGCGATTACCGAGTGCGTTAATTGTCAAGATTCTTAATGGCCGATTAATATTCGAGTCGGTTATAAAAATTTTTCGTCGGTCGTGTTGATCTGGCGGCGTCTACATAGATTTTCTTCGCCGATGTCTTGTGAGGTTATATGATAATTATGTAACTTGACACTGACAGTTCTCTACTGCGGTTCTGGATAACGGAGGGTTTTGATTGGATGGTTTCATTTAGCGTATGTTCGATTGGCTATAATGAACTCGTTTGATTGGCTATAACAAATCATTCGTTAATAGAAATCATGCATTTATAGAGCTGTTTAATTTTTTACCTACGACCGTATGTGTAAACGTCGCTTACGTCACGGACTGCTTCGCTCGTAAATCGCTTATAACAACCGTGTGCTTTTGGCTGTGCGTTTGTGTTTTTTACGCACGACCTAATGTCATAATGACAGATGTCGCGCGAATATTTTGATTAATTATGTGTCATTTTTGATACTATTTATATTTATTGAAATTTTCGGTCGTAGGTAAGTGCAATACTCGAGCTGTAACATATATTGCATGCTCATGAACATTTATGTTGAATTTGTATTGGAATTTTCGGTCGACACTTCAGACAAAGTTATCCGTAGTTGCAATAGATGTCGCGCGAATACCGTCAAATATTGTCACCCGTCAAATATCCTTACCTTTATTTTTTTGACATTTTTGATACAATTTATTGAAATTGTCGGTCGTAGGTAAAACTATGTACAATACTCGAGCTGTACACGCATATAACGTGCTCGTGGAAAATAACAAAACTCGCCGCTTCGCGGCTCGTATGTTAACTTTCCACTCGCACGTAATATGCTAGTTACAGCTCTTGTAATGTAATATACTATTATTTTTACTTTATCATACGCAGTATGTAAAGTATTGTAATCAAAAAAATTGAGATTTTAGCGGAAATAGGTCTTTATGGGTCCCCTGAACATTTTTGACCAAGGTAAAATAAAGTAAAAAATCTGATGTGGCCAGACCCATAACTTTATCATACAAAATATAAAATTAATAGTTTAGCTGCATGAGAATCTATTTGATTGAGATAAATCGTGTCTGCATTAAAATTAAACTAGTTAGCCTGGGTTTGACAGATATTTTGATAGTCAATAGTATCAATAGTAGGTATTGTATTAAAGCATTAACATTTGAGACTACCTACTGTCATCAGAATAATAGTTATTTATCTCACGTTATTTATCTAAAGTTCGGAATAGCGCGACGAGCGGTGATGCGGCGGGTCACCGATGGCGGAGCGTCGCCGTCACATATGAGCCAGTCGCGCTATGTAGTTTCCGGCAGGAGTGACATCAACGTTTTTTGTGTTGCGTTTTGAGAAATACGTATTTAAAAAAAATTAAAAATGGTTATATTTCTGTATAGGAAATGTTACGTTGATACCACTTCTACAAAACGTCAAGTTTAAAAAGCTAATTCAAATTCTGACAGATTTATGTTCGTTCATGACACTGTAGATGTCACATCCGTACCAACATACTAAAATATAACTACACTCATCGCTATACTTTATTTACAATTTTCTCAATTTATCGTTTTTAGAATTAGATATAAAGACGGGTTGATATTTCTTATCAACAAACAATCAAATTGATGATCTTATTTTATTTGAATTTTGTATTTTGTACTTTGCCGCACTAAAACGGCAACGTTTCATAGCGGTTCTCCAAACTCTGATGAAATCAGCTGTTTTCGAGTGTGACAGCCATAGAGATTTCTGTGGTGACAGCACAAAAAAAAAATTGTCAAATCCAGGCTACTATGTAGTTTCATATCAATGCAGATGCGAGCAATCTCGATCAAATAGAATTTGCTCTTGAAGCTAAACTATTATCTGTACCAAAAAATATCATTGGCATAAATTATTCAAAATTTCGTCTACTTTAATTTATTATTTATCTATTTTGACGAAATTACAGAAATGACGGCTCATTGGCAAAATCGTTGAAAAATGCTAAGAGTAAATAGCCAGTTCCTTTGGACCATTTTGAACCAAAAGCTTTTCAGCTCTAAGTTTGGTCATGAAACTTCTAAATCTGAACTTTCGTCCCGATACCTTTAGTAGTTTCTCCGGAATCGTCGTCACAAAAATTTGGTACACACATACACACATACACACACACACACACACACAGACATTTTTTTGTACCTTGGTAAAAAATGTTCAGTGGGCCCAAAAAGACCTATTTCCGCTAAAATCCCAATTTTTTTTTTCGGCACGATTACAATACTTTACCATACTGCGTATGATAAAGTAAAAAATCTGATGTGGCCAGGCACATGACTTTATCATACTACATATAAAATTAATAGTTTAGCTGCATGAGAATCAATTTTATTGAGATAAATCGTAGGTATTGTCAAAGCATCAGCATTTGACACTACCTACACTACGTCATTAGAATAATAGTTATTTATGTCACAAGTGCCGAAAGTACGGAATAGCGCGACGAGCGGTGATGCGGCGCGTTACCGAAGGCGGAGCGTCGCCGTTTTTGGCAGCAGAAACATCAACGTTTATGTTGCGGCAAATATGTATTTTTATTTTGGAATATTATTTATTATGTAAATAAATATAGTAGCGCCATCTTACATCGAATATATTAAGTTTAATTTTGGCGCATGCTCCATGAGCACGTTTTATGTTAGTTCACGATATGAATTTGTAATAATTTTGAATGCATTCGAGTAAACTATTTTGTACAATAAACAAGTGTTTAAATCAAAGAACAAGACGATCCCATCCGAAAAGCTATTATACAGTCCACTACAATTGGGAGTAACTCCTACATCACCATAACATATGGTCCATTCCGAACCGGATCTACTAGTTCGAGCTGGGGTGAGTTCCTTTCAATTCCACATCCACAATATACTTGTTATTGAAATTGCTTCGATTTGTAAAAATGGCCGACCTCGCGAAACTGCGTTTTCAAAGGGGACAATTAAAATCAAAGCTAACACGTGCGCGACAATATTTTGAATCTTTAGACTTAAGTAAGCTTGATGAAGTGCTAATTACCGAACTTTCAGTACGCCTAGAAAAACTAGTACCGTGTTACGATCAATTTAACGATATTCAAAGCAAAATTGAATTAGCCAATTTAGCGTTAGCCGACAATGAAATAAATGAGACCGACGCGGGTGCTTTAACTGAGTTTGAGGAACAATACTTTCGTTTGATTTCCAATATGAAAATTGCTATTTCACCATCTTTCACTAACGAAGTCACAGTTAAAGATCAATTAAATGCGAGTGGTTTCAGCGGTGGTAACCAACAAAGTCAAGCAATAAAATTACCTACAATTAAAATGCCCAGCTTTTCGGGACAATTAGAACATTGGTTGGAGTTCAGAGACGCATTCAATGCATTAATTCATGAAAATGATCAACTGTCCGATATACAAAAATTCTATTATTTGCAATCTTCATTAGAAAAAGAAGCCTCTAATATAATTCAATCAATTAAAGTAACATCCATTAACTATAAAATAGCCTGGAAACTATTGCAAGACCGGTTTGAAAATAAGCGACTTATAATACACAGCCACGTCAAGTCAATATTCGAGTTGCCTTCTATAAAAAGGGAGTCACATGTCGAGCTTCGTAACCTATTCGATAATATTACTAGGCATCTACGTTGTTTAAAATCATTAGGGGAAGCTACCGACAGTTGGGACACTTTAATAATTTATATAATTACAAGTAAATTTGATTCTATTACCCGCCGCGAGTGGGAACAATTCAATATAAAAACGGATCTTCCGACGATGGAAGACATGAATAAATTTTTGAAACTACGATGCGAACTGTTGGAAACTCTTAAAGTTGACAAACATGAATATAAAAATTACAATAACTTCAATGGCGGAAAAAGGCACAAGAGCGAATTGAGCGCCTACGTATGCACCGATAGATTGTCTTGCTATTATTGTAAAAAACACCATACAATATATCAATGTGAAGCATTTTTAAAACTTTCTCCATCAGCAAGAATTAATGAAGTTAAAAAGTTAAAATTGTGTATCAATTGTTTGAAACCAACTCATTTAGTGAAAGATTGTCAATCATCAAATTGTAGAAAATGCAATAAAGCTCATAACACGATGCTTCACATTGATATACAAAGATCTCATGGATTCAACAGTTCTAATGAGAATATTGAAAATATAGTAACACCTAGCAGTGATGTACAAACAGTAACAATGCACACAATATCTGATAGAAAAATAATACCATCCCAAGTCGTCTTGAGTACTGCAATTGTTTTCGTGGCTGATTCTACGGGTAAACTTCACGAGTGCCGCGCATTGTTGGACAATGCTTCCATGAGTAATTTTTGTACCGAAGCCTTTTGCAAAAAGTTGAACTTGCTTTTGGAATCAACCAACTTTTCGGTAGTAGGAGTTGGTCAAGCCATGTCAAATATTCAGTACACGACCAACTTCGTGGTTCAATCTAGAAACAATGCATTCAATGAAATGATAGATTTTTTAGTAATGCCAAAAATTACAGAAAAACTTCCGATGAAGTCATTCAATAAATCCGGTTTTGATATACCTAGAAATATAAAATTAGCGGATCCTAAATTTAATCAGTCAATGCCGGTGGATTTATTATTGGGGGCTTCTGTATTTTGGAGACTATTATGTGTAGGACAATTTCAATTGGAAGGTACACAATTAACAATACAAAAAACAAGGCTAGGTTGGATTTTGGGAGGAAGTTTAAATATACCGAATAAAAATAGATCAATTAACTGTTTGTCCTTGGAAACCAATTCGCACTTAGACAATAATATCACTAAGTTCTGGCAAATTGAAGAAATATGTCCAAGGTCATACTTATCCGAATCTGAACGTTTCTGTGAAAACAATTTTGTTAAAAACCTAACTCGGAACAAAAAGGGACAATTCATAGTGTCCATACCATTTAACGATAAATTGAGTCAACTTGGGTCATCAAGGGAATTTGCACTAAAGCGATTTTATGCACAGGAACGAAAACTTCAAAAAATACTGACTTGTACAATGAATACAAAAAATTCATGCTAGACTATGAATTGTTAGGTCACATGATAGAAATTAATGACAACGATTGTAATGACGCTTCAAACTATTATTTACCACATCACGCAGTTGTAAAAAGCGATAGCATAACTACTAAAGTTCGAGTTGTATTCGATGCGTCTATGAAAACAGATAGCGGTCTATCCCTCAATGATGTCCAACATTGTGGGTGGACCAACTATACAAAATGATTTATTTTCCATTATTCTCCGTTTTAGAAAACACACTTATGTAATGACAGCAGATATATCAAAAATGTATAGAATGATTTTCATTAATAGTGAACAGCGTCGTTTTCAAAGAATATTTTGGCGACGCAATCCATCACAAGATGTAAAGTGTTTTGAATTGAGTACGGTAACATATGGTACAGCTTCGGCTCCCTATCTTGCAATTAGGGCTCTATTACAGGTCGCAATAGAAAATGAAAAAGATTATCAAGAAGCAAGTGAAGTGTTAAAACATGATTTCTATGTTGATGATTGTCTGACTGGTAGTGACTCCAAAAATAAATTAATTCAACTTCAACACGATCTAAGTAAAATTCTTTCTAGTTACGGGTTTGAATTGCGAAAGTGGCTGACAAATGAGAAAAATATTTTAACAAAATTCGATGTTAATGATAATCTAGACTCCAGCATATTATCATTAGGCGATCATGAAACCAATAAAACTTTGGGAATACAATGGAATGCTAGTTTTGACACTATTGAATATTCAATTGGAGTTAGAAATCAGTCAACAATTAGCAAAAGATCAATTTTGTCGACGATTTCTCAAATATTTGACCCTTTGGGATTGTTGGGTCCTATTATCATCCAGGCAAAATTACTAATGCAAAAACTTTGGCAAGCTAAATTATCTTGGGATGAATCTATACCTCAAAATTTACAAACAACGTGGGTACAATTTTGCAATGAGTTACAGTACTTAAATAATTTGAGAATACCTCGCCACGTTATTGGAAAAAACTATAAATCAATTGAATTACACGGATTCTCCGATGCAAGCGAACGTGCTTACGGGGCGTGCGTTTATATAAAAACGGTAAATGACTCAGGGCGAGTTACTTCACATTTACTTTGTGCTAAATCAAAAGTTGCGCCAATTAAACAAGTTACACTTCCCAGACTGGAATTGTGCGGTGCGATGTTACTTGCACATTTAGTACAAAAAATTCACGATTCGATGAAAATAAAATTTGACTGTTGCTATCTTTGGTCTGACTCGACTATAACGTTGGCTTGGATACAGGGTGATCCAAATCGTTGGAAAACCTTTGTGGCCAATCGGGTTAGCGAGGTTCAGCGGCTCACCAGCATTGAACAGTAGCACCACGTACGATCCGAAGATAATCCAGCTGATTTAATTTCTCGCGGTGTGCCTGCTGGTGAATTGTTGAATTTAGATTTTTGGTGGTCAGGCCCAGGTTGGTTAAGAACAGATAACATACAATACAACAATAATAAAATTACAATTAAAAACATTCCAGAACAACGAACAATTGTTAATGTATCTACTACGAATAATACTACTTTTTTTTTTTTTTTTTTTACTTTATCATACGCAGTAAGATAAAGTATTGTAATCATGCCGAAAAAAAAATTGAGATTCTAGCGGAAATAGGTCTTTTTGGGTCCCCTGAACATTTTTGACCAAGGTACAAAAAAATGTCTGTGTGTGTGTGTGTGTGTGTGTGTGTGTGTGTGTGCGTGTGTAAACGATTTTTGTGACGACGATTCCGGAAAAACTACTAAAGGCATCGGGACGAAAGTTTATATTTAGAAGTTTTATGACCAAACTTAGAGCTGAAAAGCTTTTGGTTCAAAAGGGTCCAAAGGAACTGGTAGTTTATTCTAAGCCTTTTTCAAGGATTTTGCAGATGAGCCGCCATTTCTGTAATTTCGTCAAAATAGTTAAATAATAAATTAAAGCAGAGGAAATTTTGAATAATTTATGCCTATGACATTTTTTGGTAAAATTAATAGTTTAGCTGCAAGAGCAAATTCTATTTGATCGAGATCGGTCGCATCTGCATGGATATTAAACTACATAGTAGCCAGGATTTTGACAAATATTTTTTTGTGCTGTCACCACAGAAATGTCTATGGCTGTCACCACGCTGTCACACTCGGAGACCCGCTATGGAACGTCATCTACAGTGTCATGAACGAATATAAATCTGTCAGAATTTGAATTAGCTTTTTAAACTTGACATTTCGTAGAAGTGGTATCAACCTAACATTTTCTATACCGAAATATAACCATTTTTTAATTTTTTTAAAAATACGTATTTCTCAAAAAGCAACACAAATAACGTTGATGTCACTGCTGTCGAAAACTACCTAGCGCGACTCGCTCACATGCGACGACGACGCTTCGTCATCGGTGACGCGCCGCATCACCTCCATATCACCTCTCGTTGTGCTATTCCGTACTTTCGGCACTTGTGAGTTAAGCAACTATTATTCTGATGGCAGTAGGTAGCGTGCTTTGACAATACCTTCGATTGATACTATTGACTATCAAAATGCAGACACAATTTATCTCAGTCAAATAGATTCTCATACAGCTAAACTATTAATTTTATATATTGTATGATAAAGTCATGTGCCTGGCCACACCAGATTTTTTTTTTTTGGGGGGATGTTGCCATGTGCACAAAGCCAGTGGCTTGTCTGTGCGGCAGTCGGGGAGACGGAGTATTTGAAAAATCCCCTGCCTAACCTGGGCTTGAACCCTGGACTTCTGAGTGGAAGGCATACGCCTTATCCACTCGGCCACCTCCGCTCCTTAAACTAATGATATTATCGAAATTATAAATAAATGTTCAACTCTCTACAAGGCTCAAAGGGTACTTGCGTATTCTTGTAGATTTATTGCAAATTTAAAAATAAACCGTGAAGGTAGACTACAGGGAATTTTAACTGCCACTGAATTACAAAACTCTTTAAACCTCCTCATTAAAATAACGCAAGAACATGTATTTTCTGAAGAATATCAAAAATTAGCAAAGGGATTAGCTTTAAATAATAGGAGTAGTATTCTGTCACTTAATCCATTTTTGGATACTAATGGTGTAATTCGCGTTGGTGGCAGACTTCAAAATTCGGACAACTCATTTGACACAAAACACCCAATAATATTGCCATCAAAACACAGACTTACCGATTTAATAATTACACAAGAGCACATACGATTGCTACATTGTGGTCCTACTATGTTACTTGCAGCAATGAGAGAAAGATTTTGGCCATTGGCTGGTCAAAATGCTGTAAAGAAAATAATTCGCCAGTGTATTCGATGTTTTAAGGTAAAACCGGTCTCGACTGAATATTTGATGGGTAATTTGCCAAATGGTAGAGTTAATCAATATTTACCTTTTTTCAATACGGCGGTTGATTATGCGGGTCCTATTTTAATTAAAGATAGAAAAACACGAGGAGCAAAGTTATGCAAAGCATATATTTGTTTGTTTATTTGCCTAAGTACAAAGGCAATTCATCTTGAACTCGTCTCTGATCTGACAACCGAATCCTTTTTACAAACTTTAAAGCGATTCATAGCTAGGCGTGGTAAGCCTAAGAACATCTATTCAGACAATGCCAAAAATTTTGTGGGTGCCAATGCTGAAATAACTGCTTTATATGACTTTCGGTCTAGAAACAAATTCAGATAGCTTGAAACAATTTGTGTCACGGGATAATATAGAATGGCATTTTATTCCCGCTAGATCACCAAGTTTTGGCGGTATTTGGGAGGCAGGTATTAAAAGCGCTAAGTATCACTTATATCGAGTGGTTGGGAATGCGCGATTGTCATTTGAAGAACTGACAACTCTATTGGTACAAATCGAAGCAATTTTAAATTCCCGTCCTTTGTACCCTTTAACTTCAAATTCCGATCAACTGACCCCTCTTACCCCAGCACATCTTCTGATTGGAAGAACTTTAACGGCTATCCCAGAAACAAATCTTCAAGAAGTCAAGGAAAATACTCTTAACCGCTATCAAAGAGTTCAACAGATAGTGCAACACTTCTGGTCACGTTGGCATAAAGAGTACCTTTCCGAACTTCAAGGAAGGGTCAAATGGAGGCAAGCAACGCCGAACCAATTCAAGGTTGGCAGCATCGTCCTCATGAAGGAAGAAAATACACCGCCCTTGAAATGGCCAATGGGTCGCATCAGCGAGCTTCATCCCGGCAACGACAACATTGTGCGGGTAGTGAGTGTAAAAACGACCAACAGTGTTGTGAAACGCGCGCTCACTAAGTTATGTCTTTTACCGCTACAAGACACTAAATAAAACGGACAAGTAGTTCTTTTGCAATTTCCACATTTTGAATAGAAAATAATCCACAGGATATTTTCGGCGCCCGGCATGTTGCGGCAAATATGTATTTTTATTTTGGAATATTATTTATTATGTAAATAAATATAGTAGCGCCATCTTACATCGAATATATTAAGTTTAATTTTGGCGCATGCTCCATGAGCACGTTTTATGTTAGTTCACGATATGAATTTGTAATAATTTTGAATGCATTCGAGTAAACTATTTTGTACAATAAACAAGTGTTTAAATCAAAGAACAAGACGATCCCATCCGAAAAGCTATTATACAGTCCACTACAATTGGGAGTAATTCCTACATCACCATAACAGTTTATTCTGTTACTTTTTGAGAAACATGTATTTAAAAAAATAAATAAACAATGGTTATATTTCTGTATAGGAAATGTTAGGGTGGTACCACTTTGACAAAACGTCAAGTTTAAAAGCTAATTCAAATTCTGACAGATTTAAATTTGTTCATGACACTGTATCGGTACCAACTACCAACATACTAAAATAAAACTACAGTCATCGCTATACTTTTTTTACAATTTATCAATTTATCGATTTTAGAATTAGATATAAAGACGGGTTGATATTTCTTATCAACAAAAAATCAAATTTGTGATCTTATTTCATTTGAAATTTGTATTTTGTAATTTGCCGCACTAGAGCGGCAACGTTCCATAGCGGTTCTCCAACCTCTGATCATCCTTTGATGAAATCAGCTGTTTTCGTGTGTGACAGCACAAACAAATATTTGTCAAAATCCTGGCTACTATGTAGTTTCATATCAATGCAGATGCGCCCGATCTCGATCAAATAGAATTTGCTCTTGCAGCTAAACTATCAATTTTACCAAAAAATATCATAGGCATAAATTATTCAAAATTTCGTCTATTTTAATTTATTATTTATCTATTTTGACGAAATTACAGAAATGACGGCTTATTGGCAAAATCGTTGAAAAATGCTAAGAGTAAATAGCCAGTTCCTTTGGTCCATTTTGAGCCAAAAGCTTTTCAGCTCTAAGTTTGGTCATGAAACTTCTAAATCTGAACTTTCGTCCCGATACCTTTAGTAGTTTCTCCGGAATCGTCGTCACAAAAATCGAGTACACACATACACACATACACACACACACACACACACACACACACACACACACACACACACACACACACACACACACACACACACACACACACACACACACACACACACACACACACACACACACACACACACACACACACACACACACACACACACACACACACACACACACACACACACACACACACACACACACACACACACACACACACACACACACACACACACACACACACACACACACACACACACACACACACACACACACACACACACACACACACACACACACACACACACACAGACATTTTTTTGCACCTTGGTCAAAAATGTTGAGGGGACCCAAAAAGACCTATTTCCGCTAAAATCCCAATTTTTTACTTTATCATACGCAGTATTATAAAGTATTGTAATCATGCCGAAAAAAAAAATTGAGATTTTAGCGGAAATAGGTCTTTTTGGGTCCCCTGAACATTTTTGACCAAGGTACAAAAAAATGTCTGTGTGTGTGTGTGTGTGTGTGTGTGTGTGTATGTGTGTATGTGTGTACCAGATTTTTGTGACGATGATTCCGGAGAAACTACTAAAGGTATCGCGACGAAAGTGCGTATTTAGAAGTTTTATGACCAAACTTAGAGCTGAAAAGCTTTTGGTTCGAAAGAGTCCACAGGAACTGGCTGTTTCCTCTAAGCATTTTTCAAGGATTTTGCAAATGAGCTGCCATTTCTGTAATTTCGTCAAAATAGTTAAATAATAAATTAAAGTAGAGGAAATTGTGAATAATTTATACCTATGATATTTTTTGGTAAAATTAATAGTTTAGCTTTTAGAGCAAATTCTATTTGATCGAAATCGGTCGCATCTGCATTGATATGAAACATATCATAGTAGCTTGGATTTGACAAATATTTTTTTGTGCTGTCACCACAGAAATGTCTATGGTCACACTCGAAAACAGCTGATTTCATCAGAGGTTGGAGAACCGCTATGGCACGTTGCCGCTCTGGTGCGGCAAAGTACAAAATACAAAATTCAAATGAAATAAAAATCTAATTGTAAAAACGATAAATTCGAAAAACTGTAATTAAAGTATAGGTAGCGATTAGTGTAGTTATAACCAGTTTTGAATTTCTTTTTAAATACGTATTTCTCAAAAAGCAACACAAAAAATCTGATGTGGCCAGGCACATGACTTTATCATACAATATATACAATTATAAGTTTAGCTGCATGAGATTCTATTTGATCGAGAACGATCGTGTTTCCATTAAAATAAAACGAATTAGCCAGGATTTGACAGATATTGACAGTACGTATAGTCAAAAAATCAGCCTTTGACACTACCTACTGCTATTGGAATAAAAATATCTGGCAAATCCTGGCTAACTTTATATTAATGCAGACACGATCTCGATCAAATAGAATTTGCTTCTACAGCTAAACTATTAGTTTTACCAAAAAATGTCATAGACATAAATTATACTAAATTTCGTCTATTTTAATTTATTATTTAACTATTTTGACGAAATTACAGAAATGGCGGCTCATTTGCAAAATCCTTAAAAAATTCAAAACAACATTGCTATCCGCACTCGAAATACACATTGACTTTGTGTATGACAAGATGTTTCAATATTGTTTCACATAGCGGACTTGCGCGCGTGTTTCTCCATGCATTTGCATGTTGAATTGACATTTCGCAACCGATGACGTTCTGAATATTGTCAAAAGTCGCAAAATATCCAGGCTACCTACTATTAATGCAGACTCGATTTCGATCAAATAGAATTTGCTCCTGCAGCTAAACTATTAATTTTACCAAAAAATGTTATAGACATAAATTATACAAAATTTCCTCTACTTTAATTTATTATTTATCTATTTTGACGAAATTACAGAAATAACGGTTCATTTGCAAAATCGTTGAAAAATGCTAAGAGTAAATAGCTAGTTCCTTTGGACCGTTTTGAACCAAAAGCTTTTCAGCTCTCAGTTTAGTCATGAAACTTCTAAATCTGAACTTTCATCCCGATACCTTTAGTAGTTTCTCCGGAATCATCGTCACAAAAATCTGGTACACACATACACACATACACACACACACACACACACACACACACACAGACATTTTTTGGACCTTGGTCAAAAATGTTTAGGGGACCCAAAAAGACCTATTTCCGCTAAAATCCCAATTTTTTTTTTCGGCACGATTACAATACTTTACCATACTGCGTATGATAAAGTAAAAACGTTGATGTCACTCTTGTCGAAAACTACAAAGCGCGACTCGCTCACATGCGACGGCGACGCTCCGCCATCGGTGACGCACCGAATCACCGCTCGTCGCGCTATTCCGTACTCTCGGCACTTGTGAGATAAATAACTATTATTCTGATGACAGTAGGTAGTCTCAAATGCTGATGCTTTGACAATACCTACTATTGATACTATTGACTATCAAAATATCTGTCAAATCCTGGCTAACTAGTTTAATTTTAATGCAGACACGATTTATCTCAATCAAATAGATTCTCATGCAGCTAAACTATTAATTTTATATTTTGTATGATAAAGTCATGTGCCTGGCCACATCAGATTTTTTTTTTCGGCACGATTACAATACTTTACCATACTGCGTATGATAAAGTAAAAATCTGATGTGGCCAGGCACATGACTTTATCATACAATATATAAAATTAATAGTTTAGCTGCATGAGAATCTATTCTATTGAGATAAATCGTACGTATTGTCAAATCATCAGCACTTGACACTACCTACACTACGTCATTAGAATAATAGTTATTTATGTCACAAATGCCGAAAGTACGGAATAGCGCGACGAGCGGTGATGCGGCGCGTCACCGAAGGCGGAGTGTCGCCGTCGCATATGAGCGAGTCGGCTATCTAGTTTTTGGCAGGAGCGACATCAACGTTTATTGTGTTGCTTTTTAAGAAATACGTATTTAAAAAAAGTAAATGATTTCTGTATAGTAAATGCTAGGTTGGTACCACTTTGACGAAACGTCAAGTTTAAAGGTGCGTTCCGATTAGTAGGTAATGGTAGCTAATGGCGGTGGTAGAATACGAAATGATAGTGTTTCGTACATATCGTGATAATGACACATATTAGTTTGCATGTGCATAAACATGAGTCACTATCAATTTTCTATTGGAAATACTATAACGGCGTCTGCTACCACTGCCATTATCACTAATGAAAACGCACCTTAAAAAGGTAATTAAAATTCTGACAGATTTATATTTGTTCATGACACATCCCTACCAAAATACTAAAATAAAACTACACTCATCGCTATACTTTATTTATAATTTTCTCAATGTATCGTTGTTGGAATTATATATAAAGACGGGTTGATATTTCTTATCAACAAATAATCAAATTGGTGATCTTACTTTATTTGAAATTTGTATTTTAAAATTTGCCGCACTACAGCGGCAACGTTCCATAGTGGTTCTCCAACCTCTGATGAGATCAGCTGTTTTCGAATGTGACAACACAAAAAAATATTTGTCAAAATCCTGGCTACTATGTAATTTCATATCAGTGCAGATGCGACCGATCTCGATCAAATAGAGTTTGCTCTTGAAGCTAAACTATTAATTTTACCAAAAAATTTCATTGGCATAAATTATTCGAAATTTCCTCTACTTTAATTAATTAATGAACTATTTTGTCGAAATTACAGAAATGGCGGCTCATTTCCAAAATCCTTCAAAAATGCTTAGAATAACCTAAAAAGCTAAACTATTAATTTTACCAAAATATTACATAGGCATAAATTATTCAGAATTTCCTCTACTTTAATTTATTATTTAACTATTTCGACGAAATTTGAGAAATAGCGGCTCATTTGCAAAATCCTTGAAAAAGGCTTAGAATAAACTACCAGTTCCTTTGGACCCTTTTTAACCAAAAGCTTTTCAGCTCTAAGTTAGGTCATGAAACTTCTAATTATGAACTTTCGTCCCGATACCTTTAGTAGTTTTTCCGGAATCATCGCCACAAAAATCGTTTACACACACACGCACGCACGCACGCACACACACACACACACACACAGACATTTTTTTGTACCTTGGTCAAAAATGTTCAGGGGACCCAAAAAGACCTATTTCCGCTAAAATCTCAATTTTTTTTTCGGCATGATTACAATACTTTAGCATACTGCGTATGATAAAGTAAAAAATCTGATGTGGCCAGGCACATGACTTTAACATACAAAATATAAAATTAATAGTTTAGCTGCATGAGAATCTATTCTATAGAGATAAATCGTAGGTATTGTCAAAGCATCAGCATTTGACACTACCTACACTACGTCATTAGAATAATAGTTATTTATGACACAAATGCCGAAAGTACGGAATAGCGCGACGAGCGGTGATACGGCGCGTCTCCGAAGGCGGAGTGTCGCCGTCGCATATGAGCGAGTCGCGCTATCTAGTTTTTGGCAGGAGCGACATCAACGTTTATTGTGTTGCTTTTTAAGAAATACGTATTTAAAAAAAATAAATGATTTCTGTATAGTAAATGTTAGGTTGGTACCACTTTGACGAAAGGTGCGTTCCGATTGGTAGGTAATGGTAGCTAATGGCGGTGGTAGAATACGAAATTATAGTATTTCTTACATATCGTGATAATGACACATATTAGTTTGCATGTACATAAACATGAGTCACTAGCAATTTTCTATTGGAAATACTATAACGGCGTCTGCTACCACTGCCATTATCACTAATGAAAACGCACCTTAAAAAGGTAATTCAAATTCTGACAGATTTATATTTGTTCATGACACATCCCTACCAACATACTAAAATAAAACTACACTCATCGCTATACTTTATTTACAATTTTCTCAATTTATCGTTTTTGGAATTAGATATAAAGACGGGTTGATATTTCTTATCAACAAACACTCAAATTGGTGATCATATTTTATTTGAAATTTGTCTTTTGTAATTTGCCGCACTAGAACGGCAACGTTCCATAGCGGTTCTCCACCTCTGATGAAATCAGCTGTATTCGAGTGTGACAGTACAAAAAATGTTTGTCAAAATCCTGGCTACTATGTAGTTTCATATCAATGCAGATGCGACCGATCTCGATCAAATAGAATTTGCTCTTGCAGCTAAACTATTAATTTTACCAAAAACTGTTATAGGCATAAATTATTCAAAATTTCCTCTAGTTTAATTTATTATTTAACTATTTTGACGAAATTACAGAAATGGCGGCTCATTTGAAAAATCCTTGAAAAAGGCTTAGAATAAACTCCCAGTTCCTTTGGACCCTTTTGAACCAAAAGCTTTTCAGCTCTAAGTTAGGTCATGAAACTTCTAAATATGAACTTTCGTCCCGATGCCTTTAGTAGTTTCTCCGGAATCGTCGCCACAAAAATCGTTTACACACACACACACACACACACACACACACACACACACACACACACACACACACACACACACACACACACACACACACACACACACACACACACACACACACACACAGACATTTTTTTGTACCTTGGTCAAAAATGTTCAGGGGACCCAAAAAGACCTATTTCCGCTAAAATCTCAATTTTTTTTTCGGCATGATTACAATACTTTAGCATACTGCGTATGATAAAGTAAAAATCTGATGTGGCCAGGCACATGACTTTATCATACAATATATAAAATTAATAGTGTAGCTGCATGAGATTCTATTTGATCGAGATCGGCCATGTCCATTAAAATAAAACTACTAGAACTAGACTAGAGACATTTTGATTATATTTACAGTAGGTAATGTCAAAACAGCAGCATTTGACACTACCTACTGTCATTAGAATCACAAAATCTGACAAATCCTGGCTAACTAGTTTACATGCAGTACGAGCGATCTCGATGAAATAGAATTTGCTCATGTAGCTAAACCATTAATTTTACCAAAAAATTTCATAGTCATAAATTATTCCGATTTCCTCTACTTTAATTTATTATCTAATTATTTCGACGAAATTCCAGATATAGCGGCTTATTTGCAATATCTTTCAAAAATGCTAAGACTAAAACTCCAGTTCCTTTGGACCCTTGGTTCAACAGAAAGCTTCTAAATATCGAGTGTTGTCATACTACGGATGATAAAGTAAAAAGGTTCTGGTTCTGATGATTAATATATTATATTGGCTTCTAGCATACTATATTTTCGAGCTTTACGCCGTCTTCAGTGCTAACTACAAAAGGTTATAAAGAATTATGCTCAATATTCCAAATAAGTTTTAAGGTTAACATACCGTCTTACAATCTTTCTTGTATTTATTCGCGAAAACATAACATTGCTATCCGCACTCGAAATATTGTTTTTCAATATTGTTTCACCTAGCTCCTCATGGCAATTCTCCATGCATTTGCGTGTTGAATTGACGTTTCGCAAACGCTGACGTTCCAAATACTGTCAAAAACTTCAAAATATCCTGGGTACCTAGTATTAATGCAGACACGATTTCGATCAAATAGAATTTGCTCCTGCTGCTAAACTATCAATTTTACCATTAAATGTTATAGACATAAATTATACAAAATTTCCTCTACTTTAATTTATTATTTATCTATTTTGATGAAATTACAGAAATGACGGCTCATTTGCAAAATCGTTGAAAGATGCTAAGAGTAAATAGCCGGTTCCTGTGGACCCTTTTGAACCAAAAGCTTTTCAGCTCTAAGTTAGGTCATAAAACTTCTAAATATGAACTTTCGTCCCGATACGCTTAGTAGTTTCTCCGGAATCGTCGCCACAAAAATCGTTTACACACACACACAGACATACATACACACACACACACACACACACACACACACACACACACACACACACACACACACACACACACACACACACACACACACACACACACACACACACACACACACACACACACACACACACACACACACACACACACACACACACACACACACACACACACACACACACACACACACACACACACACACACACACACACACACAGACATTTTTTTGGACCTTGGTCAAAAATGTTCAGGGACCCATAAAGACCTATTTCCGCTAAAATCTCAAAAAATTTTTTCGGCACGGTTACAATACTTTACATACTGCGTATGATAAAGTAAAAATGTTTGTGTGTGTGTGTGTGTGTGTGTGTGTATGTGTGTAAACGATTTTTGTGGCGACGATTCCGGAGAAACTACTAAAGGTATCGGGACGAAAGTTCATATTTAGAAGTTTCATGACCTAACTTAGAGCTGAAAAGCTTTTGGTTCAAAAGGGTCCAAAGGAACTGGTAGTCTATTCTAAGCCTTTTTCAAGGATTTTGCAAATGATCCGCCATTTCTGTAATTTCGTCAAAATAGTTAAACAATAAATTAAAGTAGAGGAAATTTTGAATAATTTATGCCTATGACTGTTTTTGGTAAAATTGATAGTTTAGCTACAAGAGCAAATTCTTTTTAATCGAGATCGGTCGCATCTGCATTGATATGAAACTAAATAGTAGCCAGGATTTTGACAAATATTTTTTGTGCTGTCACAGTCGAAAACAACTGATTTCATCAGAGGTTGGAGAACCGCTATGGAACGTTGCCGCTCTAGTGCAGCAAAGTACAAATTACAAATTTCAACTAAATTAAGATCACCAATTTGATTGTTTGTTAATAAGAAATATCAACCCGTCTTTATATCTAATTCTAAAAACGATAAATTGAGAAAATTGTAAATAAAGTATAGCGATGAGTGTAGTTTTATTTTAGGTTGTTGGTTCGGATGTGACATCTACAGTGTCATGAACAAATATAAATCTGTCAGAATTTGAATTAGCATTTTAAACTTGACGTTTCGTCAAAGTGGTACCAACCTAACATTTCCTACATAGAAATATCACCATTTTTTAATTATTTTTTTTTTAAATACATATTTTTCAAAAAGCAACACAATTAACGTTGGTGTCACTCCTGCCGAAAACTAGATAGCGCGCCTCGCTCACATGCTACTGCGACGCTCCGCGTTCGGTGACGCGCCGCATCACCGCTCGTCGCGCTATTCCATACTTTCGGCACTTGTGACATAAATAACTATTATTCTAATGTCGTAGTGTAGGTAGTGTCAAATGCTGATGCTTTGACAATACCTACGATTTATCTCAATAAAATAGATTCTCATGCAGCTAAGCTATTAATTTTATATATTGTATGATAAAGTCATGTGCCTGGCCACATCAGATTTTTATTCACTAAACATGTAATGATCGGCATTATTTTTGTAATAATTATTTTATTTAACAGCGGAGGAATGTGATAATTGCTACTGGTTTCTTTATGGATCAACGTTATCGCGCGTTGGTCTGTGAGAGACGTACAACACGTAATCTTATCACGTGTGAAACTTTTTTTTGTTTTTATTCCCATACATATAGGGGTTTTCTTTGATAACAGATTTATGAGTTTGTCATGAAAGCTGTATCTTACTACGAGGTTAGTGATTAGTGTATTTTCAAGCGAGTGCATATTTACAAATTATCTATGTTTTATATTGGTTTGACTTATCGTGTGGGAATATTGTTCTCCTAAATATGGAGTCAAGGAGGGTGAAGTTTTAATAAATAGTTGAGGCGTAGATTCGTTGGCATCCAGAAAAGATCCAGAAGAGATACAGAGCGGTTTGAGATGTAAATTAAACCACTCGCAAGCTTCCCGCTTGCTTTGTATTAAAATGTAGTTGTTTAGTGTGTGCTTTTGTAAATGGTAAGCCGATCATTACTTCCTTACTTTGTGTTTAATTTTAATTTAATGTGTTTTGTATAATCTGACAACTCTTCAAAAGCTTTGGTAGATTTGGAGTTTCATTTCATTGTTTTAATTCTTTTGTTTTAATTGTAAATCAATATTTGTTATTCTTTTATTGAGATTTGACTTTTAATTATGAGTATGGTTCTTTTAGTATTTAAAGTGAGCAAACCTGCTACAATTTAATGATAGAGATTTTGATTACATTTTTATTGAGTTCAAATAGGGATTAACATGGTAAGAGTGATGAGCTTTGTCTGATAAAATACTGCATTGGCCCTATTGCAAGAACTTATGTGCTGAGCGTGTTTAGAGAGATAAGTTTCATAATGGTTAAGGTAGTGGTACTTCTTAAAACTAAAAAGTATGTTTACTTTATAACCCGATTTTACCCAACCGACGAACTATTACAAACATACTCATAAATAAACGATCGATGATAAATAACTATAAGTTTATCTGTCCAATAGTTTTTGAGTTATAATTGCACAAGTAGATATCCTAGGATATATGTGGATCTCATTAATTTTAATTAAAACAATTAAAAATCCGCCATTTTTAATTTTGCAATGTTTATGCCAGAATTAGATTTAGCGTCATTCGAAACACCTAAATGCCAAGTTTTAAGGAGTCATGAGCGATTTCAAATAAACTAGGATAGTTTGGGGTAAAATACCCAAAAAAGCATGACGCAGACATAAGACTTTTTAGGAATGTTAGTATGTTGTTCAGGGCAGTAAATAGAATGTAGATAAGTTTGCGGATTTTCTTTATTACTTCAGGGTTTTGGTTGAATTTAGTCTAAAATGTCTGCTGCATGATCTGTTCCTAGGATCTTTGACTAGAATGCATTTCTTTGTAATGCTACAAAATGGTTAATGTTAAGTGTTATGTCCTTGCTGTGCAATGTTGTCGATAATTCCGTTACCCTTTGCAACAAAATATCAGACGTTTAGTGACAAAAGAATTTTCATATACTTCGGTATACATAGCTAATGCAAGAAACTGCACCAAGATTTTGAAAGATGACACAAACGATATTTTTTAGTTTCATGCTTCGTATTTCTTATTTTAATGTTTACTGTTAAGTTAATTGAAACACATTGTAAAAAATCACAATAATACAATTAGTTAATTGAGACCAACACGAATCACCGTAGTGTTAGATACGTGTTTATTCAGAACCAGCAGGGCATCACTGACGGCGTTGCAAACGATTCGAGTCCTTCCTGTTTCCTGAATCAGAAAAACCAACGCGGCAAAACAACAGGGCAAAACAAATGCTGGGACAAAAAGTGATTTCTAATTCGGCCGGACGTCACGACGTCTGGATGAAATGCCGAAGCGGAAAATATCGACTCGGCATGGTTATGAATTTACAATTTCTGGCCGTTTTTTCCTCCGGCGTGATCGATTGCCGGTCGACTGGAGACCTTTCCGTCGCAACTAATTCACTGGCACGTACTGAAAACGTAGCAGTTTCTGTGGCTGTGATTGGTTTATATAATGGGATTATGATCATCTCTGATCACCGAAGCTAAGCTTCTGGGGTTCTTCGAGTAGATATTAAATGGTTGAACTGAGACAATAAAAAGGTTTTCTGTTTTCGATCTCAATCAATTAAGGATGACTAGTGGTGTATCAGCGGACTCAGTGAAGGCATTATTACAGTGTGTTGCGAAGTCCAAAACTTCATTTCAATTTCGATGCATTTCTTAACTTTACTGGGCACATTTACCATCAGACTCACATGACATTATGCACCCATACCTTAAATGCAAATATATAGCTACTATTTAACATTTTTCTTTAAAGAAATAGAAAGAAGGGTCCAAACAGGATGGAAAAAGTTCTCGGCATTGAAAAGGGTTATGAAAGGTAAACTATCACCATCAGTAAAAGGAAAACTTTTGACAAATCATGATGTGCATATCACCAGTGTTGACATACGGTTGGCAAACATGGTCTTTAACCGAAAACCAAAGAAAAAATTGGAGACGTGTCAACACAAAATGGAGAAGAGCATGTTAGGTTTAAAATGGCATGATAACAAACCGTTAACTGAAATACGCAACAGAACAAAAATTGCGGACATAACAACAATAATAAGATCTCTAAAATGGACATGGGCAGGACATATCCTACGAGGAGACACGAAAAAGTGGCGTGCAAGGGTTACGGAATGGGTTCAAAGGACATCAATGAGAAATAGAGGGCGTCAACGAAGACGCTGGCATGACGAATTAAAAAATGTGGTAGATGATTATTGGTTGAGAGTAGCGAGGGACAACGAAGAATGGAAATCCGCGAATGAGGCCTTTACCCATAGGGGCTAACAGATAAAAGATTCAATTTATTTACACAAAGCAATACTATTAATTTATTTTCAATTTATTCTACTTTTACTATAATCCATACTTATAATGTATTTTATGTTATTCTTTGTTAATAAAGGGCTATAATATAATATAACATTTTTCTTAAATATTCTTAATAGCCGAAAATTGAAATTACAGTTGTGCATAAGCATTTTACAGATATTCAATTACTTAAATTGTCAAAAATACTCAATCGAAACTAAATAACTACCCTGACCAACAACAAACAAAATAACATATTTTACAATCAAATCAAGTAAGTTTTTTCGTCTATTCTGAATGTGAAAACAGATATCTAGAATTGTATTTGGATTATGAGAAATTTGTTTGCATTTTGGCAACGATTTTGCACCAATTCTACAAAGAGGAACAGAGGAAACTTTTCATTTGTTCTATAGTATTTTTAACAAATTAAGTTATAATTATAAGTCTATAAAATATCTACACTCAAAAAGTTATGGATTACTTCAAAAAGAATAATCCCTACTTAAAATAAATATAACCATTTCCTTTTTTTGCAGTCGATTAAATAGTGTTATCAAAATTGGTGTCACGCAACGCAACCAACTGTTTGCATGACAGTTAGGCGCCATTTATGGCCTGATTACAAACAAAGCCTTTAAACTGCTATTTTTTCAATATATTGCTCAACTCCTCATTTATTAACTCCATCTAATCTTTTGAAAATGATACTTTAAATATTCAAAAAGTTTACCAAATTTACTTTGAATAGACTAGTGAGTTCTATTGTATTAGCAAAAGCGAGTACGTACCAGCGAACATTTTTCACTGATACATTTTTCTATATCATTAAAAAATTATCGAAAGCTTGTGTCACATCAAGAAATATTGTTGAGCAAAAAAGCTTTTCTTCTAATGCTTTCTCTACGATATCTGTTATTCTATGAACTTGATCTATAGTCGAATGCTTTTCTCTAAGCACCAAATTGGTGATTAGGAATTAGTTCCTTTCTCTCAATGATAGATTTCATTCTCTTTAGAAGCAACTTTTCAAAGAGCTTCGACATCATTGGTAACAGTGATATTAGGCAATATGATTTGGCCTCGTTCGGTGGTTTGCCTAGTTTTGGTACTATGATAACTTCTGCTACTTTTCAGACATGTGGGACGTATTTTAGTCTGAACGATGCATTTATTAGATACGTCAGTATAACAATACCTTTCTTAGGTAATTGCTTAAGAACTCCTGTGATAAGATCAAATGCAGGTGCCTTCTTTGGATTCGGGTTGGTCTTGATTTCTCTGGCAACTTCCTTTGGAGTAACTAGCTGTATGGCTTCTTCTTCTTAGGGTATATCTTCATTCGTGATTGGCTCTGATTCGATGTTGTGAGGCTGGAAGATTTCGCTTAGATGTTCTGCAAAAATTTCAGTCTTCTGTTTATTGTCTCTTGCCTAGGTACCATCTCTTCATCTTATAGGTGGGACATGGGCCACTGGCCTCTTGTATTTCCTCAGTGCTTTCCACAGCGAGTAATCAGTAACTTTATCGGGAGTCAAATTAGTTAAGAAGGATTCCAATGATGCCTCTTTTAGTTTTTGAATTTCGCGTTTAAGTTGCTGGGATTTATTATTAAGTATGGTTTTGTCAAGTGGATCTCGTGACTGCTGCCATCTTCTTTTAGCTTGTTTTTTTTTTTGTTTGACCACTTCTCTAATTTCCTTAGGATAATTATTTACAATAGTTCTGTGGGTGATTTCTTTAGTCTTGTTCCAAGCGGCTTTCTGGATGGTGTTGATGAATTTGTCGGATGTCCTAAGAATCTATTATAATCTAATTGTTTGAGATTGAACCTTGGGGGACAATATATCGCACCCACAGTAAAATTCTATTTAGTTGATTTTATACCAATCACCGTAAGTTGTACTTCTGCGCTCTTGAGATGGCACTCCTCATAGTGATTTAACGCGCTATTAACTACAAGATCATTTTTGAGAGGGGAATGTAAGTTTTGTGTTCCAAGTCGAACATTGTCGAGATGTTTTTCTTCTTTTATGATCTTCCATAAGAAAGTTTCTACAGAAAGACAAAAGAAACAGATGAAATATTGAGAACTAAAATTTGGATACATTTCTCTAGGCTAAATACAAATTCGGATATTTTGTTTCCGGATTTACCTAGCGAAAAGGTTTTAAAATTAAAATTCTTGTGTTTCTGTTATTTGCTTCTTCAGATACATGTAAAGTGTAAATGTATGGGAGGGATAGGTTTTTTTATTTTTTGATGCAACGTCTATGCCACATTTGGCTATTTGTACTTCCCCTCGCTATTATACGGCCATAATGACAACCAGAAATGTTCAACTTGTTGCACCCACATTTTTTGGTGTCTTCCGAAAGACGGCTAACACATTTTCTTCCGCTTTTTCAGATATAGTTGAATACTGAAAAGTCTTCCAACTGAGTCAATTTCAGTTTCCTCGCTTATACCTTACTGCACAGATGTGGAGTTGAAACGCATTTGAATTGTAAACAATCCGTTCTACTGTAAAAATTATAATATTATTATTGAGTATTAACTGATTATCGTTTATCGTTTATTGTTTATCGCTTATCGCTTATCGTTTATCGTTTATCGTCGATCGTCGATCGTCGATCGTCGATCGTGTATCGTGTATCGTTTACTATTTACCGTTTACCGTTTACCGTTTACCGCTTACCGTTTACCGTTTATCGTTTACCGTTTACCGTTTATTGTTTATCGTTTATCGCTTATGTTTTATCGTTTGTCGTTTATCGTTTATCGTTTATCGTTTATCGTTTATCGTTTATCGTTTATCGTTTATCGTTGATCGTTGATCGTTGATCGTTGATCGTTGCTCGTTGATCGTTTATCGTTAAATGAACCTTTGAGAAACCATCGAAAATGACAAAATTCGATCATTAAAAATACAGGTTCATAAGCGTGCTCTTTACATTTATCTCTTGTACAATTGCAAGAACATGGCATCATTCTGGGTTCCCTAATTTATAAAGTATTTATTAGTAGATATAATTAATGGAAAACTGGTTTATCGACGGTAAGATATTCGAGACCTTATGGTCTCCATTTGAGTGTTTTTTCCATTGAGTGTCCATCGTACTCCTTGGCTATACCGTACTGATGAGGACTAATAGTCCGAAACACGGGTCTACGGTTGCTTCTTCGTTTGACGGAATTGCCGGACAAACTACCTTTCCCCTTGATATAATTAATGACAACATCATTGAAAGTTCAATAGCAAAAGAAGCTGACATAAACCGGAATACCTAGGTACTGCAGGTAATATCATAAATCAGACCAGAAGAGTTTTATTGAAACATCAACTTGATACGATCTCAGTAAAAAGTAACCCCATTAGAGTATATCGAACAGACATTAGTAACGAGAAACTTATTGCGATAGGATATCCAGCCAGGCGCGGTCGTTACATTTGCTGGATTTGGCGGTGCGGCTTCAAGACTTCGAGGGAGCATAAAAATTTTACTGGTTATTACTGTTAAATACGCCCTTAGCAGCACCGACGTCATATCACGTTACATACCGCACGGGAAACTTTATTAGATCTTCGCGTCTAACTTTTTAATTGCACAGATCCGAGTCTTTGTAACGGAATTATTAAACCCCCCATGCGGGAATAGGGCGCGCGCCATTTCGAACTACACCCGTATAATGATAATTTAGAACTTTGAAACTTTCCTTCACTTTTTCGAAAGTAGACGTATTATGTCAAAAGTTGGCAGACTAACTGCGATTTATTTATGGAGTTATACAGTACTTGTACTGTAAAGATTTAGTTTAAGTAAATGGAACCAAGGCGCTCAACTTTTAAAGATACTTAAAGGCAAACTTATTTCTAAAACACATACATAAGTTGCCAGTAGTATACATGAAAAAAATATATATGTCATTGGCCAAGTGATTAATCTAATATTATTTCATAACTAACTAATCATTAAGGTAGAATATTAGAATCATGACATCGTGGTACCTATAATTAAGAACCGATATATTATTTTAATTATAAGGCTAAACGACTAAAACTGTAAAAGATTAATAGAACAATAGACTTATTATTTTATTGCATATCCTTTAAAATATGAATCGGTACTCAGTCTTGAATATGATAATTAAACACCGACAACGGACATCTCTTTCTTTTATATTAATCTTTCTTTGCTACAAATTGGGTATTTATTCGAATATACCGATAAAAACAATAACAACCTCACTCCCAACAATCCAATCTCACTCATTTATCCTCCTCTTCCGAGTAGCTAATTCAAAGCGGCGAATGGTGGAACCTACAGTTGTCGAGCTGCAATCTACTGATAAATAGTCGCGAGACACCTAGTGGTTGGAAGTCAAACTGCGAGAACCTGGATGATAGAGTAATGTTGGTGGAAGGTAGGAGGGTTTAGAACAGACCTTAACACGCTACTTAAATCGTTCTTTAAATTTAATTCGACTATCTTTATAAATAAGTTTATAATAGTTATAACAATAATAATGGCATGTTGCTCCTACTTCAAACGTCATAATTAGTAAATCATAGTTCATAGTCGGCAGATATTAACTAAAGTCGGCAGCTCGATATTCGGCGTTCAGGGAAGATGTGGGTAATAAAATATAATTATCTGTCTTCAACCTTTTATTTTATAACCCCCAAGACACCCAAAATAATCTTATCTACATACAATATGTAAAATATAATCGAATTTATTTAGAATACGAACAAATAAGTAATGAAGCATTAAATTTACTGCAGGTCCTTCTTTTTAATTAATCATCCTTTAAGATTCACCGAAAACCGGTTTGTATACTATTTCTAGCTCACAGTGCATATAAAATAATAGACTCTGGTTCTAGATTTGGGCAAATCATGAACTGTACTAAGGCCTAAGTTCATATATACACTGTGGGCAAAAAAAACGGAACAATTTTTAACCTGTCGTATTTCCAATAACATTTAATTAATTCAAATATTTGTTTAAAAACGAATTGGTTGTAGACTGTGTAGATTAAAACCATACCATATTCGGAATAGCAGAAAGTTTTATTCCCAAGTTATGATGCTTTTTATTCGGCTCTGCAACCATTCAGATAATATCGGGCAAATTTAATGTGAAATGAACTGTTTATTAAAATCAATAGGTAATGGCATTTGTTTTGTGTTGGTCAAAAAGGACAGGAGAGATTTTATTGCATCGTATCCAGACTCCAGAGTGATTTTTTCTTATACAGGATGAAATTTTTAAACAATGTTTTTTTATTGTTTTTACTAAAAACAGCGGAATTGGACGTTTCTAACAAATACATTACAACGGCACGAGAAAACTAATTGTGTACTTGAGTTATTTTCAACGACCGTGGCCTTGTTATGGGCGGCATGTTTGATTTTATAATTTTAGGTGGCCTTTTCGTCAGTTTACTATTACTATTACTATTACTATTACGTCACGCTTAGATGCAACACCCTGTATAAATGAAAATAAATTTTACGTTATAGAAACTGGTGAGTCACCAATTTTTGTGTTAAACATTTTTTTCTTTCTCTAACGGTTTAACAGCTATCGACAGTCGGGATACTAATAACTCACGCTGTATATCACATTATCAGATGCGTTGCACCGCATGTTGGGTCTAACTAAGTAACGTCATTTCTGTAGTGAGTAATGTACACAGTATTTTTCAAAAAGGTCTCGCAATATCTCGAATAGGGCAAATTCTTAAAAAAATCGTAATGTAACACGGTGTAATCATCATAAACAGTGATTGCAATATATAATAAAACGTGTAAGTTGATGAGAGACGAAAGCACACACGGAGAATCTGATTGTCGGATGTAGGAATCCGGTGTTTGCACAGACAATATGTAACACGATCAGCTCGGGGAGCGCAGTTAGTGAGCTGTAACGTCGTGAATCGGTGTCACATCTTGTCAACCGGTTCGATTCGACGACGATTTTCCCGCGCCAGCTCGAAGGGGTCACGTCCGAGAAAGTTGATATCGTTCGGATCGTTTAAAGTAATGTCGGTATATTGAAATCCCTGCAGTCAGCAGACATTGACGTGACAACGGCCTGCTAACACGACGCCGAGGCGACGACGACCGGCAACGTCCGTCGTCAGTTCGCCGCCTCGAACCATATCCAATCTGATTACTCAGATTACCCTGCCAAGGATCGAGCCGTCCGGATCCACCTGAACGCTCCCATCCCCCATGTGCATACATACATCTCCACGCTCCATGCTGGGAAGATGCTCTAGCTGCAGCTTCATTCCGCCCTGATCGAGATCGGTGGATTTGCCAAATCGGGGAGAAGTTTAAGCAAACGGAATTTCAGTTTATGAGAGCGCTAGGCGCGCCCCCGGTCGGACCAATTCAGATACGGGAGTTCTGATGAGATTATGTTAAATTGACATACGGGTATCTCTTGTTAAAATTGACGGAAAATGCTTAGGAGAAATGGAGGAGTATGGTGGTATTATTAAAGAACAATGTATTACTTCTATGTAAAACTAACCTTAACTTTTCGGCAATCGTGAACAGAGGACCAAGAGTAATATTTTATATCGTCAATGCTGTGAATCAGTTGCAATCTCGTATTAGACGTCTGCTATACTATTAGAAGGAGTGCCAACGACTGACTTACTTAAGGTATTTCAGCTTTTATATTTCGTAGGTAAGTAGAATGACATTCACATAGCCAGCCATGGACGTATCCAGGGGGGGGGGGGCGTATTTTGGTATTATGTTTATTACATCGTACTCTTTCCCTCATGGATACTAGGGTAGTTATCTTTATGTAGAAAGCAACGATCCTCCCCAGATCGTTTCCAAGTCCAAAAGAAAAGTAGATAAGTATTTTTTTCGTAATTTTAATTTTTAATGGTTCATATCGATGCACATTGGGTTACTAGACTCAAAAAGCTGGCCATAAATCAAATTTCTAAATTGTTAAATTCCAAAAAGTAAACCAGTTTCTGGGATAGGTAAAAGACCGATGTATTAAAACGCGGCAATATTTTTTCACCTGAGCCCTGAGCCACGTGTCCTTGTCAGCCAAAAGTTATATTTTACTATGGCTGAACATAGATGCACATAAGTTGACGATCTTAAAAACGGTTGCAATTTTGTATTTTAACGATAAATGTGAGTTTTTTGTTATACATTCTTTAGAACCAAGTATGAACTTTCATTCGACATTATTTTTATTAAAATTTATCCACAATTTTGTTTATTGTAGGGCCGAGAACATGCTCTGTTATAAAAAAAACAGTTTTATGCAGAACTTGAGTGTTTTAGTTTAGTGTTTAGCTTTGTTAAGCTTTTGAAAGTGGTTCAAATTATAGTATACATATTTGACATTACAACTACTAGAAAATCTGCTGCGGATAGGTGCGAATGCGGATGCTCTGTATTAGACCCACCGTCAGAAACATCAACACACCAGCTGGTAAACTGTCGTAAGTACTGCAACAGATTATTCAACATAGATTTCAATTCAACCCCAAATACTCTAATCTAACTCTGCGACACTTATCAACAACATCAAAAATCTGACAAATTCTAAGGAATATAAACTGAGTTCTTTTGACATTAAGAATCTTTATACAAACATCCCTGTTAAAGAAACCATCACCATTACAACTTTCTGCTAGATAATTTGCATTTTCATCATGATCTTGACTTTTTCGACATTGACAACATTGTTACACTCCTGATGTCGGAGTTTGATGTGAACGAAGTCGAAAAACTTTTGTTTTCCTCTTAATTTGAATTCATAACAAAAAACATTATATGTTATAACAGATACGTTGATGACATTTTTATAATCTACAAGGGGAATTCAGCATAAATCTGCGCCCGAACGTAACGCAAGCGGTATTGGGTCCTTGACTTTAGAAAATACTGTTCCTAATTTCTTCATAATTCTGCGACCAAAACATAAATTTTGATCTTTGAATATTTTAATTAGATTTGGAGTGAGTCCTGCTATGTATGGTAATACTTTCAAATTATTTGAAACATTATTACCATTTCTTCTTGTAATGTCGTTTGTTATAGATGCCCGACAACTAAAAAGTAGCTTTCTTATAAGTGCTCGTGGATAAGAATTTTCTTGTAATATATCTCCAAACGTGTGTAGATTTTCTTTTAATAGAGATGGATGAACAATTTTTGTGATTCTTTGCCTTTGGGCTAAAATAAAGTTCTTTTTGGCATTCATAGGGTGATAAGAATGGAAGTTAATATATCGTCCAGAACTTGTTGGCTTTTGACACCAATCAAGTATTACTTTATTATCTGGCTGTCTGATAACTCTGGTATCAAGGAAAGGGATAGAACAGGCAGATTCTTTATCTACGGTGGATTTAAGTCTTGAATTACCTATAGGAACTAAAAATGTCCAAAATCTCATCTTGTTTATTGTCTGGTATTGCACACATTTCTTAATGAAAGGGAGCTTGAAGGTTAATTTTGGTATTTGCGTATCTAGCAATGTGTCTATTACTATATGTGCGAGTATCGGACTTAAATTGGATCCCATGGGACAACTTGGCTATCGTTTTGGAAATAACTAGTAGCATAACTGAAATCCAGTAATTCCAAAAACATCTTAAGAGAAAATGAGCAATTTAGGGCATTATCGTTCCATCTGTCAGTTATGTTAGTCTTCACCAAATCTAAAGGTATATTGCTATATAGAGAAACTACATCCAAACTAATTAAGACAAACGCATCTGGCATAAAGTATTACCATACATAGCAGGACTCACCCCAAATCTAATTAAAATATTCAAAGATCAAAATTTATGTTTTAGTCGCAGATATGAAGAAATTCGGAACAGCATTTTCTAAAGTCAAGGACCCAATACCGCTTGCATTACGTTCGGACATCATATATAAAATTGCTTGTAGAGAGTGCCATAAAGAATACATTGGACAAACTTCACAACAGCTGAAAAACAACACAGAAGCGATTCTAGAATAAGACCAAACGCTTGTGCTTTGGCATCACATGTAAACTCTCTCGGACACCTTATGGATTATGAAAATATTTACGTACTAAACTGTGATACTAATTTTTTGAAAAGGTCCTTTATTGAAATGTTTCATATTAATGATTGCCGTTACGCGTTGAACGCCAGAACTGATATAAATAATCTCAGCACAATTTATAGCTACCTTTTGAAATATAAAGACATCCATCCCACAAAATTGAATCAGTCCTGACACGTTTCGCATGATTACTGACATTTTACATTTATTGAAACTATTATTTGTTATTCAGAAAATACAAATCTAGTAACCCACAAAATCTACTTCGTTTTGTCCAGCTAGATTTCCAAAATGCCACACTGCGTCGCGGTCGGTTCGCTCTTACTTCGATTTTTGATTATTTGGCTTGATGGATCTAAGAAGGTGTGTACAACACGTCGTGTTTTGATAGTTGTCACAATTGTCATACTAGTCAGAAACAAAACAAAGAAACGCAAATGGGAGATGCAATTAGCATTGGAACAACATCCATAACCTCCAGGATTCAAGTTTATAAAGATGCGCCTTATCTCGGTGTAAATGTGAAATGGGCAAGCGTTTGGGAATATATCTATACATCGTTGGCCTATTCTTTCACATTAGAAGCCTTCCTCTGTAATAACAAAACGGGCGAATGGGACGAGGAAGGGAATTTCATTCAGTTGATACTGGTGTACATGATGGTGGGTGTACCAATATACTACTCCTATATTGTCTTGGGTCAGTATTGCCAGATGGGTACGTTATTTTTCAAGCACTTGCTACCACTTGGCCATGGATTAGCATACACCATCCTAATATGCACAGCACTGCAAACGTTTAAATATGGATTATGGCTAGCTGACATGCTGCTGTACTTCTTGGTGTCAGCGCAATATTCGCTACCGTGGATGTCTTGTCCTAATGTAACAAATGACCATGATAATTTCTCAAGGTGTTTTGACGGTGTCAACTTTGGAGCAGATTGCGAGGTTGATTGCATATCGATGAACACCTTTATCTCTTCACACATCTATCATATGGGCACGTTTTTGGGACTGCACACTGAGGGCCAACAGGATAATATTTTGCCACCAATAAACAGGATTGTGGCTTTGTGTGCAGCATGGGTTGTCATATTTCTATATGTGCAGAAAATTTATATTAGATCCAGGAAAATCTTATTGGTTTTGGTTGTGCTAGCAGTATCTTGCATGGTTGTGTTATGCACTGGAACGATGTCAGCGTCTGGTGCTACAGCCGGGGTCGCGTTCCTGTTTGCAGATATTTGGCTATCGTTTAAAAAATCGAGGAGTTGGGCTAAGTCAGTTTCGAGTACTTGTCGAGAGTTATCGTTGGGAGAAGGTTTTATCATGATTGCTGGAGCAAAGTTGAGACACAGACAAAATATTACTGTGACCCCGATATTCTTCTGTATCACTTTAGCTCTGTTAAGCTCCTTCTGTTCTATGTTTTACCAGTCTATAATTGGAATGATCTGTCACAAATCCCATACGAGATTAGAAAAAGCTGATGTTTTGATGCCACAATTTGATTTTCTGGTATTCTTCATATCGATTCCTCAAGGTTTAGGATATTTAACAGTGCCTCAAACATGGAGTATAGTATATTTTTCGTTTTGTATTTCAGTATTGTTAGCTAATGAAATCACTAGAATTACATGCATCTACTATACTCTCAGCAACACTTATGGCAGTATGGCTAAATACGCCAAGTACCTCCTTGCTGGGTATTGCTTGATACTATTGAGTGCTTCCATTTTATTGGAAGCAGAACGAATGTACGATTATTGTTGCAATTTTATTACTGCAACCATAACATTATTACAATTATTCAACGTTACTTATATGACGATTGTGGTGTATTGGCTTTACGGCGTTAAGAAATTATCGGATGATATATATTTCATAAGTGGTGTTTCGTCAACGATGTACTGGAAGCTCTGCTGGTATGTTATCCCCATTATCCTGATCTATACTGTTTACGACGAGTTCATGTATTTTGTTTACGAAAAAGAAATGAGTAAGGAAACCAGGCTTCTTATCATTGTAACAACAGTAGTAACAATATTACCTGTTCCAATATGCTGGATCATTGAAGCTTTTAAGCATGTTAAAACAAGGAATCTGACTGGTTTGTTTAGATCAACTGACAGTTGGGGTCCTGCAGATCCCGAAGAAAGACATAAGAGGTTGTCTTTCAATCCAAGGAAACAAACGAGGTACCACTCTAGGTCGACGAATTGCCATCATCACTGCATCGTTGGTTACAGAGGACTGCTGACATTGCATCGAGAGGAGACAGTGGTTCGTGAACGATACTTACAGTCTGAGCCAGCTGATCACAATGAACATACTAAAAAGTAAACTATTTTTAAAAATATTGTGATACTATTCAGAATGTAGAATAATAGATTAATGTAGAAATTAATAAAAAATATATTGTATATTTAATGGCGATTTCTTGTTACTCAGTATGACGCCGCAGTCCCACAGTTCGATTTTATGTCTTAGTTTAAAACACAATTAGAATTAATTAATTATCTACGTAACTGGATTAGACAACGCCCGATGCACTGGTAAGCAAATACCATAAATTTGATAAATAGATCAAACAATGATGTCGTATCTACGCGTGCTCATTGTGTTACACTGCCACACGATTGGCGTTTATTTATACATAGTTATAGCTACTCCGATAAACTGGAAGGGTAAGCGGGTGTGCCAAAATATGCAAACCATTGAATTATGGGTTCCAATCATTGAAACGAGCGTTCGATTGCTCTACAAGAGTTGTTGATACACAACTATACAAGTGAATAAAATCAATTGCTTTGGTTCAACGAAGAACAGATTCGTTTCAGAGTCATTTTAATTTATCATTTTATGTTGGAACGAACAAGTATGTTTTCCAGTCTCGATTTGTTTCCAAGTAATCTGAACCAATAACTTATTAGCTAAATATCCAGAAAAATTATTTAATAATAAAGTAAATAAAATAGTTACAGTGAGCGCCAAAATTGAATTTGATATACGAGTAAAGTACCTTTGCTTTAACCATAATCAAAAAATTTAATTTTTAAATATTATTTACAGTTAAAAATTATATTCAATTTTGAAATCACAACCACCTATCTTTAAAAATATGTTGTTTTTGCTTTGTTTAATTCTTACTTTCATAATAACTGTTAGTAGCTACCGTGGGTTCTTAGGACTCATTTTTAACTGTTTTTGAAAAATTTGGGTAAATTTTCCTTTGAATCGTAGTTTTGTTATGATATTTAAGGGTATTTGAGACTTATCACAAAATTAGTAATTTTCGTGTTGCAATGTTGGTATGTTATCCTAATATTTAGATTTTGATATGAATCGTCATTACCATTAAGTAAATGAGTAAAAGGAAAATCACGTGCTTAGTCATTCCATGATACTAATTATATAGATAAAATCCTATTAAAAGCACAAATCACATGAAAACACTGAGTGATCCAAATCTTAAAAAATGAGTAGAAACGTTAGCAGTAGGTACTAATATTATTACATATAGGTAATAAGTGTCTAGATATTAAAATTAAACATCATTAAATCTAAAATTTTAATTTAACTATCAATAATGCTTGTAGACTTCATTTTATAGGTATCCCCACAGGATCGCGTGGCGTTAGATCCGGAGATCAAGGCGGCGAGGGATTTTCCGAAAATATTTCGAACCATCTATTGGGAAAGAGATGATCAAGAAAATTTCCAACGTATAGACGCTGGAGCACCGTCATGTTGAAAATACATTTTTCTGTGCAGATCTAATAGAAAATCTCCTAGTGCCTCAAAAAAAAAAAAAAAAAACAAAGACAAGTCATGTTGTAGAAATGCAGGTACATCGCAGAATTAAGGTTTTCTCGGAAAGGGTCCAATAATTTCATTACTAAGATCTCTCACCAGACATGAGTTTTAAAGGAGTATTGGTCGCTTGACAGTGTGCTTCCATTACAAAATTAAGGGTTTCGTCAGCAACCAATTTTGAGAACTTACAATTCCGCTTGACAAGAATGCAGATTCGTCGCTGAAGAGCACATATATAATGACTGATCGATTAAAAATAAAATACAGCCGCGCGTCTAAATCTCGGTCGAGCGTGTAATCATGCGAGCAATTTATATCCATTATGTGCGAGTCAAATACGAGGTTTTATCTACGACTCATAAATTCCATTTTATGCAAAATATTTTAAATGTATTTGTCAATGATGGCGAGGCGAACTGTCACATAACTGTCATCCACGTAGGGTTTGACAGATTTTGACACCAGCATTATATAATGATGACAGTTCGTTCAAATAATGAGTTCATTATTTGAAGGAACTGTCATTATTATACAACGCTAGTGTCATTATAATCATTGGCGCGTATAATGATGGGGATTATATAGTCATAGATACGTATGCAATGGACTTGTTATATGTGAGTCGTAGATAAATAAATAAAAAGGAAATGTTTTTTTGGGAAGTTGCTCAGTTTTTCATAAAGCGTAGTTTTTAAAAACATTACTTTTTACACAAATTTACTGCTACTATGGAAAGCTGACTATACCCACCATTAGAAACATGTATCTTTGTGATATAAAGGGTCATTATAAATGATTGTAGTCGAAATAGGCCATGCCCATGTTACTATATTTCCGCAGCTTAACACAAGCAAGCATCAAACATACATTTCGTTGTGCAACCAATATAACATTTGCGTATATAACAGTAGTATTCAGTTTATAGGAAGCGGCAAACTTTGACCAGAATCATTTATATTGATCCTGTACAATAAAAACAATACATAATAGGGAATGAACAAATTATTTTTATATTTAACCCAACCATTTTATTACTTTTTTATTTTGCCCACAGACCCAAAATAGTATATTATTATACAGGTTTTATAATACGTCAAATTGGCGTACGAGTTGTTTTGGGCAAGACGAGCGTAGCGATGAGTGCCTAAATGGAACGAGTGCGCCAATACGTCTTACAAAACGAGTGTAATATACTATTTTTTCTACGTTGCGTCATTAATTTTATATAAATTTAGAAATTATGGTTACTATATTGCGCTAAATTAGAATCTAGGGCATTTTGCGGGTACCACTTCGCATAATACGTTATTAAAGTAAATGCGGTCCTTGAATTATATCTGAAAAGGAGATTTGATGTTTAGTTGAAAAGAATGATGACGATCACTTACCCGAGTCGCAAAATATCACCGAAATGTCATGCTGGCATATTTTGTTGAACACAGCAAAACTAAGAATGGCTATACTATAGCAGGCTATACGTGTTTAAATATGTATAGAATATTGTAAAATAGAATAGAAAATAGAATAGAATATTGTAAAATCGATGTTACAATTTGTTAATTGTGACACCGAAAACGGTATTACAATGTGTGCATTGTGAATGCAATGTAGAAAAACATTATTTTAATTTGGGAGTTAAAAAGCCGGGCTTTCCAAATATCGGTTTTTGTACATTGTACGTTGTACTTCCGCCCATTTACTTCTCAATGCACGTTGTTTAGTTTTAGTTTTTTTTTTTAGGTACTTTATCATACGCAGTATGATGAAGTATTGTAATCGTGTCGAAAAAAAAAATTGAGATTTTAGCGGAAATAGGTCTTTATGGGTACCCTGAACATTTTTGACCAAGGTACAAAAAAATGTCTGTGTGTGTGTGTGTATGTGTGTGTGTATGTATGTGTGTACCCGATTTTTGTGACGACGATTCCGGAGAAACTACTAAAGGTAGCGGGACGAAAGTGCGTATCTAGAAGTTTTATGACCAAACTTAGAGCTGAAAAGCTTTTGGTTCAAAAGGGTCCAAAGGAACTGGCTGTTTCCTCTAAGCATTTTTCAAGGATTTTGCAAATGAGCTGCCATTTCTGTAATTTCGTCAAAATAGTTAAATAATAAATTAAAGTAGAGGAAATTTTGAATAATTTATGCCTATGATATTTTTTGGTAAAATTAATAGTTTAGCTTCAAGAGCAAATTCTATTTGATCGAGATCGGTCGCATCTGCATTACTATGAAACTACATAGTAGCCTGGATTTGACAAATATTTTTTTGTGCTGTCACCACAGAAATGTCTATGGCTGTCACACTCGAAAACAGCTGATTTCATTAGAGGTTGGAGAACCGCTATGGAACGTTGCCGCTCTACTGCAGCAAAGTACAAAATACAAATAAAATAAGATTACCAATTTGATTGTTTGTTGATAAGAAATATCAACCCGTTGTTATATCTAATTGTAAAAACGATAAATTGAGAAAATTGTAAATAAAGTATAGCGATGAGTGTAGTTATATTTTAGTGTGCTGGTACGGATGTGACATTTACAGTGACATGAACGAATATAAATCTGTCAGAATTTGAATTAGCTTTTTAAACTTGACGTTTCGTAGAAGTGGTGTCAACCTAACATTTCCTATACAGACATATAACCATTTTTAATTTCTTTTTAAAATACGTATTTCTCAAAAAGCAATACAAAAAACGTTGATGTCACTCCTGCCGAAAACTACATAGCGCGACTCGCTCACATGCGACGGCGACGCTCCGCCATCGGTGACGCGCCTCATCACCGCTCGTCGTGCTATTCCGTACTTTCGGCACTTGTGAGATAAATAACTATTATTCTGATGACAGTAGGTAGTGTCAAATGCTAATGCTTTGACAATACCTACTATTGATACTATTGACTATCAAAATATTTGTCAAATCCCGGCTAATAGTTTAATTTTAATATTTTTCATGCAGACACGATTTATCTCAATCAAATAGATTCTCATGTAGCTAAACTATTAATTTTATATTTTGTATGATAAAGTCATGTGCCTGGCCACATCAGATTTTTTTTAATTCACGAAGGAGCAACCTATGGAAACTCGAGTGTAACTGATCGGGTGAAGGTACCAACTTTAGAAACATTATTCGGATAGCAGGTTGTGGGAGGTATCATTGCGTACAAACGAAATTTGTCTTATCAGGCGGAGGTGGCCGAGTGGATAAGGCGTATGCCTTCCACTCAGAAGTCCAGGGTTCAAGCCCAGGTTTGGCAGGGGATTTTTAAAATACTCCGTCTCCCCGATTGCCGCACAGACAAGCCACTGGCCTTGTGCACATGGCAACATCCCAAAAAAAAAAAAAAAAAAAAAAAAATCTGGATCTGCTTCAGCGTCACTAGAGATAATTCTCTCTTTCCAAGTTGCCTGGTCACTCCAGACACCATATAAGGGTTAATGTTTTAGGCTTCTAGCAAGTGTACTCACTTCACGCGACGAATGTGTATTGAATATGAATTAGTATTTCGTATTTGACTTTTATCGTCAGCGAGCGTTAAAAATAATCAAACCTTTTTAACTTTATTTTCGATAGGCACCAAAACAAACCAAGTGGGATTCTCTTTTACAGGAATTTCCCATTTTCCAGTCGGCCCTACGTGGATAAAATTACAGAGCAGATTAATTACAGCTGGGAAACGAAACATTAACTCTTCCGTTGCATTCGAGCCGGAACGGCATAATTGATAAAATTCAATCAAATAATTACAGTCCGTCGCTTCCAGCATTGTTCCGGACTTTTTTTCTCTCTCACTCCCGTCTACGAGCACGCCGATATGACTAGTATTCAAATCGTATTACACACGGCCGGCAACTGGCTCTAAAATACACGTACAAAAGAGACAACCTACAGACCATCTGCACTGGGACACTGTTGATCGTATAGTAGTACTCGAGTTACAGTAGATTCAGCCACAATGTTTTAGGTTAAATCAAATTAAAAGGATTGAATATTCGCGGTAATAAGTACGAAGTGTCAGAGTAACAAACCCGATACATGACGGACGAATATAAAAATATTATAAGAGGTTGAATAAACAGTCGTTTGTACTTTGTAACACCATTTAATTAATTCACTTCAAACAGGTGATCGATTTTGAAAAGCTAATTTCATCGTCGGGCCATTCAGTCATAATGGGACATTTAGACGACGATTAATCGGTTAATTTAGATCGTGAAAAAAAACATGTCCTTTTCTTCTAATTTATATTTTATTATGGCTTTATTTATTTGCCCCTCATTATTATTTCTCTGTTGGTAGGTACTATCTATCCCGCGTTTATCTTGTTACTGTAGGTCTGATATTTTATTTAAACTAACTGTGCAGAATGATCTAGATCAGCGTTTCCCAACCGCCGGTCCGCGGACCGGTGCCGGTCCGCAGAAATATCTTACCGGTCCGCGAAAAATTTCGCCCCTTTCAAGGCGGCTAAGCGCCGTCGCGGCTGGCTCTCTTCTGTGCAGCTACAAGTCATTAACGGCAAGAACATACATTTGTCGGCATTTCCTTGTAAATATAGTAAGCGTCGCAAATTGTGTGTTGCTTAACTGTTAACAGAAGATATGTATGTGGTTTCTATTCTATTTACATATCTTATTCTATTCTTTATCTATATTTCATAATACTTGCTATAGCTATCACTAGATGGAACTAATGCCAGTCAATAGAAATGCGTGTAAAACATGCACAAAAAGTATATTCCAAATGCATACCATATTTATTTCTTATATTGTACGATCATTAGTTTGGTGGTTGCAATATTGCACACCTCTACATAGAACATAGTTTACGACGATTCGTGTATGCCCACCGTAGTATTGTGTCAGATCGCTTGTCTTTTATTTTATCGCGCTCGAGCGTATTGTTTTTCAATATTGTGCGTTAATTGTGTGTACTGCGTATGATTGTGTGTACTGCGTATGATAAAGTAAAAACACGATACCAAAATAAATATTATTTAGCCACCAGATTGCATTGTGTGTTTTGTGCTTTGAGATTTTTCTGATGAATACAGACTTCCGTGCTTCCGGACTTCTTACCGACATCAGTTCATGTAGGTAATATTAATGTTGTTTCGACTGTCGCTCAGTGGTAATTTTCTCGAATCTAGTGTATAATAAATTGTGCTCATTTAACATTTCTGTTCCTTGTACATTGTTATTATTATTATATCTTTGATTTTGAAAACAGATTGTTTATCGGGAATGTTTGGGCTATTAGGTGAACCAAATTAAGCAACGCATGTATACAGGGTGTGGGTGTAAACAGGCTACGAACTCAACGCAATTAAAATGCATTGAAAAGTTATTTATTCCTCAAATATCCCTTTCTCATGAGTTTTTAAAATATTGTTTTTGATACCTGGTCTTATTTTGAAGACGTACTGATTTTCAAATGAAAAGGAAAAATAAAAATTCCATTTATAAAAACAAAAAATTGACGTCTTATTAGGACAAAGTGCTTTTAGGACTGTATTGTATAAATTATTTAGAAACTTTTTCATATTTTAATATATTTAAATTTTTATTTCCAAAAATTAAATTGTCATATGGTCATATGTCATATGACCAGGTCATATGTGAATTAAAAAATATTTGTTTGCATAAGCGTAAGTAGTATTTGCATAAATAGTATTTTGATTCTAATACCTGATTCTAAAATTTCAAATATTTAATTGTTGATATCACTGGAATAAATAAAACTAAAACCGTATATTATTATTCATTTACGATATGTACAAAAAAATTAAATGTTATTATTTATCGTTATAATAGAACAATTTTGTATTTTGTTTATTTTTGTTATGCATATGTACCTACTAAACAGAATAATAATAAATCATAATATTACAATAATAATATGATTGTCAATTACATCCGTATTTAATTGCGTCTCTTGTAATAAATAATTATTAAAAAATGTATGTGAAATAAGTTGGTTACACTGTCATAAACAAAATTCACAGAAAAAATAAATGCGGCAGACTAAGTAAGAAAACCACTAAGTAAAATGGAAATTCAATTTAATATAGTCTAGGCGCATCTCAAGTTGTCCACCCACAATACAAAATTCCATTTTTAAATAGTGTTAATCACATTTCACGCAGTTTTGAGGTTGTTTTGGATTCTTTTCACAGGTTCCTTTTTGTTGGACAAGAACACAGCAACTTACAGCAACTTTCATGTACATGATGGAGATGGAGATATGATGCCTAAATGTAGGCTGTCTATATAATAACGTCAACTCGACCATTGAAAGAATCATTGCATGGATGACTGACAGACGACTGGAGCTGGCTGCCAATGGTATAACAATCCACCCCGAAGACACGGTCAAGTACCCGGGATTAACCATAGAAAAATACCTCAGGTACAGGAAGTATGTGGAAGTGGTGTATCTTGAGTCTAATGCCAAGGTTGAGGAGAAAGAGCGGCAAAGTGCTTTTAAGGAAGCAACATTTCTGAAAATTCGGAAGGTATGAACATTTTAGCATGTTAATTAGAAAACAACAACAAAAGCGTGTTTGAAATGATCAGTTCTTGCAATTGAAAAGAAATGTTTGTACTCTAACCATGATGGTCGGAAATGTAGAACTGCACGTGATTTAGAATGGGGAGGGGACGTAGGACACGAATGGGTGGGAAGTAATAAAGCAGCGAGAATAAAAAGGAGTTAATACGTCGAATGAGCAAAGAAGATTCGAGCAAACTGAAAGTTAACTCCGGACATGCCAGACGTTGGATAAGGGTCCGTGCTGTAAGGCAACAAACCAACGTAAATATATGGAGTAATGATCACATTGCTTTTTTGTTTAATTTGATATTAAACAAGCTGCGCCCTGCACACACAAATTAAACATTTGGTTGATATGGACACAGCCTGATCTTCTGGTTGGATATGGTGGCTCTTCCATGAGTTTTTGGTTTAATTGAGATTAAACAAGCTGCGGCCTGCATATATGTTCCCATGATTCGGTGATAATGGTCCGAGATTATTTGTGCTTGAAGACACTCTTGTATTGGTCACGTGATTTATTGGCTTGTGATCCCTCTTCTCGTTTTCCGCCATCTCTTCCAGGGATTCGAAGTGTTTCTTCCGAAGTCGAAGTTGAGTTGGCAAGAATTTCTGGTCCTGGACTGTCGTGGACTGTTGTGATATGCAACAAAAATTCATTTTTTGTGAATCTTTGCTGCTATGAATTATAGGCTTGTAGCCCTTCTTGTTTTCTACCATCTAGGGATTTGAAGCGTGAAATGGGAGAGAACACCGGAAAGAAAGAAGGGAAGCGAGCATTCGATGAATACTGATTTTATTATCAAAATTGCAAATTGCACTACTATGCAACTCAAAGGTTATTGCTGAATTTGCAAGGTAAACTTGGCCACATAATTAGTACGGCATAATAGTTGCGTATGTGTATCACATTACAACACAATGTCAAGTTTGTTATAATTGGAATTTGGGATGAATATTGTTTGCAATTAAAAGAAATATACTGTTGTTTAACTGAGATTAAACAGGAGAAAACTAATTATTGTTACGTTAAATCATAAAAATGTAATTATATTGTTTGTAGCTTGGGCCATAAACCGCCTATTTTAAAAACAATTATTAAACCATATCAATGCGAACGCAGCCGCAGGCAACAGCTGCAGTTAATAAAAATCATTGAGCTGCGCCTTATTAAAAATTTATTGTACACAGTACAGGCTTTCTACACTGGAAAGAAAGTACATTAACGGCATTAAGAAATCTAAATACACGTTTCCTTCATTAAGAACATTTTTAGATAACATTTCACCCTACGGCTAGATTTTTTTCATATCTACAGGGTGATGTACACCGACGTATCAACACTAACTTATATTGATGCAGGTGTTACCATTCTGTATTTTGTATATGTTATGGACCAAGTGATTAATAGGGCAATATGAAAAATGCCCGGGCAATATGAAACTTGCCCAAAACAATCGGGCAAGATGATTAAAATAATTAAAATTATTACATTGCCCGGGCATTATTCATAATGCCCTGTATCTATTGGGCAGGATGATTAAAACATGTTTCTTTTTATTAATTTTTACTTTACTAAAGTAAAGTATTGTAATCGTGCAGAAAAAAATAATGAGATTTTAGCGGAAATAGGTCTTTTTTGACCAAGGTACAAAAAATGTCTGTGTACGTGTGTATGTCTGTGTATATGGGTGGACCCGATTTTTGTGGCGACAATTCCGGGATAACTACTAAAGGTATCGGGACGAAAGTTCATATTTAGAAGTTTTGAGACCAAACTTGCTGAAAAGCTTTTGGTTCAAAAGGCTCCAAAGGGACTGGATGTAAGCATTTTTCAAGGATTTTGCAAATGAGCTGCCATCTTCGTAATTTCGTAAAAATATTTAATAATAAATTAAACTAGAGGAAATTTTGTATAATTTATGTAGATGAAATTTTTTGGTAAAATTAATAGTTTCGCTGTATGAGCAAATTCTTTTTGTTCGAGATCGTGTCTGCATTAAAACTTAGTTAGCCAGAATTAGTTAGCCAACTTTTCAACTACATACTGTTGGTTACATCTACGCAAGGTGAGATATCGTTTGTGTCATGTAATGCTATTGAAGAGTCTGCATTGATATGATTATTTTGGACCATACCCATTTCTTCAGACTGCACATCACTCTGAATTGTTAAAACTGATTCTAAATCTTCCGCAGACGTGATAGTGACACATTTTAGTTCGCATGTATATTGTACATAATGGCGTCTACTACCACTGTCGTTACCACTACTCCGAACGCACCTTTAAGCTGGCCGCAAACGTTCTTCTAAGTTGTATGTTTCAGAATTTGTTTCCGGAACCGTATGCACAAAACCTATACTAAAGTTATAGATGACAGACAAGTTAGTTTCATTTTCGAACAGAATAGCAATACCCACTTTGAAAGACGAATTAAGAAACCGAATTCGGAAAAGGATTGTTTGTGGCCGCATTTACAGCGATCGTGGTCGGTTTGAATTCGTCGTCGCTCTGACAACAGTGGTAGGCCGTTTACTACATACTCACCACAACACTGCTTGTGATATTTATCAAAGTGCCCAACACAATTTAGCAGTATTCATAGTGCCCGGGCAATGTGTTATATATCATGCATCAATAAAAATTAATTAAATTGCCCGATCTATCAGGGCAATATTCATAATGCCCGGGCTTTATGAATATTGCCCGGATTAATCACTTGGTCCATAACGTATACATATTTTATATTATCATATAAAACGAGCCATAATAAAGTTTTAAAAATTTATTACGTGTTCGTCAAATAATATGCATTATATTTATAATAATAATAATAATAATAATAGTAATATTTATTGGTGCTAAGTGACAGCTTACACAAGTCACAGAAAAATACACTTACAAAGAATACAAATAATTCAGCAATCAATTATAAAGACAAAACTATACATCATTTGAAGACAAGTATTCGTCAAAGGAATAAAATGCCTCGCCTAACAAATATCTCTTCACAGTACCTTTGAATTCCCCATCGTACAGTTGTCTGACATGGCGAGGCAGCGCATTAAAAGACTTGAGGCAATAGAACGGAATATCTGTCTGAGTTCTGCTCACTCGATTCTATGGGACGTAGAAATTATCGCGATTTCTCGTATGGTGATCATGATCACTGCCAGCGTAGTTCCCAGAAGCGGACTTGCGTGCAATAGGCAGTGGTATATGTAGAGCGAGGGATACGTCATAACTCCAAGCTTAATTAAAGTAGCCCGAGAATAATCCCTATAAGCCAATCCTCCTACAATCCTGACTGCTCTCCTCTGCAGACCGAAGACGCGAGACGCAGCAGATGCATGACCCCAGATAACTATGCCGTACGTGATATGGGATTGAACTGACGCATTGTAAGCCATCAGCAACACGTCGTCTGATGAGGTCAGCCTCTTACAAACCGCGTCAACATGATCATGCCACAGAAGCCCACGGTCCAAGTGCAGGCTCAAGAACTTAACTGAACCGCCTATGGTTCGCTCTCTCGAGAGGGAGAAATAAAATTCTACGGTTCTTTATCGTTGAGAGAAAGTCTGTTAGCGAGAAACCACTCTTCTGCCAGATTTCGTGAGGTGTCCAACTCTTGGCTTACAGTTTTCTTAGATATGTTCTTCACAACTAGACTGGTGTCATCGGCGTATAAAATCAATTCAGCCCCTGGAGTGCACACAACCACGTCATTTACGTATATAAGAAAAAACACAGGACCCAGCACTAAACCCTGGGGTACACCCCGCTTGACGCCCTTAAAGTCTGTTATAGAATTCCCAAAACGCGTATATTGTTGACGATCATGCAGGTACGAACTTAAAAGTGTAACCCTTTTCTCTGAAAACCCATAATTCGTCACCTAATCTACCATTATGTCAAAAGACACGCAGTCGAAAGCCTTAGACAATTCACAGAACAAACTACCGGTGGTTTCTTTTTGTGGTACCATTATTCTGGTAGTATTATTGAAACTAATTTAGATATCGGACCAGTGGTCGAAAACAGTGTTCTAAATCCGAATTGACTGGCATTAAATAAGTTATTTGCCTATACGCGTCTTCAATCATTTTTCTAAAATCTTACCAAGTGCAGGAATAATAGCAATTGGCCTGTAGTTACCGCAGAGGTCTACTTTTTCGGAACAGGAATAACCACCGATCTCTTTAAGGATGCGGGAAATGTAGAAGTCTGCAGGCACATATTGAAGAGCCTGATCAGATGGGGCGCAATGTCATGTCCAATACATTTAAAAGTCCTCGTATTAAACCATACATGTCTTTAGTATTAGAATTTTTTAGACTGTTTATCATGTCTCTAACATCTCCTATCGATAAAGAAACAAAATCAAACGACACAGGGGGAAACTGCATTCTCTCCAGAAAATCTGTGTGTGACAAACAAGACTGAGGTAAACCATACACTATGCTGTCTGTAATGGTCACGAAAAAATTATTAAACTTTTCCGTTGATATACCCACATTTCTCGAATCTTTCACACATGATCTGGTCCCTATTATTTGCCACATGGCTTTCGATTTATTACTGGCAGCATCTATGTAGTCCTTGTTCGCCCGTCGCTTCTGGTCTCTCAATGCATTACGATATCTTCTGCGAAAGTAGTTGTATTCAATTTTATTGAGTTCAGAAATCCTGGAGAAATCACGCAAAACACGAAGCTGTTGCCTCATCCTCCTTAATCCATCGTTAAACCAGCTTATATTACTGCCCGTGATTCTCGAGCCATCGATATTCCGTTTTGGAAAAAAACATGTCGATTCCTTTCTTAATACAATCGACAAGTATATTACATATTGTCTCTACGTCAATTTGATTATCATCAAAACACCACCAGTCAACATCCTTAATAATAATATCATATTAATATAAGGTTGCACCGAGATGTATGCAGGTTTCGCCGCGTCTCGCATTATGTCCATTCTGCGCCCCACCACCTTATGGTCGGACAATGACCAATCCGCCACAAACTCAGAGTAGGGGTTGGCATGTGTATCTTTGATTATATTATCCAAGGAATTATATCCTCTGGTATTTTTCCTGAATAACTGCTGCCAACCGGTAACCGATCAATAAATCCCCATAATCTCTCGCTCTAGCATCACCAGAGTTAAACCGTACATTAAATCACAATCACAATTAAAATCACAAGCCAAAACAAGTGTACATCTCTGCTCCGTAGCAAACTCGAGCACGTTGTACATTGTTTCCATGAAAATACCAATTTACAGGCTTTGTATTCAACAGCACACACTTAACAATACAGCTCTGACGACAATTTAGCCATCTCTTCTCTCTGAATGCAAAACTCAGACACCCCTGCTCTACCAAAAATAGCTACCCCGCAATCCCCATACCCTTACGACAGTAACTGGCAAGCACACAGCATTTATTGCAAAACGAGACATGCACAATTTGATCATCAGACATCCAATGTTCACTAACGCAGAAGAAATCACATTTCACTTCCAAAGCCTCCAATTCTAGAAACTTGTCGCGCAAACATTGCACGTTTTGATGGACTATCATAACACAGTTTGAAGGCTTGGAAGTGTTAGTTGTTTTTAAGTTATCGTGTAGATTAACGACTCCTCGAGAAAATCCTCTATCGCCAAACACAGCGGTACAATCTACATCAATCAAATTACTTCTTACACTAAAGGATCTAGATGTACAAAAAGTATCTTTAGATACTCGGTACGTTTTATACTATAGAGATAGTACAGGGTGGGCCAAAATCGATGTTACTATAGGAGATCTCGGTAACTATAAGAGATTTCGAAAAATGAGTAAGGTTGTTGTGTCGTCCTTTTTTGAGAGAAACTCAATGGTGAAAACCAAAATTAGCTATCGTCTTTTGTTTTCGTGTTATACCACAAAACTCGATTTTTCGCTATTTTGATACTTGTCGATATCTTTGTTGTTTGTTAAATCAGACGAATGATATTTACACGTTCTACTTTTTCGATTAGAATTCAGTGGAATTAACAGATTTTAAATATATGTAATAGTTTTGTAGATATGACATAAAGTTGTGATTTTTAAATGGAAACCATAGCTGGCTACGACTGAAATTAATAGAGCCTTTTTGCTCTTTTCAACGATATATAACATGCCGGTCCAAAATATTCCAAAAGTAATGTTTTATTGAATAACATGAAATTAGTATACCTATATCAGAGACATTATAATTATTGTCTTCGAGATTTCTCCGAGTATGCGTATGTCACTAGTGGTTTGACACTACTAATCAATGACTTAAGTATTGAATTTGCATTCTTTTGAATATTTTATTTCAATTAAAAGTTACGAAATGCCGTATGAATCATATGAAAAATACGCAATTATCGAATGCTTTATTCAAAGTAATAACAATGCTGAAATTGCATCCGAAACATCATTTGCAACCAACAGACCCTCAGCAACGAATGGAATTTTGCCAGTGGTACCGTGAAAATCTTCAGCAGAATCCATTATTGTATAAAAAAGTTATTTGGACTGATGAAGCCTACATCAGCAGTGCCGGATTTTTTATTAGGCACAATGAGCACTATTGGTCTGATGTCAATCCTCACCGTACCGTCAACGTGCAAAACCAAGGACGTTTTGGTTTTAGTGTTTGGTGTGCCGTGCTTGGCGAGCGTATTTTAGCATACCATTTTTACGAGGAAAACATAACGGCGAACGGTACTACGATATTGTAAACCAACATATTGTGAATGAATTTTTGGACAATTTGCCACTAATGGAGAGGGGAACTATACATATACTTCCAGCACAACGGTGCACCACCTCACAAAATAAGAAGGGTAAGGGAATAATTGTATATAAATTTTGAAAACCGTTGAATTGGAAACAACCGACCAGTGAGGTGGCCACCACGATCACCAGATCTTACACACTTGGATCTTTTTCTTTGGGGCACATTAAAAACAAATTATATAAAAGATCACTTAACGACATTCGGGACCGAAGCCAGCATTTTGTAGGATGCTGTTCCAAATATTTTTATAAACTACGGTTTTCAAAGTATTGCGACTAGATATTATTTATGCATCATTAAAAATTGACATCAATTTGAAAGATGGTTAAAGTAGTTTGTAGTAGGTAATATAATTTTTATTTTTTTATTCAGGTAATTATCTAATTATTTTACTTCGAATGAAACAATATATCCTACAATATTTAACCTTTCAGTTATACCCTCGACATGCCGATATAAGGTGAAGATTGGCGACTGGAAATTGCAGGATCACGGCTACATACTTGCATGACAGTTTCTTCAGCATACTACTTCCATATCACAATGTTCGGCTTTTGTCATATTTATCAATATTTATCAATGTTATATCACAAATATTGTTATTACTTTGAATAAAGCATTCGATTATTGCGCATTTTTATGCTATTCAAACGGCATTCTGTAATTTGCAATTAAAATAAAACAATAAAATTTTACTAATTTCACTGATAAGTAGTGTCCAACTACTAGTGACATACGCCTACGCAAAGAAATCTAGAAGACAATAATCATAATGCCTCTGATATATACTAATTTCATGTTATTCAATAAAACATTACTTTTGGAATATTTTGGACCAGCATGTTATATATCGTTGAAAAGAGGAAAACATGTTCTATTTATTTCAGTCATTAAAAAAAACACAATTTTATGTTACATCTACAAAACTATATTTAAAATCTGTGAATTCCACTGAATTCTAATCGAAAAAGTAGAACGTGTAAATATCATTCGTCTGATTTAACAAACAACAAAGATATCGACAAGTATCAAAATAGCGAAAAATCGAGTTTTGTGGTATAACTCTAAAACAAAAGACGATAGGTAATTTTGGTTTTCACCATTGAGTTTCTCTCAAAATAAGACGACACAACATCCTTACTCATTTTTCGATATCTCGTATAGTTACCGAGATCACCTATAGTAACATCGAATTTGGCCCAAACTGTACACAATAAAGTAACCTTCCGGATGAAGTTCTAAGTCTAATTAGATAGTAATAGTTGACAATGTGACATTACTTGTTTTAAAAAACAAGGCTACGAACACGTTGCTAATAAACACGCCAACAAAACGCAAAAAGTTCGTACTCATTTGCAACTTTCAATAACTTTTAACCGCTGCGTTCCCCTCGATGATTGATCTAATAATTATAATTCGAGACGTCAGCTGCAAAAACAGCGTGCGCGCCAAAAGGAAGATCGGAAAGTTGGTGTCAAGAAGTTTGTTTGTATCTCGCAGATAGCGGCAATTTAATTAATTTCATATAACTTAAAAGACGTTATCGTCCAGGAGCAGCGAATTCACGCCGCGCCCGGGAGCCGACGAAAATATTAACGAAAACTTTCGCGCCTTTAATCGAGTGAAACGCCGTAAACACCGAAATGCCACTGACAACTTAAGAGGCAACTTTTCGCAGTCCGATCCCACCTATTTTGCGATAAAATTAAAGCAAGATAAGGGAATTTATGGACACGAATTGGTCCAAGAGGAGATCTCTAAGTGGAGATGAGGTGAAATAATTAACGACAAAATTTGCATCTTAACAATAAATAGTGCCTAAATGTCGGCTTTGTCCGACTCGATTCTTTTTTTTTGGTTTTGCGTCTATCTGAGGAATGAATGCCCTAAAAAGTCGATAGGTATGGGCTAAAACTAATTTAACGTACAATGTGTTTGCTAAACAAGAATATTTTATATTTTTTCGATTATAAACTAAAATTTTTTTACGATTAAGTTAAAAGTGTCATTGGAAAAAGTTGTATTAAATTTCATTTAACTAGTAATACACATTTAGTTTGCTACACCTCAGAAGGGGGTGAAGCAAACTTTTATGTTTGCGCTATATTGTTATCATCTATGTTGATACCACTGCAGGGAGCTATATATACATACTACACCTATGTCTACATAACTGAAAAAAAGCTGGTGTTTCTTACGTTACCTTTACGTTACACTTGACAGTCTGGAATCTAGCTAATTACAGGCGAAGTTATCCGAATCATAAATCAGAAAAAGTCCTGTTCTTTAGTCCCTAAATAAACTATAATGCACAAGGCCTCTGAATTTGTTTATTGTACCATGTAGTATTAATTAGAAATGCCTTTAATAATGTTAATTGTGGTTTCTTTTTCTTTGCAGGTGAGTTGGACAATCTGAATATGAATAATCCTTCCGTGGGTAGCAGATAAGTAATAATTTTTTTAAGTTGTACATGTAAATTTCACCAGCGGGCTATCGTTATAAAACCTTGTAGGTAAATATGAAGTAACGTTTTTCGCCTCATTCGTATTAATGTATGCGTTACTTCGGATTTTTTACAGATCGAATCTGCTGAATAACTTTTGTATCGGATTAAATACGAGAGCAAAGTGGTATTTGATAATTGTAAGCAATTGAGTTGGTGTGCATGTTTATTCATAATGATCTTAATCTGCACTCGGTGCTGTCCATCCAATACAATATGTGACCTGGAACAAAGAAATCACCCTAGTGACAAATAAAATTTCGCTTGAGATTTTTACGGAATCAGGTAGAGAATAGAAAGAGTTATCTGATTCCGTCAGAATCTCAAAATCAAATCTTTTTGTCACTAGGGCGATTTCTTTGTTCAAGGTCACGTGTCTCCTAATGCGGAGTAAATACCAATATCAAATGAGGAGCCTATGAATAAAGTGGAGCTAAATTTACGACTTTCTCGAACATAAAAAATAATACGCGTGTTCAGATAAAATGGTCCTCGTATCAGTGGCGGCTCGTGGTATATTTTGATGGTAGAGCCACACGGCATCGGCATAATCCTTCTTACTTTCGCCACAATAATCAAGTTAGGCCTACATAACTGTTTAATTTGCACTTTTCCTCAATAGTACATGTTAGAAGAGGCTTATTCTGTAATAAACTAATTTGATTCATTGTGTATGGCACGGAACGTAACGTTTTGTGATTATGTTAGCCCGCTCCAGACTCTCGCGAAGTAGCGGCAGCACGGTAGTACGAGGCGACCTAAGTAACCCCTCCACATTCTCGTGCCTCGGTCAACTACTTCGCGAGAGTCTAGAGCGGGATTTAGATTTAGACGCGAAATACGTGTAACATATGCACACTGCACTCGATCGAGACACATACAGAATGCGACGTCACTAGACCCCAGTTTAAGGATTTTATCTTAAACTAAAAAACGATAAATTTAGGTTCGAAGCTGTAGCAGCGGTAATATATATGCTCATTTTTTACATTTCTTTAACGCACTATTATCACTTTTTTCACTATTTTAGTGGAAAACTTTGTAAAAACTGCACTTAGATAAAAATCTATGTTTATAATGTGGGTTGAGCTATTTGAACTGTATTTGAGAAAATCAAAAGACGTCCTTAAGTAATATTTTTTTTATGACAAGAAATTGAACTATTGTAAGAAGTTGCACTGAATATTTCATCAATTTTGAACAATAAATAACGTCTTCACTTGAAAGCGCGTTTAGAACTTGGTCGTAAAGTCAATATACCTATCTTTTATTTGTAAACAATAATCGTTTTATTTAAATCCAAACAGTTCGTCTACTTGCATAATAAGCACCAATGACATATGAATTCTAACGTCATCAAATTTTATCTTAAAGAAAAACAACAATTCATCGTAATGTTTTATTGACATCAATACGAAATAAATGATCAAACAATTTCTTTTACGTGACTATTCTTGAAACAGTTTACATAAATGCAAAATTTTTAGCAAATTTAAGATGCAAGAACAAGTTATTACCTAATAGCGTTAAAATTTTGTTTATAATTGATGTCAACACGCACCCTTTTTACCTCTTAAACCGACAATTTTGGTTTTCCACTTATAAGGTCCAATTTGAAAACGTTGATCAAGTTTCGGGTTAAAAGACATTGCCCAATCAAGTATATTTTAAACGTTTCTTACTGACTGGATTTGGTAAGTTTTGGCAGCCACGGCGTTTTGCTCCGGCAATTTTCACATCTTTCATGCATCCCGGGATCTCGGATTTACCTTTCATCCCGGGATCAGTATATTGTGCAGGATTTGAAGCTCTAGTTGGACATATGGCGTAAGCGAGATATGATTCTCTAGACCATATTATAGAAAAGTATATTCACCAGTTTTAAATCACCAGTATTAAATCATACTCTTGAACAATTGGATAAGCCTTATCACGAATGCAAAAGTCAATAAAACATGACTTTTTAAGTGAACTTGTGTGTGGGGGGTTATTATGTAAATTTTGCGTCTGTCTAGCCGGATCGGCGATCTGCCCGGTTCGGCGATCTACCAGGTTCGGCGATCTACCGGGATCGGCCATCTACCCGGACCGGCGATCTACCCGTATCCGCGATCTACCCGGATCGACAATCTACCCGGATGTATACAGATAAAATGGTCCTAGTAGTAGCCCATGCAGAAAGCTCGTGGGTTGGTACAGCCGTGGAAAATTCTATGGTAACATGCCCGCCGCTAGTGTACACCAAACGTAGGTCGGAGATTGTCGGTCGTCGTATAACTTACCTGGTAGTCATAAAACCGAAGGGTCACTTCTGTTTCATTTCATTTTAAGTTCTGTATATAGATGGTATGATTATGAGTTTCGTATTTATATAATATATTTTCGATATTCGGAGCGAAACTGCTGCTCGGAGCTAAAGATTGTTATTCGTTGATATTTTTGTTTCGATATGCAATTGCAGTATTATTTCATTTATACTGAAATACATAGTAACGTTAGTTATAATTGTAAAAATTTTAATTAAGCACCTATTAAAATACTTCATCATCGTGGCTACGTCGGTGTATGCATCAAGGCAAACCGATTACTACATCCGATATCCGCTGTCAATAATTTTTAAAGGAGGTAATTCCAGATAGGACGTTCCTGTGAGTGAAAAAACTCATTTTCATCGGTTTCTACTTTGTCACAGACCGAAATAATATACTTTTATCTCAAAATGTTTTATATTTATTTAATTTACGTTATGGTAAGTAATGAAAATTGCATATAATTATGTATTCAACAAAAATAATATAAATATAACATGAGTATAGTATAGATAAAAATAATAGGTAGATGTATAACAGTAAAAAAAATGATATTTGTAATAACATAACATAAATATATGAAATAAAATATAATTTCCGGGGTAATGCCACTGATTTTCTAATTTAACCGTTTGTATTACCAATTGTTATGCAGCAAACGGATAACTTGAAATACAACCATTTTATGTTTCTTTTACAAATTTTCTGGTGTTCAAATTGACAAGTTGGAGGATTTTTAAAATAGCAATTCATTCCAGAGATTTTGTCGTTTCCATACCCTACATAATAAATAATATAATTCAATTGATTATTTAATATTAAGGTAAATAACAATTTAATTTTTTTTTTTTTGGGATGTTGCCATGTGCACAAGGCCAGTGGCTTGTCTGTGCGGCAATCGGGGAGACGGAGTATTTGAAAAATCCCCTGCCTAACCTGGGCTTGAACCCTGGACTTCTGAGTGGAAGGTATTCGCCTTACCCACTCGGCCACCTCCGCCTCATGATAATAAAATAATCAACAAAACCAATAGCACGCAAACATTTTAACAAAACACTGTTATATTTACAATACACGTATTCATACCCAATGCACTACAATAATGATTTTAGTCATACAAAAGCAAACTTACCGATATATTTAGTTCATTAGCGATCTCTCCTTTGTTTCTGCTAAGGTCCCAAAGGGAGACGATTCTTGCACGATCTTCAATAGACAGGTAATAGGGCATTGTAACTCTTCGAAATTGTGTGTCGATGGCACGAAGTCACAACGTTATGTGATACATATTTTCAATATTTGCCTAATTTGCGGAAAGATCAGCAAAAAAGTAAATTTAGGAACAAAACGCGACCCATAGTGTAATAAAAATACCTACCTTTGTGCTTGATCGTCCGGTAGGTCGGCCGCAATACAAAATATTATACAAGGAACTAGTGGACTTGAAAGTTTTGCAATACGGCGAAAACGATTGAGTAACATAAATATAGATTGAAATTTCAATGATTTTATGATATAATTTTTTCAAAGTTATCTGCATATCGTTCTGATGTGATGTCATTCATATTGGATTGTAAATCCTGCCCTTACATGTCACACATAAAAGAAAATTCTGTGTGGATGTTATTATAGAACGTAAAGATATAATTTTAATAAACATAAAAATAACAACATTTTTATAATTAAGCTAAAATGCTGAACAACACTGTAGTATCAGTTCTAAAGGGCATATCTGCAGCAAAGTAGAAACCGGGGCAAATACGATTTACAACTACATGCAAAAAAATACATTAAATATTACAGTGCACTTTTGTCAGTTTCGGATATCGGAAACATATAAATAGACGAAATTCGATTTCATTCCATAGATACAGAAAAATAAAACGAATCGAAACAAAAGTGACCCCTTGGTTTTATGAGTTTAGCAGGTAGGTATCCGACGACCGACAATCTCCGACCTACGTTTGGTGTACACTAGCGGCGGGCATGTTACCATAGAATTTTCCACGGCTGTACATATGGTGTAAGCCAGATAAGAATCTCTAGATTTACACGGATTTACACGGAATATTGTCCTCGAACGTTGGACAATTCAATGTTTCTAAGTAAAAACTAAATCCAGAACCATCAGCTACCGGGCACCTCATCCCCAAACAAAACAAAAAATCGACCAGCGATCGATCTGGTAGGACAAAAACTGGATGGAAGAAAAATGTTTACTATTCCCCCGGACACGTCACAGCGCTCTCTCAGGCAAAGAAGAGGTCAGTTCTGAAAAGGTACTTGCTTAGTCAAACAAATGTACAAAATTCCAATTATTTTTATAATTTGTTTTATATTACAACTATATTGCAACCGTATATTTCAATTACAAGATCTTAGTACAAATACAAGGGCGTATGCCCGTTGATCAGGTGCTTTTAGTTCCAAAGGCAGCACGCATCGAGTACAATTTAGTTGTTGGCTGCGATGTAGTACTGTATCAGGTAAGTAACAATGTTTAAAGCGGTAAATGTGCGTTCTAAAATTGAAGGTTACATTAAATGCGCATATACTTAGAGTACTGAGATGACCAACATAGTTTTAGTGTCATCAATGTCATCATTTTCAATAATAAAAAACAAAAGTAGTTTTTAGTCTTTTATTTAATTTTCTAAGATCGGTTTACAATAATATTTATGTTCCAAATGTAATTGGGAACAATTGTTTAAAATTTATAAAACTAACGAAAACTAAAAAAACTGTTTTAATGATAAAAGGCACCAAGTTTTGTAATACAAATTAAGCAAAAAAATCCAGATATCATGCTCTTTTAAATGAAGTCTAAACAAAAGATATATTAATAAAAATGGGACTAAAGACAGCTCCAATTATAAATAGAAAAAAGATTGCACACTAACCAGATAGTCGTAACCCACTAAGGATGAAACCGGGATTTAAATAAATGAAAATTTGATCTCGTTTTCTGTTGGAACTTAGTTACACTTAATGTTATATAATCATCTTCTTATTGTGTATGTGTAGCCTGCCCTCATATTCGGGGATTTGCCAAAGTTGCGCAAGAGTTGCCAATGACCAACGTAAAATAAACAATTTAAAAAGAAGAAATTACTTTATCTGGTTAACATGTTTCGTTGCGTTACACGCCATCTACATGATCTTATAGGTAGCGTGTCATTTATAAATCTAATAACCAAATATTACATCACATTGCTTTAGACCAAATGCAAAAATCATTGGTTGAAACATTGCAATTTCTCCACTCATTACTTATTAAACTGAGTCTAGAAATTCGAAGCAGTTATTTCATTGCAAAAATCTCTTTGCAAATTACGCATTATCCAAAATAATATGGAGTATGGATATCATAATTATTCGTGAAATAAATAAATCCATATTATCTCGCCCAACAGGCCCAACACTCCCAACTTAGTAATGTTCATGTTTACACCCAGTCAAGGAAGACAGCAAAGAGAGGATGATTTTGCAGTCCAGGGGATAAGCCTGTATTAGAGACCCTTGTCACTTAATGTAAACCTGATGCGGTTAGTCAAATCCCAGAAGTGGAAGCTCCGCGTCACTTCCATCACTCTACCGGTGCACGTAAGCTCCGAGGCACATTCTTATAAATCGATACATTACTTTCAGGCATTCTCTTCTGGGAAATTTAATCGCAAACACAAGCGGTCGCTTTATTACTTCGGAATTTGCAGAAGAGAATTTAAAACTTGGGAAAGAACTCGGCGGCGCTTTTTTCTTATTTCAGCGCCTTATTTCCCCGAGGTATCGAGTTTGAGTTCCTCGCTATTGATTTACAATTAAGTGGCCTTACATCTCGTCTTACTAATGCCTCTATTTCACCTTTAGAATGATTTATGTTCGATTTCTTGTGCTAACATTTGAATTGGTCTTGGCCAGCATTCATCTGAAATGCACTGATTAGGATAACGTTCAGCTGTTGGTAGAACGGTTACAGATTGACCCGCTTTGAGAATGTTTAGATATATTATATCCAATTTAAAATCTCGTAATCTCAATTTATTAAATTCAACTACTCAGCACCTCACTGAAGGACTATTTAGTGATAACTGGTAACATTCCAATGAATGGTTCTAAGATTAAAAGTATGGCAATTTCGCTAAAGGTTGCAGGAAAAACCCGAACACAGAAAGGTTGGTCAAATATACGGTGTTATAGGCTCTCTTTGTTATATGGTCTACGGTTGTACTAAAGAAAATTCAAAATTCGTCTGACGTAGACCCTGACCCTGCGAGTTGGTACTCACCTAATCAAGTAATGAGATGAGGATATCCAATATTTTTTACTTCATATTTTGTTTTCAATATTTCATTAGACAAAACTGGTTGCAGAGATAGAAAATGAATATTTAGAAAATAAACTGTTTCCGGGTTATGCCGTGTGTCAAGATTTGTTAATGTTGACGTTTCGCGAACCATGTTGTTCGCTTCTTCAAAGCTAATTGAATACTGAAGACCTACCAAGACAATCTCCCGTATATACCTAAATGTACACATCACTGCGCACATCTGGAGAACCGCTCCCATGTGCCTTTCCACCTGACCGCGTTAGGATCGATTTCCAGACCCTACTAATGTCAGTACCGTCCTCGCGATTGATGTTGTCAGGATGTTTGTAGATTTCGATGGCTTCTCTTATAAGCCTTCGATGATAATTACCTACCCTTGCCAATATCTTCGCGTCATCGAAATTCATTGTGTGTCCCGACTCGTGGCAGTGTTGCGCAACAGCGGACTGTTGAATCTTGCGTAGCCGGGTGTCTCTACTGTGCTCCTTGACTCTACATTCGATACTTCGTCCTGTCTGTCGAATATAGCATGTTCCACACTGACATGTTATCTTGTAAACCCCTTCGTTCTTCAGGAGTGGTGTGATATCCTTTGGGTTAGGCAAAAGATCCTTTACCTTTGCTGGCGCTCTGTACCTTACGGTGATACCCGATTTCTTCAGTATTCTACCGATTCTTTCCGATACCCCACTTATGTATGGTAAGCAAGCGAACCCCTTTGACTCTTGCCGCTCCTCTGAGACTTGCGGTTTTCTCTGTGTGAATGAATAGTTGATTATTGCACGCCACTTTTCAAGTTCTATATATGTACATATTATGTCCCCTGGAAATTACTCCAATACAAGACTTGAGATTCGTCTTTTTCATTACTAACGTACAATTATCTAGTATTACACTGTCTGTTGTTTTTGTGAAATTCAAAAAAATACTACTTTAAATTACTTTTTTTTTAATCTTTTAGATTAATTAAACCAACAGAAAAATTGTTTTTATTTATAACATATTATTTATTATCTTTTTAATACCAAACTTTAAAAAATGTTTTATATTTAATTTTGAATACAAAGGTCCTTCTAGACTAGATCTTTATTTTTTGTGGTAGTATAACAATTACACCATTTATATTGTAAAAATAAAGCAAGATAAAGTTTGTAGCAATGGGAAGTCATCTTCTTAAGTTTTTTTGTATTTTTTTTTAATGTACTGCAAAAATCATAGTAATTGTATTTCCGTTGATTCCGATTTTTTACTCTACCGACTATACTAACGACTCTACCGACTTCAACAGACCTCAAAGTGGCAGCACTGGGTGGAATACCGGGCGCCTGTAAAGCGACTGCGAGGTAGTGTCAACTGTTATGTGAACGTTAAAGGTAGTGTTGTGTCTGTTGCAACTTGCATGTGTGTAATAATTTGGACAAAATAGATCATTTAGACATGATGAAGACACGGTTTAACGATCGAATTATGACTCTCAAATCAACAGAAGGAAAAAATCATCAGCTATTCTGTAAAGATGATTATTATACCTTCTGGTACATTTACAAAAAACTACCCACATGCATTAAATATAAAAATGGGTGTTATTGATAATAAAATGGTTAACATTTTTGAACACTGTATAAAATGTTCTTTTTATGTTTTCGTCATTGATGTTTCCGTTCTTGGGTGTATACCAAATATCATTACAAATTCCACCCAGTAGTTTCTAAAGTACAAGGGAGACAAAAGAAAACATTCTGTATTATCAATGTTTTGTATTATTTGTAATTTTGGTCAATGGACTATTCGTACTGATGATTTGCGTCGAGTAAATGAATATAATAGCTTACATAGTAATCAAAATAACTTAACGAACGTCTTTGAAGACTGTATACAGAAGTTCTTTTGTAAAAAGTAACGAGTTTATCACTTTCACCGTGCCCGTTAGGAAATTATTAATAACAGTCGGTCCATGTGATTATTTAAGTGTTTCTAATCACATTGACCAAATGATGCGGTTATTATTTATAATTTCCGATAATTATTAATACAAACCACATTTATCACTTTAGCCGTAACATATACATTGTTCTATCTAGTTGAGATAATATGGCAATAATTCATATCAATATCCAGAGAAGATCAGTGGCCCTTCGAAATAATTTCCGTCGTCGGTGGTTATGAGGTCCTGGGGTAATTTTCGCTTCAGTCGTTGGTATATGTTTCTGGAACCTAGATGGTGTTGCATTGCACTACTGCACTGATGGAGTTTAGAATAGAATTTTTTGGAAATTGATTGAATATAATCTGACATCGTCCCAATATTCAATTCCCGTCGAATTCGTTCATTTCTGTGTTTACTGCGATTCGAATATCGTTAATTTGTAGAGTTTCTAGCTTCTTTATGTTTGTTTTAGAGGTACTGCTCCACACTGGACAGGCGTACGTAATTAGAGATCTGCCTAGCGCTCGATATAGTAGTAAGGTACATTCGGATTTCAATGACGATTTCTTATTTATTATAGTATAGTTCTCTTAGTCTATTGTATCCTTGGTTTAGTTTAGTATTTATATGAAAGCTCCATGTAAGTCGTTGGTCTACATGCAAGCCTAGGTATTTGACTGATTTGTCAGGTGGATTCCAGGCGATTGGTTCGTTGATTATCTGAATCTCAGGGGTATTTCCAAATTTTCAGAGTGTAAATATTTTTGGTTCGCATTTACTGAGATTGAGGTGCACGCACCATTTTAAAAGCCATAAATTGATCCTATCACTTGCCGCCTGCAGTTCGTCAATTGCCTCTTCGAGATCTTCGTGTTGCGTGTTTATGACCATATCCTGAACAAACATTCCAATGCTCTCCGTCATATCGAAGGGAATATCGTGCTTAACGATATTGTAAAGGATTGGTGACATAATGCTTCCTTGTGGGACTCCCGCTCTTATGTCTCTGGTAGTCGAGTGGCCATTAATTCTAACAGTAAAGATGCGATTTTCGAGAAAAGAAAAGATAATCTGTAGCAGATGTCCGGGCAGGTTTATCTGCTGTAATTTGTATTTCAGTCCTTTGAGCCATACCGTATCGAAGGCCCGAGCTACATCTAGGAATGTTGCTGACTGCTGTAGAAAATTGTTTGTTTTCATACCCTCGCTCTATTGCTTCTATTATTCGAGCTAGCTGATGTGTTGTAGAGTGCCCTTGGCGAAAGCCAAATTGGATTTTAGGAATAATATTCGCCTCCTGTATTTTGTCTAGTAATCGTAGGTAGATAATTTTCTCAAATAATTTCGCCAATGCTGGTAATAGGCTTATTGGTCTATAGTTAGCGCAGACGTTGTTCTTTTTTCCTGGTATAAGGAACAGCAGCACTCCTGCCTTTTTCCAAGTGCTTGGAAAGTAGGCAAGGTAAAGACATGAGTTAAAAATTGATGAGATGGAATTTACGGTATTATTGGGCAGATGTTTGAGGACTATATTAGGGATTACGTCGTGACCGGGTGCTTTTTACTTTATCATACGCAGTATGTAAAGTATTGTAATCGTGCCAAAAAAAAAAATTGGGATTTTAGCGGAAATAGGTCTTTTTGGGTCCCCTGAACATTTTTGACCAAGGTACAAAAAAATGTCTGTGTGTGTGTGTGTGTGTATGTGTGTGTGTGTGTGTGTACTCAATTTTTGTGAATCCGATTCCGGAGAAACTACTAAAGGTATCGGCACGGAACTTCATATTTAGAAGTTTCATGACCAAACTTAGAGTTGAAAAGCTTTTGGTTCAAAAGGGTCCAAAGGAACTGGGTGTTTACTCCAAGCCTTTTTCAAGGATTTTAGAAATCAGCCGCCATTTCTGTAATTTCGTCAAAATAGTTAAATAATAAATTAAAGCAGAGGAAATTTTGAATAATTTATGCCTATGACATTTTTTGGTAAAATTAATAGTTTAGCCTTTTAGTTTATTCTAAGCCTTTTTCAAGGATTTTGGAAATGAGCCGCCATTTCTGTAATTTCGACAAAATAGTTAATTAATAAATTAAAGTAGAGGAAATTTTGAATAATTTATGCCTATAACATTTTTTGGTAAAATTAATAGTTTACCTTCAAGAGCAAATTCTATTTGATCGAGATCGGTCGCATCTGCATTGATATGAAATGACATAGTAGCCAGGATTTTGACAAATATTTTTTTGTGTTGTCACATTCGAAAACAGCTGATCTCATCAGAGGTTGGAGAACCACTATGGAACGTGCCGCTGTAGTGCGCAAAATTATAAAATACAAATTTCAAATAAAATAAGATCACCAATTTGATTGTTTGTTGATAAAAAATATCAACCCGTCTTTATATCTAATTCTAAAAATGATACATTGAGAAAATTATAAAGTATAGCGATGAGTGTAGTTTTATTTTAGTATGTTGGTAGGTATGTGTCATGAACAAATATAAATCTGTCAGAATTTGAATTACCTTTTTAAGGTGCGTTTTCATTAGTGATAATGGCAGTGGTAGCAGACGCCGTTATAGTATTTCCACTAGAAAATTGCTAGTGACTCATGTTTATGTACATGCAAACTAACATGTGTCATTATCACGATATGTAAGAAATACTATAATTTCGTATTCTACCACCGCCATTAGCTACCATTACCTACCAATCGGAACGCACCTTTCGTCAAAGTGGTACCAACCTAGCATTTACTATACAGAAATCATTTATTTTTTTTTTAAATACGTATTTCTTAAAAAGCAACACAATAAACGTTGATGTCGCTCCTGCCAAAAACTAGATACCTCGACTCGCTCATATGCGACGGCGACAGCCCGCCTTCGGTGACGCGCCGTATCACCGCTCGTCGCGCTATTCCGTACTTTCGGCATTTGTGACATAAATAACTATTATTCTAATGACGTAGTGTAGGTAGTGTCAAATGCTGATGCTTTGACAATACCTACGATTTATCTCTATAGAATAGATTCTCATGCAGCTAAACTATTAATTTTATATATTGTATGATAAAGTCATGTGCCTGGCCACATCAGATTTTTTTGGTAGGGAGGATTTAAGGATTTAAGGATTGCATGGATTTCATCAGGAGTGGTACGATCGTCAACAGAATTACTAACTGGAAGATAGGTTTTATTGTGTTGGTGAATGGAGGTAGTAAAGTGGAAATTGAAGTTGTTGATGTGAGGAACAAAAGTTGATTCCAGATGGTCAGCAAAGGCGGTAGTCTTCTCCTTGTCCGACGGGAGAGAGAAAATATTAAAAAAAGTAAGGTAAATATGTTGTTAGAAAAACAATTATTTTTTATTTAGTTCGCCAAACCGTGGAACCAACAACTATTTTTAAGCTACATCCACTCCTCTTATAAGGCTCGGTCATCGTTTCTTTGCTGATAATTTCCTGTCTCCTGAACCACAACAATCATGCCGACAAGATGCTCTGGATGTTGATTGTGTGGAAATACTCAGTTTTGGCGAGACAGACAACAAGCAAAAAAAGCTGACCGGGCCTTTTAAAAGAAGTGAAGTTTATTTGCAAGGAATTTACGCAAAAAAATGGTAAATCCCAAGTAACGCCACTTAAAAATATTTCTTGAATCCTGGGGGCGGTTGAACAAAACCTTAATGAAGACGGGTTATTTTTGGTAGGTCATATTATGCCCGTTACAGTACAAACACTTTTGTGAGATTATTCATGGGGATTACGAATTTAATAATATTTTAGTTGAGATTCGTGTAATTAACATATTTCTTTTGTAAGTAGACGGATACAATAATAGTATATTATTTGACGTGCACATAATTAAGGATATAAATTGCGAGCATGAGGTTTACACGCTCGCCTACGGCTCGCCTGTAATCATGCGAGCGATTTATATCCGTTATGTGCGAGTCAAATACGACGTTTTATCTACGACTCATAAATTCCATTTTATGCAAAATACTTTAAATTTGTGATGTCAATAATGGCGAGGCAAACTGTCAAATAATTGTCATCCACGTAAGATTTGACAGACTTTGACACTAGCGTTGTATAATGATGACAGTTCGTTCAAATAATGAGGTCATTATTTGAACGAACTGTCAGTATTATACAACGTATTATATAGTCATAGATACGTATGATATGAACTTATTACACGTGAGTCAAAGATAAATACAGGGTGAGTTATTAGTATCCCGGCGGTCGATAGCTACTAAATCGGTAGACAAAGAAAAAAATATTTAAGACAAAAGTTGTTTGGCTCACTAGTTTCTATGACGTAAAATTATTTTTATTTATACAGGGTGTTGCATTTAGGCGTGACGGAAACTATGAACATTTCTTTAAATGGAATGCCCGGTATATTTTATTATTATATCAATACTAATAAATTTGTTTATCCAACCGTATAGGTTGCTAACTGTCAGCGTTAATAGCTCCTGAGTTATTCAATTATTTCCCCAAAATATGCCAGTTGCACGATCTCCTTTAAAACTATGTAAAAATAACATTTTTGAAGATTTTGCTTTTAAACTATGTCAGACAATAGTCAATGCTAATAGATGGGTGATAGTATCTAAAGATATTAGATTCACCATACATGATGTTCATAAAGCTTAGTAAATTTTGATGATTTTCCAATGGCTTTCCCTTGAGTTTTTTAAATGGAACACCCAGTATTTTATGTGCTAATTGAATTGCCTATCAAGTTCCCTTTAATTTATGTCAAATATGTCATGTGCAATTTTACTAGTTTTCGTGATATTTACAATTTAAAGAAAAATGTGTGCCTAATATTATCTAAATATCCTATTATGTTCTTGTTCTTTCCTTTTAGTTTGTCTCTTAGTTATAAATCAGTAATAGTATATTAACAAATAATTTAAAAAGAAAAAGCTTTAATACTATTAGCGTTTATTAAAAAATAAATCCCATTTTACTTAGTATAACCTATTTGACGCAAATTGAGAAACAAACTATAAACACATTTTAAACATTGCATAACAAGTAACTATTATTTTAATTAATATTTGAAAGTTGTTTAAAATGGCGCCCCTTTTTTCTTCTGCAAGCATTAACGCGCTGTGTAAAAGATATTGAGATATTTCTTAACATGTACCTCTTATTTACTCTAAGATTGTCATAAACATTGGTTATACGAAGTTTCATGTCTTCTGGTGTAGTAGGTGATGATTGGTATACCAGCTCCTTCACATATACCCAGAAAAAGAAATCTAGTTTGTTGAGGTCTGGCGACCTTGGTGGCCACAATGTAGGACCTCCTCTTCCCTCTTTGGTCACCGTTTTAGTTCTTGTGTTGTGCTGGTAATTAATATTGGCTGTTTCGTCAAATTGCGACCGAACCCTGTTTATAACACTCGGTTGGGGATGCCGTCTATCCGGATATCGCTGTTCATACACTCTGGATGCTACTAATGTATTTCTGTCGGCTTCGCCATAGATGTAGATCATGTTAATTAATTCTTCTTTGCTATAATTATAACTCATCGTTCAGAGAAAAGACAAATATTGTTACTAATTTTGACAGCAATAACTTATTGAGTGTCGTTAGATCTCAATTCTTTGTTTCTATGATTAATTAATGCTAATAGTATTAATTAGCGTTTATAAGTTGTATTTTAATATAGTATTACGGATTTACAAATCAAAGACAAACAAAAAATAACAAACAAATAATGGGTTGATTAGATAATTTTACACATTTTTCTTTAAATTGTAAATATCACGAAAACTACTACAATTGGACATATGGCATCCATAATATAAATTAAAGGGAACTCGGGGGGCAATTCATCTAGCACATATATGGAGGGTGTTCCACTTAAAAAACTCAAGGAAAAGCCATTTGAAAAACATTTACAAAATTTACTAAGTTTTATGAACACCCTGTATAGTGAATCTAATATCTTTTGATACTATCAGCTATCTATTGGCTTTGACTATTGTCTGACATAGTTTAACGGCAAAATTTGCAAAAATGTCGTTTTTACATAACTTTAAAGAAGATCCTGCAACGGGCATATTTTGGGGAAATAATTGAATAACTCAGGAGCTATTAACGCTGACAGTTAGCAACCTATACGGTTGGATAAACAAATTTATTAGTATTGATATAATAATAAAATATACCGGGCATTCCATTTAAAGAAATATTCATAGTTTCCGTCACGCCTAAATGCAACACCCTGTATAAATGAAAATAATTTTACGTTATAAAAACTAGTGAGTCAAACAACTTTTGCGTTAAACATTTTTTTCTTTCTCTAACTATTTAGAAGCTATCGACCGCCGGGGTACTAATAACTCACCCTGTACGACTCACATATAATAAGTTCATTGCATACGTATATATGACTATATAATCCCCATCATTATATGCGCCAATGATTATATTGGCCGGGTGCGCGTCGACAAGCACGTCTGTTTCACCGCAGGAAAAGTCTAAGATAGCCAGGAGGTGGCGCTGTTCTAAGCAGTTTTCTCCCTAGTAATTACCGACGTGGTGCAGTTACCTGTAGCGAGAGCGCGTTTACGAACGCCAATAGCAGACAGATATAATAAAGTCGACTACAGCGCCTTTGCGTGTAGCGGTGACCGAGAACAGTTCCTGCGGAAAAATAGTCCGCCGGGATTCCGCAACGGGCGCCTAAATAGCTTTTGAAACCCCCACTCTATACTGTGCACGGGGCCAATAGACATTAGCGTTGTATAATAATGACAGTTCGTTCAAATAATGGCCTCATTATTTGAACGAACTGTCATCGTTATACAACGCTAGTGTCAAAGTCTGTCAAAACCGATCTGGATTAGTTATTTGACAGTTCGCCTCGCTATCACTGACAAATACATTTAAAATATTTTGCATGAAATGGAATTTATGAGTCGTAGATAAAACGTCATACTTGACTCGCACATAACGGCTATAAGTCACTCGCATGATTACACGCTCGCCTACGGCTCGCGTGTAAACTTCATGCTCGCGATTTATTTCCTTACTTATGTGTTAGTCAAATAATATACTATTCTTGTAATTTAGATTTGTATTTACCTACTTAAATTTTTTCGTGTGGAGTACGAAGACTTTTGGGACTGGCTGTTGTTCTTTTGTTTAATTACAATGTAGACCACAATGACAACAATGATTGTTCGTTTGGTTATAAAATATTTTTTATTTTTCATTTTGTTGCAATTTGATATTTGTTTGTGCATCTTTAATAAATGTTCTTTTTACATCCGCATCCGCTTCCGCTTTCACTTTCGCATTCGCATCCGCTTCCAGAAAAGTCGCCTCTGTTCCAACCCTAATAACCACGATGGCGAAAGGGTTTCCAAAAACATATGATTATGTCAAATTCATAATATGTTCTATGTTGTGAGAAACCGATAGTAAAAAAACACACTGTGCATGCGAGTGGTGTAAATATATTGCGGAATATTCTTACCTAGGCAAAAGTAACCTGATGAAAGTGGATAAATCTTTATAACCAGAACCCAAAAGTTAAATAAAAGTTAAATTAATTTATTTAAAACAGCAAAGTGATATTGGCTTTCAGTTAACCGACACTGGCAGTGTTTATTTTAATTTAAAAGTACAGAACGGAATCTCTTGGCTGCAATACGAGCTTATTTTATGAATTTTGTTATATCCACACACAATATATGGATACTTTACTGTAGGGCAAAAATCATCACATTTTTGTTTGGAACCAAATTATCACATGTTGCTATTAGTTGTTAGGTGGAACAAATTACGTTCATAATCTTCAGTTTAAATGTGACAAGCAATCAACTTACGCCGGTAATGCACAATCTTGTTGGCAGCACAACCTGTCCAGACGGTTCGAGGTTCAGATATGTTCCCGAATTAATGTTAATTTTTAGTTGACGTGTAATTTATCTCGATGTTCTCCATTAACTTAAAAACTGTCATAGTTGTGCTCTTAACGAAAAATGCAAAAAAATATGACTCCGCACACGATGAGGAGTTATATGGAATAGGCACGCAGTGCTTACCGGGTAATGAAAAATTCACAATGTTAATCACTGCAGGTTATGAATGCTACTTGTGTTAATAAAATTGTTTGTTAAATAAAAGTCATTAATTTGTAGATAACTAGCTATCTGACTAACGGCAATTTTTACAAGTGTGGTATAATCATTGGAATAGCTATTCCCGAAAAGAATACTCCTGCACTGCCCCCCCATTGGTTCAGCCATCTGCGTTTCCATAGTAATACCAGTCTAATTCCAAGTACTAGCTATTTCAAGTATATATCAGAATTGTAAAAACCGCCCTAAGGCGTTAAATTTTCGGTAATTAATTTTGTCAGCAAATTACAGCTGAAATTAAAATTATTACTTAAAATTTAAATTACCATGTAATTAATAATTGCAATTGGTAAATTACATTTTCTTAAATTACCGGGTAGGTAATTCAAAATGATAATTTACCGATGACAGTAAGTTATGTACAAACAAATTTTCTACAGCCTTATAAGTCATTTATTGTAGATAACCACCAATCGCTGATCCTGTTCCTGATTTAATAGTAGTAATTCATTATTAAAATGAACTTTTTATACCAGCAATTTGTAAAATGGAAAGTCTTACAGCATAATTATAGTATAAAATACTGTAATTGATTACCGACAATTTCACAAACAATGATCACATTATCCCGATCACCAGAACAATTCTTTAAATCATCAATTTGATAGTAGGCAAATGGGTTCTGATTTAAAATGTGCAAACTAAAAACCCGGAAATTACCATTACTTATGGTAATTTATTTAGTAATTTCCCTGTTAAATTACGCTCTTACATCCCTAAGTACTTTCCAGGCAAAGCACAAACAACAGTGCACGTGTCGATTGCTTAGGAGTGATAGGGTACTCACTAGGCCTTCCAATCCCGGACAATATACTAATCCCGGAATTTCGGGATTAATGATTTTGTACTTCCGGGATTTATAAAAAAAAGTGAAAATTGCCGGACAAAAACGCGATAAGTAAGAAATGTCTAAAATGTACTTTATTTACAACTCTTGTACCCCGAAATTTTATCTTACAAGTAGAAACCCAAAATTTACGGTTTAAAAGGTAAAAGGCGTCAAAGTGTGCGTAGTGACATCAATAATAAACAAAATTTAAACTTTTTTAGATAGTAACTTGCTCTTGTATCGTAAATTTACTCAATATTTTTACATTTTTGTAAAATGTTTCTAGAATAGTCACGGCCAAAGAAATTTTTTGATCGCGACAAATTTTCAATTTTTCTTTATGATAGCAATAAAACATTTTGACAAAGTTTTGTTTTCTCCTTTAAGATAAAATAGTACCTATATGTTTAAAATTTACACGGAATGAATGGTTATATTAAGCAAGTAGACTAACTATTTGCATTTTGAATAAAACGATCATTGTTTACAAAAAAATAACTACAATGATTTTAAAATCCAGTTCTAAACGCGTTTTCAAGTGAAGACGTTATTTATTGTTATTCAGTGCAACTTAGGTTAGGTTAGGTTTTCTCAACTAATGTTCAAGTAGCCCAATACACATTATAAAAATAAACATGTATATATAAAAAAAAATAAAATAATAAAAGCGCAAAAAACGTTAATTTATTGTGTGATGAAGAAATGTAAAAAATGACCATATTACCGCAGCCACAGCTCACATAGTCTAGATTGCTCATACCTAAACTATTCGTTTTTTACTTTAAGGGACATCCCTTAAACTGAAAAAAAAAAATTCGTTGTATTTTATAACCTATTTACTAATTTTATGATCTGTAGTAGAACACTGAATCCCGGTAAAGAAATCCGTGCTTCTTCGGTTTTAAATACTCGTATATTTGTTGAAAAGGTTCATGTTTGCCTCCACATTGGTTTCTTGCAAAATCTGTTCTTCCTATTATGTATTATGCAACATGTTGGTGTAAACGAACATTTTATGCTTGATATTTAATTTAATCAGAAAAGGTACAATTATAGACTGAAGTTCATACTTACAAAATAGCAGCTTCATTGATTTATTGTAGATAAGTGCCTACATTTCGCCAATTAACAAATAAATAAGAAAACAATTTAAATTTAATACATTTGGGATCCCGTGATTTAGATTTATAATCCTGGGATCATGAAAAGGCTCATTATTTGTCGGGATCCCGGGATCCCGTAATCCCGGGATTGGAAGCCCTAGTACTCACGCAAGTACTGATGGAAGGTTTTTGAAATTAATTTATAAATTCCGGTAAAGTAACAACAGTACATAAAATTTTCGGTAAATTACTGGTATTGACCGGTAAATTACCAACGGTAATTTAAATTGACGATAAATTACCGTCGGTAATTTAAGCCGTAAATTATGGTTATTAAAAATCGGTAAAATGCCATTTCTTACGGTAATTAATTTGGTAATTTACACGGTAAATAACGCTTTTACATTCCTGTGTATTACTAATCCGTATTATAGTTGCCTAAATCGAAAAACACAGGCATTTTCGGTCACCCAGTAGACTGTGCGTTTTCTGACCTAAATTCATGAGATACACTCCATAAATAAAAAGTGAGTCTGAGTACCGTACTTGGCGGTGTGGGCGGTCCTCTCCAGTCTGACCCTGGTCATAGGTGGGAATATAAGAGAAAACTAAATTCTGCGTCGCACCCACAATAATAATCTGTCCCGTTTACTGTCGGTTATAAATTGAGTTTTATCGAACGGGCGACTATCCGGGGCCAATACAGATATTGACGGACTCTTCGTTAAAATTTCCGTCACATATTTCGTTATTAGGGATCCGCTGGGGAGACGTAAAATCCTGCCGCCCTGTGAGTGCCGCTAGCACGATACCGATTTATATGCCTTGAAAAATTAATGGAGACTATTAATTAAGCTTAGTAAATGTTTATCTTTTTCAGTGACAGAGCTTTAGCGGCGATAATTCACTGACGCGAACTTTATAGAATATTTCACTTAAATATGAATGAGTTGATGTTAGTCTGTATTATTTTTATTGTTTTATTATTATCAGATGGTAGTTCCAATGTCAAATCAGCAGACATGTAACTTCACCATATTGGGTTTATTTCAGAACAACCTACTATATTATTCTCGATTATTTAGAGCAGTGTACTTTGTAATTCCGGCGCCTTCACCGTTTTTACTTGATTATTTATCTTATGGTTATGCATGTCAAAACAACATGCACTCTTGATTTGCCACTCTTGATTTGAAAAAAAAATTATAAAGAATGTCTATGCGTGGCTTAGTGAACATACCAATATGAATGTTGATGTCATCCCGCTTTGGAATTATATGAGTGCAAATTTTAAAAAATTGCATTATAACACATTTAACTAACACTTTGAGGTGAAATTAAATTAAAACCAACAAATCAATTTCAAACTCCACAGTTCCACAATTCAATGAAAGTTTGGTTTCTCAGCATTTTCAATAAAAATCCCACCCTCTTGGTAATAACTTAAGTCAATTATTATTTGGTACAATCCCTATTCTTGCGCCCCGTGTATGCTCTGAAATTTGAATAAAAATTTGTATGACAGTATCATTAGTTAATCATCTATATCAGACTTGTGGAGTACACAATTGATTGTTGATATCAAATGTCATATGTCAAATGTACATCTCATCACCACACACTCCCTCTTTTTAACCGCTTGCTATCGCATAAACTGCGAAATATCAATATTCTATACATATTTAAACATACGTGCAGCTATAGTATGGCCAAAGAATTGGGGCTTTTTAGTTTTGCTGTGTTCATGAAAATACGCCAGCATGACATTTCGGTGATGTTTTGCGACTCGGGTTACTGATCGTCCTCATTCTTTTCAACTAAACATCAAATCCCCTTTTCAGATATAAGTCAAGGACCGCATTTACTATAATAAGATATTATGCGAAAATCAAACCTACATCGTAGATATGAACTATTTTAATTACTGCGGCGAGATTGCAATAAATGGTTTATTGAATATCAGCATACACGTAGGAAGCTATACTACATTTAAAGTGTTGAGGATTTCTTAGTTTATGTAACGTATAAGTTTTCAGTAACATTTTAGACCGAATTCTGCTTGTTTCAATACCGTATTCGTTATTGTCCGTCGCTTTCGACTTCGTCTTAGTTCTGGTTGTGTGCAACCAGAGTATAAATTATTATAATAAATTGTTACACCGAAATTAGAATTTGGTTTCAATTATAGGCCAGTGGTAGGTACTAGGTAGAAACTGCTATTAAATGTTAACCGTTACAACAATTCTTTAGTAAGTGGTTATTCTTTGAAGTAACTAATCAGTTACCGCCAAATACGTCTATTCAGATTATTATAGTTATGAAGCCACTCTTTTAAAGTTACTTGTTAGGTTATGTTTCATGTCTTTATCACAGTAGGGTTAAGTGTTGCCCCAAGCTCCATTATGATCATAGTTGCGACCTCGCTGATTATTTATTAAAACTTGTAGGCTAAAGTAGAATAAAATTACGCACAATTAGATTTTGTCATGATATCCCATCCTTACGAAGTTGACAGTTACTACAGTACTGCCACGTGGTCCCCGCAAAATGTCCTAGATTCTAATTTAGCGCAATATAGTAACCACAATTTCTAAATTTATATAAAATTAATGACGAAAAGTAGAAAAAATAGTATATTATACACTTATTTTATAAGACGTATTGGCGCACTCGTTCCATTTGGGCACTCCTCGCTACGCTGAGCCAAAACAACTCGTGCGCCAATTTGACGTCTTATAAAACCTGTATAATAATATGCTATTTTTTCGAATTTTGTTATGAAACATATCAAATGATAGGGGTGTTCAAGTTGCTATACGCCAGAGTTTTGCTCCAGAAATTCATCAAACGGTGTTGTAGAAAATTTGATTTATATCGTTACGCATCAACTTATAAGAGCACTTGTTATCTCAATAAACAATTGCCTATAACTTTTTGCAACAACCCCATAGAAAAGCAAGCGATACAAATTCCGAAAGCGCATAAAATTCTGCATCCAATAATGGTATTAGGGAAGGTGCTACCCCTAATATCACCTAGCCCCATACGAGTATAGTACAATAAATTGGCGCGCCGTTCGACTATTCGTGCTATTAATGAACATAACTCACTGTAAAATTATTGCATAACTTTCCTAAGTACGTCAAATTATAGCCAATGAAATGTACTATTTACCTTTGAACGCTCGGAGTTTAGCTCGACGGCAAACAACCCTTAAATGACGATCATGCCTGTACGCAACCGTCTCCGCCGACAATCATATGTCAGTTGGTTGTTGTAGGAAAATATTTATAACTTTTGCAAATATTGTTGCATAACTTTCTATCATATATCAAATTATAGGTAATTAAAAGGGCTTCTCGCGAACTTTTGGATTTAGGGTTTTTGGGCAATTCTGAACAATTATTACTAGTGGACCTATAGACCGCCTATTGGGTAGATCAGTGAATCGGTAGATCGCAGGAATCGATAGACCGCATAGACAGTGGGTATCTACAAAAAAAGACTTCTTTTGCAAAATCAAATTTTCAAGTTGATGTAAAGTTATTTTTATGGCCTCGTATTAACCACCAAAAAAGTTGCCTTAATTAAAAAAAAACTCCCGCAAGTGAAAAAAAAACTTTTTCAAGTTGAATAATTTTAACAATAGTAGGTTGCGAAATAAAAGTATAAACATATATAATTCTAATACAACCTACTTAAAGTGCATAAAATTGAGTAATTTAAAAAAAAATGATATTTTTATAATCCATGCAAATTACGACTATAAACCGATTTTTTTTTCAAGAAACACACATGATCTTAATAAAAATTTAGAAACATGAAAAAATTATAGACCCCTCGCAGAAGACCTGATTATTTTTTATTTAGGTGATTTTTTTGTTGTATACATAGGACCATAGAAACTACTTTTTATGAACTTGTATATTTTTTCCCAGCACCATTGAGCTTATTTACAAAAATAACCATTATTTGTTAAAATTACTCAATTTTATGCCATGTGCGGAAGACCCATTGCATTAGAGTAATATTTCATTACTATTATTTCACAACCTATTGTTAACATTTTTCATCAGGACAGATACTTTACCCCTACTACAAAGAAACACATTTATTGAGAAAAACTATAAACTTTAGGCCTCTTGAGGGTGATATATTTTTTCTTAATTAGGACAAAATTTTTGCTGTTATACCTAAGTGGGTTCATAGAGACAACTTATATTAACTTGAAATTTTGATTTTCAAAAAAGGTTGTTTTGATACACCCTACAGATTGATTGAACATTATTTATACCAATATATTGGAATTGTAGATTTATAACATTCTAGATGTATTTAGAACCTGTAATATGTATAATTGGTTTGTTTGCCCATCAGTAAAAAACAATTAGTTATTCCTAATTGCTAAGCATGCGCAATGGAGATTTTGTAAAGGCAGAACCCCCATTGCGCATGCGCAAGAGTAAGTAATAAGTGCTTTATATAATTATTTTGATGCTGCTCGAGCAAACCTATTATCTAAAATAAGAATAATAGATAATAATAGAGATAATAATAATTCAAACCTTGTATTAGGTATATTATGTAATCATACTTTATTGTAACTTAATCATTGTAAAACAAAAGAAAAATATACCAGTGAAGTAATAAATAATGAAATAACCAATGATGTGTGAAGCGATAAATAATTTGTAAAAAATATGATCAAGGCTAAAAATAAAAATATGTTCCATTACAGAAAACATTCATATATATTTGTACAACAATATTTGTTGCAAAAACATATACGATAATTTATTATTGCACAGTATTGTATACATAAATATATACATATTACAGAAAACAAAATAAGAAAAAAGGGAATTATTTACAAAATTAAATTTTTCTTTGTCTCGTGTGCCTATTAATTTGACCTACCCCTAAATACATTTTGATTATTCCTACATAGAAGTCCAGCGTTTTAGCCCTAAAAAATGTTGCTCACCATGTGCAAAAGCGGGATGAGGTAAATAACTGTCCGCTTTTGTAGTATGAATAGTACGGATGTTTCAATGAAATTGAAAATCACATTAAGGGTCACATTGGCTTACGATTGAGGAATGCATACACTTTTGAATACTTTCTACGATAAATAGCACCTCAATAACTCTTCCGAATTAAATCCGTGTTGATTTAACTTTTTTGTTGGAAATTACTTGAGGAAGACACTGAATAAACGTTGAGATAATTAGCATTAGAATAATCTTCTTCCTGTCTTCAAAGTTTTTTATGGAAAGTCCATTTGACAATTCAAATTGTATAGTAAGCTTTGTCACAGACGTAAAGTTAACCTAAAGAAATGTGAATTAAATTACTATTCAGGGTTACCTGTGATCACAATACCGGAAACGTATAGATCCACAAAGGTTTATTATAATAATAAATTCCACAATAATGTTGATAAAAAATTGTAAAAAATTCTTTTATGTGATGAATCTTCAAAAGGTTTTACGTAAAGCAAGCATCCTGCTTTGTTTCGTGTGAGTGATCACCGTTAGAAGAAAAATCATGCTAAGGACAACATTCCTAGTGTTTGTAGGCTTGTTTTTTAGCCTGCTATCAATTCCCAATCACACTACTTGAACTTTTTCAACGTTATCCGTTTTCAGAATTCTTCCTTCTCATTGCGGCAAAATTTTACATCGTGTTCTTCTCATGTTACACTTGGCTTCACTAACAATTACTTTATTGTATTGATATTGACATGTAGCTATTTCCATTACCTTTTGTTGTCTCTAATACATCTATATTGTTTGCATTCGGTCACGGTAGAATGACTTGTGTTTGTATGCTAAAAATATTTAATAAATGTGGACTACCGTAAACAAACCTTCATAATAACATGTAATAAACTTACGATATGACATTTGTATTGGCAAAGTCGGCAAAGTGAATCCATATTTATAAACATAAATATGTTAGGTTATGCAGAGGTTATGTACGGCTGACGTTTAATAGCGCTGGTAGGGCCATCTGTCGACTAATCGGCTAAAACGTCCGAATTCTTGTAGAAATGCATTTTGTGGGCAATTTATCGATCGATTGAAATGGTAGCCACGGCATACCGTACTACACTTTACCCGGGTACATTATACGTTAAATAAGTAACCACAGCTCGGCTCATAGGAAAAATGACATAAGGTCGGACGTAGTATTGAGTTCAGTGGCTGTAACACGTAGGAAAACTTACCCAAACTCACCAATGAATTTCCGATATCTCTGCTATAATTTGTAAAATCATACCATATTATGCTTGTATGCATACGTAGTAGGTTTCATACGTACGTAATAAAGACAAATGCGAATTCTTAATTATTCATATACGTTGAACATACGTTATAGGTTTCTCAGAGGTTATTTGGAACGGACGTTGTGTGAAGATAATAATCAACAAATTGCAGGTTATGTCTGCGCTTTTGACGTTTCTTATCTGGCAACCATGACGACGCGTAATAAACTGCTGTTGGAATGTTGAGGCGTGTTCACCAAAATCGATCGCTTTTTGGAAAATTTTTGAGCAAAAACGCCCTAGAGGCCTTTTTGCGTCGATTTCAAAAGCTCACGCAACGTAGAATGGTCCATTTAGGGCGACGGCCGCGCTTCGCGCGCCCGAAAAGGCTTCTCAAAATTTTCTATAAGCAACTAAGAACGCACTTTTTCGCATGTGAAATGGTGAGAAAAAACACGCCAAATCAGTTTACATAATATAGACTAGTAAAATTTTTCGATAAAAAAATCCCTAAAGTTATTTCTTGATTTATGCCATTTATTTTGCCATCACAAGGTAGGCAATATGTTTCCTATATTAAAAAAAAAAAAACACTACAATTGGAGTAAAAATAAAAAAGATATTAAGGTGTTACACTCTTAAGTGGGACACACTGTAGATAGCTTTGAAACATCCACACAGAACACTATGGCCCATGGTGCAATTGTACCATGGACCATCGTAAACAAGTGTTCTGTTAAAAAAAGTTAAAGTGCTTAAAAATTAAACAATACAAAATAAAAAGTGATATTCCCAAAAACAAAAAGTTGCGTTTACTTTTTAGTACTAACCATAAATTTGAAGACAACATTAACATATTTAGTACAAGAAAAGTCTGGAATTAAGTAAAATATGGCATTAGCTCAGAAACCACCATATCTTTGAAGAAATATTGGATAAAGAAAGGCTGTATGTTCCTCAAGACAATATTCGACGATTCATCAAGAGCATGAAATACTTATATGTAGTTGGTATTGGGCTAGATAATCTTATTAAAGTTACTTGTTCAGTCTTAAACGGAACCTTTGTTGCACTTTCGATAGCATCTTTTATAAACTATGTTAATCTTTGCATTTATTTTCATTCTGCAATTAATTCGATTATCATTGTAATTTTTAGTATGTTTTTCTTGTAATCATCTTCAATATGGTGACATATGAGAACATCAATAGGTTCAACGGCTCATCACCTAGCTAAATGTCTTCTGAACATAATTACAAAAGAATTTAACTTTAAAACTAGCCACACCAGCAAAAACTCAACAGAACTCATAGAGGACTTTAGAGACTTTCAGCTACAAGATAACCATATCCTGATTTCTTTTGACATAGAGAACCTATACAGTAATATACCGATAACAGACACACTCGAAATCGTGAAAGCACACCTAACAAAAACAATAGAACGCGCCACTACAAATATTTTTACAGGACATGTACAATGTACATACAGAGTATACTCGATTTATTACACTTGACCAGTCAACAAAACTTTTTTACTTTTGACAATATCATTTATAAAATGAACCATGGACTAGCAATGGGGAGTCCACTAAGTGGTTTACTGGCCAGTGGCCGATATTTACGTCGACTATATGGAAACTAACAAAATCTTAAACGCGACACATGACAATTTTGTTAACAAAAAAAAATATTCGAAAAGAGATGTCGATGACGTGCTGTGTGTTTGGGAAGGTACGACGGATGATTTAGAATTATTTCACCAAAAACTCAATAGTTTTTCGAAGTTAAATTTTACTAAAGAACTTGAAATCAATGGAGCCATCAACTTCCTTGATTTAACACTATCACATTATACTACTAAGATAGAATTCAAAATATATCGAAAACCTACGACAACTGATATAATTATACCTAAACAATCTCACCACCCCCACAACATAAAACAAGTCAGCCTTCCGCTTCTTAGTCCACAGATTAATAAACACTGCCCTCTCAAATGAAAACAGAGAAACAGAATATAACACCATCATGGCCATAGGCATGAATAATGGTTACAATCCTTATGAAATCCATTCTTCATATAACAGAACACTACGCAATAACAATATGAAGCACATTTACCCTCACATCAGATCAGAACAGCGATACATTACCATACCATACAACAGAAAGACAAACTCAAAGATCGGATCTATTATGAGGCGCCACAATTTAAACATGACAAGCCAAATAAAAACACAATTGAAAAGCAACTAGTAAATAACAAACTACACTCAAATAAACTAAATAAAAGTAGTGTTTACAAACTAAAATGTGCAGATTGTGACGCCGTATATATTGGAGAAACTGGCAGAGCACTGAAGACTAGATTTAACGAACATATTAGAAATAACACAACGTCGGCATTTGGTAGACATTTGTTTCTTGAGGGTCATAAGACAACCATTGACAATCTGACACTCCTACACAACTGCCAAAAATCTATAAAACTTTCGCTAGTATACTAGAAAAATATGAAATTCTTAAACATGACATGAACAATTCAAACATAATAAATGACATTACGTATTTTCCCGAGAACCGCATTTTCAAGTCCTTAATTTGTTGTTTGTTTTTTTTAGTCTTATTTTGTTATGTTTAATCTCTGATCATTCATTTGATACAAGCAACTAGAGTTAAATTCCCTAATACTTTCATTTAGCTTAAACATAACACCATCCTAATATGCTAATCTACATCTAATAACTCGTTACGCTACCCCCTCCCCCCCCATGCCACCCATTCAACACACCTGTGAAGGTGATACGAGCACATGCCGCCACTCAGATAAGAAAAAACCAACAAGCCATACGGACACATACACATAACTGTGTGCAATTTTGATTGATTTTTGTGCAGCGTTTAGTTACTGGCCTTTACATTTCATTATGTCTCATTATCACTAGTTATAAACATTGACGGTAAGCTTAACTGGATCCTTAATAGATAGTATAACCTTTCATGAGCTGCAATTTGTCGTCCTGAATTTGGCCTACCCTTCTCAATTTTGACTGTTTCTAATCTGTATTTTATCTTTTAGTTTATACGCCTGACGATGGTCATTCAATGACCGAAATCGATAGCGTTTAATATTTTAAATACATCAGTCTACATAAAACAGTCGTTTTTAATTATACTCAACCGAAATATTTACTATAGACTAAAATTGAGGATTTCATCAAATTAGGACTATAGTATATTTGTATTGTTTATTTTCAAATAGCAATGACCAAACTAGTGGAATATATACCTTAATATTTGACTACCTATTTGTTTTGAGCTGTGACGTTAATTAAGACAAACAGTGGAAATGGGAATTTGTCTGTTTTGCAGAAAATATGTAAAACCGTTTTTTTGCGATTATCTCGGAAACAGATTTTATGCAAAAATAGTAACTTAACTTAGTATTAAATATTTGAGTCTACTATAGCCATGAAAAGTAATTAGTATAAACATCTGAGAAAATTAAATACAATTGAATTTGTATGCAGCTTTAGTTATACCTAAAACATGCAAATCAATATCATTCCCACAAAAGAAAAAGCAAATTACGTGGGGTATGTGTTGGCAAATCATTTCCATAAGTACCACAAATTAAAACATGCTCTGGCACAATTACGTACGGCAGAACCACAGTTAAAAAATAGAATTGTTGAGGACCTTTTTACATTTTCTTTTTCCATAATTTTACAACGGAAGCCAACGTATAATTTGGTATTTTTTCGTTTCTACACAAAGACAACAATGATATCAATTTTCATGGGTAGTGAGAGTTTCGAGGGTAGTGAGATCAAAAACTGTGCGTGTGCGTGTGCGTGTGCGTGTGCGTGTGTGTGTGTGTGTGTGTGTGTGTGTGTGTGTGTGTGTGTGTGTGTGTGTGTGTGTGTGTGTGTGTGTGTGTGTGTGTGTGTGTGTGTGTGTGTGTGTGTGTGTGTGTGTGTGTGTGTGTGTGTGTGTGTGTGTGTGTGTGTGTGTGTGTGTGTGTGTGTGTGTGTGTGTGTGTGTGTGTGTGTGTGTGTGTGTGTGTGTGTGTGTGTGTGTGTGTGTGTGTGTGTGTGTGTGTGTGTGTGTGTGTGTGTGTGTGTGTGTGTGTGTGTGTGTGTGTGTGTGTGTGTGTGTGTGTGTGTGTGTGTGTGTGTGTGTGTGTGTGTGTGTGTGTGTGTGTGTGTGTGTGTGTGTGTGTGTGTGTGTGTGTGTGTGTGTGTGTGTGTGTGTGTGTGTGTGTGTGTGTGTGTGTGTGTGTGTGTGTGTGTGTGTGTGTGTGTGTGTGTGTGTGTGTGTGTGTGTGTGTGTGTGTGTGTGTGTGTGTGTGTGTGTGTGTGTGTGTGTGTGTGTGTGTGTGTGTGTGTGTGTGTGTGTGTGTGTGTGTGTGTGTGTGTGTGTGTGTGTGTGTGTGTGTGTGTGTGTGTGTGTGTGTGTGTGTGTGTGTGTGTGTGTGTGTGTGTGTGTGTGTGTGTGTGTGTGTGTGTGTGTGTGTGTGTGTGTGTGTGTGTGTGTGTGTGTGTGTGTGTGTGTGTGTGTGTGTGTGTGTGTGTGTGTGTGTGTGTGTGTGTGTGTGTGTGTGTGTGTGTGTGTGTGTGTGTGTGTGTGTGTGTGTGTGTGTGTGTGTGTGTGTGTGTGTGTGTGTGTGTGTGTGTGTGTGTGTGTGTGTGTGTGTGTGTGTGTGTGTGTGTGTGTGTGTGTGTGTGTGTGTGTGTGTGTGTGTGTGTGTGTGTGTGTGTGTGTGTGTGTGTGTGTGTGTGTGTGTGTGTGTGTGTGTGTGTGTGTGTGTGTGTGTGTGTGTGTGTGTGTGTGTGTGTGTGTGTGTGTGTGTGTGTGTGTGTGTGTGTGTGTGTGTGTGTGTGTGTGTGTGTGTGTGTGTGTGTGTGTGTGTGTGTGTGTGTGTGTGTGTGTGTGTGTGTGTGTGTGTGTGTGTGTGTGTGTGTGTGTGTGTGTGTGTGTGTGTGTGTGTGTGTGTGTGTGTGTGTGTGTGTGTGTGTGTGTGTGTGTGTGTGTGTGTGTGTGTGTGTGTGTGTGTGTGTGTGTGTGTGTGTGTGTGTGTGTGTGTGTGTGTGTGTGTGTGTGTGTGTGTGTGTGTGTGTGTGTGTGTGTGTGTGTGTGTGTGTGTGTGTGTGTGTGTGTGTGTGTGTGTGTGTGTGTGTGTGTGTGTGTGTGTGTGTGTGTGTGTGTGTGTGTGTGTGTGTGTGTGTGTGTGTGTGTGTGTGTGTGTGTGTGTGTGTGTGTGTGTGTGTGTGTGTGTGTGTGTGTGTGTGTGTGTGTGTGTGTGTGTGTGTGTGTGTGTGTGTGTGTGTGTGTGTGTGTGTGTGTGTGTGTGTGTGTGTGTGTGTGTGTGTGTGTGTGTGTGTGTGTGTGTGTGTGTGTGTGTGTGTGTGTGTGTGTGTGTGTGTGTGTGTGTGTGTGTGTGTGTGTGTGTGTAAACGATTTTTGTGGCGACTATTCCGGAGAAACTACTAAAGGTATTGGGACGAAAGTTCATATTTAGAAGTTTATGACCAAGCTTAGAGCTGAAACGCTTTTGGTTCAAAAGGGTCCAAAGGAACTGTGTGCGTGTGTGTAGTTTATTCTAAGCCTTTTTCAAGGATTTTGCAAATGAGCCGCCATTTCTGTAATTTCGACAAAAAAATTAAATATAATATTAAAGTAGAGGAAATTTTGAATAATTTATGCCTATGACATTTTTTGGTAAAATTAATAGTTTAGCTTCAAGAGCAAATTCTATTTAATCGAGATCGGTCGCATCTGCATTGATACGAAACTACATAGTAGCCAGGATTTGACAAATATTTTTTTGTGCTGTCACACTCGATAACAGCTAATTTCATCAGAGGTTGGAGAACCGCTATGGAACGTTGCCGCTCTAGTGCGGCAAAGTACAAAATACAAATTTCAAATAAAATAAGGTCACAATTTGATTGTTTGTTGATAGAAATATCAACCCGTTGTTATATCCAATTCTAAAAACGATAAATTGTAAATAACTTATAGCAATGAGTGTAGTTTTATTTTAGTATGTTGGTACGGATTTTTTGTGATATCTACAGTGTCATGAACAAATATAAATCTGTCCGAATTTGAATTAGCTTTCTAAACTTGACATTTCGTAGAAGTGGTATCAACCTAACAGTTCCTATACAGAAATATAACCATTTGTTAATTATTTTTTTAAAAATACATATTGCTCAAAAAGCAGCCCAAAAAACGTTGATGTCACTCCTGCCGAAAACTACATAGCGCGACTCGCTCACATGCAACGGCGACGCTCCGTCTTGGGTGACGCGCCGCACCACCGCTCGTCGCGCTATTCCGTACTTTCGGCACTTGTGACAAATAACTATTATTCTAATGACAGTAGGTAGTGTCAAATGCTGATGCTTTGGCAATACCTACTGTCAATAGTATCAAAATATCTGTTGAATCCTGGCTAACTGGTTTAATTTTAATGCAGACACGATTTATCTCAATCAAATAGATTCTCATGCAGCTAAACTGTTAATTTTATATGATATATGATAAAGTCATGTGCCTGGCCACATCAGATTTTTTCGCATATAGTGTGCAAATAAACCAAAATTCTCCGCAAAAATTCAGTCTTTTGTATGCAGATTTCTGACTTTTGATTTGCGTGGATTCAGGGAGCAAATGAATGGACGACGACTCCGGTGCGTCGTGGTCATCTAGCGTCACTGTTCACGTCCCGCGTGTGTCCGGTCTATTAGAGCATGGATATTCAAATGGACCTCGGACACCTGAACTAATTGCTTTTTATTCCTGATGCCGGTGGGTTTTCGTTAAAAATTCATGGATACACCGAGTGACCGGCTCGCGTACGCCCGGCTTTGGCCCTGGTTGCCGTTTTAATTATTTAAATTTCCGCGATTCGGCCGGCAGTAACGACCACCGCCCGGGCAGGGTCCCGGTAAAAATTTATTATAATGACTGCTTCCATGGTCGCCGCCAGACCAACCACTGCCTGCAACTCTTCCACTTGATTAAATGGGGATCCATCTGGAACCGGCCGTGATGCCCCAGATAAATATATAACATCCGTGAAGTTGCCATTCGCCCTCAGTCTTGTCTCCTTCTCCAGAATGTAATTGCATTCGAAAAGGCTTGAAAACAAAACGCGACGTTAGGCTATCTTTCACAGTAGATGGTTTGTTGTTGGTTGGTAACAGTTGGTAACAGATTTATAAACCAATATAATAATGCTCCACCATCAATGTACTTGGTAGTTTCGAAGATTACTTGAATTACTAAAACATTATCAAAATAAAAGTGCAAGCAGTAACTTGAGAGAAAGTGGGGCTCACAAGAGACAAAAAGTGTATTTATAAAATTTACATCTTTGCCCTATGATTTTTTTAAATTTAACCATGAAAAACTTATATAATTATTAAAATTGATTTAAGTGACAAAAATTGAAATTCTAGTTTGCAAGGAAGTTCTAGAGTATCAGAGTATCCAGTAGGTAGTGGCTGCTCTTCAAGGAGATGCGTTCAATCCCGGGAGCGGGATTAAAATGCTGGGATTTACCGCACCAAGGAAATTTTACTTTAATGACTCATCCCTGCAGACTGTCAGCACCATCACTCAAATAAGCATGCAGCTTTCCTATCTCTGATACAACGTCTATTACGCATCCCGATACCACAGTGCGAGAAAATGAAAGAAATTCACACTATCAAGCTCCTTGCTAAAAATGAATGGCTACGAAGAGAAGATAATTAACAGGATGTCAAAACATGAAGCAGTTAGACACCACACACTGTATCTAAGGCCCACAACAGCACAAAACGGTAACTGGAGGAGTTTCACGTTTTATAATCTCAGCATTTCAAATTTGAGCAGAGTTCTAAACAAACACGGGCTCAAATGCGGGTTTAACACTCCAATTAACATCCTATCTTATGTGCAATGAAGAGAAGACGCAAATAAACTCAACTGTAGTGGAGTATACTAAATAAAGCACGATAACTGTTCAGCCTACTACATCAGTGAGACAGGGCGGAAGGTAAAGACTAGAATAAAGGCACAGATCTGCCCAGCATCTCCCTGCTTTTGGTCGACACATTATCGCAAGCGGGCACAAGAGCGTTGAAGATGACAATATTGAGATCCTACATAAGTTGGAGAAATGAAGAAAATTCTAACTACTCGAAGCTTACGAAATCTGGAAAGCCAGAAACAGAGTTGGATTCCTTGAATGCCGTTCTGTGAGTTGCATACATATCCCATACGGGCTTAAACCGACGCTTTTCGGTCTCACCTCCTGTAGACCTGGTAGACCTTAACCTATGTGAATGCCATGTTACTGCTGGCTAGCGTCTATATTTCTTAAAGTTTTTAAATTGGAGTTTGCTTATTACCCAGATTACCTGCGAGGTTAGTGTTTGCTATATTTTGCTTTGCCTGTAACCCTTTGTGTTTTGTCTTATGTTGAAATGTTTATAAATGTACTCTTGTATTTTAGGTGTTGAGGTTATGTTACCAATTACTATCAATTCACCATAGAGGAACATGAGCATGAGAACGTGCCCCACTGCAACTACAGATGCCTTGCTTAACCTTACACCACTGTACCTGCTTATGAAAAAGGAAGCAGCTACAGATTCCGCAAGAATAAAACAGTCTGAGAAATCAGGAGATCTTAACAGTCTAGTGAAGATCTTCAGCACAATCTGTACGGATGTCCTAGATATGTCCATGGACAAAATACCAAGTGCGTACGACTTCAACAACCGAAAGCAAGTGGTTACTCACGATCCCATGTTCGGGCGAAAGTACGGCAGTTCTCAGACAATATGTTATACTGATGGATTAAAAACAGATGATGGAGTTAGCATAGGGGTGACCGGACCAAGGTGCATGCTATCTAAAGCCATGGGTAATACATACGGTGACCATTATTTTCTGACAAAAAAAAAACAGGACAAAAACACACCTTTCCTGTATCAAACGTTTATTCTAGCAAACTGAACATACAACAGTTAAATACAAATAATCAACGTCAAACTCAAACATTTATCTATAAGTAATAAAATATAAGTATAGAAAACAAATAAATATTCAAAGTTATAGAAATAATTAATGTTCATACTTTTCGACACTGTGTATTTGTTTTAAAATATCAGTTTTATCAATTAAGTATTCCTTAAATTCTAAGCAATTCATATTATAGTTGCTTCTTAGAATTAAAAGAGACTTGACAGTATCAAGTGTTAGTTGTCTTTTCAGTTGACCAAATATTGTTTAATATAGAAAATACTCTTTCTGTTGGTGCGTTAGACGCGGGCATACTCATTGCGTACTCCACTATTTTCAAAATATTTGAGTAAGAGATTTTCTTGTTATTCAAATGTGCAAATAATTCTACCCATCGTTCATCCGATGGTGTGTTTTTGGACGACCATTCTTGTATTTTATTGGCATCGGCAAAACTTTTAATGCAAGAAAATTCATCAAATAATTCAGTATCATCCAATTGAAGATTCGGTCTTTTTTCCAAAATGAAACTGACACTAGCTTCCACCTTTGACCACGAAGGAACTTCACTTAGAAGTACCCATTCCAATATTTCAATTTCTTCGAATGCAGTGTTCCACTGGCTTATATAACTAATGCATGTCTCATAGAAATTAGCCACTGCAGATTTAAATTCGGACATATTAATGTGCCCAGATTTATCCATTTCACCTATAACTTTTTTACATTTAATGGTAAAAATAGCTCAGATTTTCTTGCCATTAATTTACATTTTAGAGTTTTAATAATCAAAGATACTTCTAGCATGGATATTTTTTGGGATTCAATAAGAGCAATATCATTATGGAAAGTAGCAGCTTGACTGTGTACAAAAAACACCCAAACTTCAGAGCTCGGATCATTAATAAAAGTTTTTAAAATTAAAGGGCATCGTGCTTGGTTTAAAAAATATTCCTTTAAGGGTTTAAATAGCTTTAAGATCCTTTCTAGTGCTGGTTTGAGTGTTAACCATCTGGTCTTACTGTATCCCAATAGTTTATGGTACTCTACATCAACGTTATCACATATTTCCTTGAAATTTTCAATACGCACAGTATATACAGGGTCCTGCAACTAAGCTCCCGTCTTCTGTAGCTCACTTACTCATTAAGCTAAGAGTTTGACATTTTGCAAGCTTACCCTGTACTACAAGGTACAATTCAAGAAATTATTTTTTATTATACAGAGTGTTCCAAAAATGTGCAACGCCATGGTAATATATTTTTTTAAATTGCATGCTATACATTTTTCTACACATTTGGAAGCCTTTTATGGTTGCCTACATATCACCAAAATTTTATTGTAATCGGTTGAGTGACCGCAGCGGAAAAAAATAAAAACCAAAAAAAATTGATTTTGCATAGTAGGCTTTAAAAATCAATAAAAACCACAAAATGCACCTCGCTAATAAAATTTTGCGACGTGGTTATTAAGTTAGATGTAATAGTCTTGTTAACCAAGTGACATTGATCCAAATTATACAGGGTGACCAAAATCGAGTGTCAAACTTGTCAAACTTCAAAGCGTGTTATTGTTTATTGTTTATTTTAAATTGGAACCCATAAATTTTTTTTATGTGAAATGATGCAGAATTAAAAAATAAACATTGTTTCTAAATACAACCCCATAACAATTCCCAATATTTTAAAACTTATTCGCCAAAAACTCATTTTTCAACGTTTCCAACGGCAATTTTAGATAATAAATATCGTACGTGGCTTTGAAAAACAATTTATTTCATAAAAAATAATAGACGTATTTTAGATTTGAGTGTACTTAATTAAGTAGTTATTCAAATGCTAAATTTACTGCATAATTTACCTATAGCGGTAAGGACGGAAATGTGGCTATAGGTAAATTTTGCAGTAAATTTAGCAATTGAATTACTACTTAATTAAGTACAGTAAAATCTAAAATACCTCTCTGCGTTATATTTTATGTAATAAATTGTTTTTCAACGCCACGTACGATATCTATCACCTAAAATTGCCGTTGGAAACGTTGAAAAATGAGTTTTTGGCGAATAACTTTTAAAATATTGGGAATTGTGATGGGGTTGTATTCAGAAACAATATTTATTCTTTAATTCCGCATCGTTTCACCTAAAAAAAATTATGGGTTCCCATTTAAAATAAGAACAATAACACGCTTTGAAGTTTGACAAGTTTGACACTCGATTTTGATCACCTTGTATAATTTGGATCAATGTCACTTGGTTAACGAGACTATTACATCTAACTTAATAAGCACGTCGCAAAATGTTATTAACGAGGTGCATTTTGTGGTTTTTATTGATTTTTAAAACCTACGATGCAAAATCAATTTTTTTTGGTTTTTATTTTTTTTCGCTGCGGTCACTCAACCGATTTCATTAAAATTTTGGTGATATGTAGGCAACCATAAAAGGCTTCCAAATGTGTAGAAAAATGTATAGCATGCAATTTAAAAAAATATATTACCATGGCGTTGCACATTTTTGGAACACAATAAATAAATAAAAAATAATTTCTTGAATTGTACCTTGAAGTACAGGGTAAGCCTGCAAAATGTCAAACTCTTAGCTTAATGAGTAAGTGAGCTACAGAAGACGGGAGCTTAGTTGCAGAACCCTGTATATATATATGAAAAAAAGAATAAATTTTCACAACTACATTTTCGATATCAATGCATTCTGCTGCTGTTTTGATACAATTATTTAAAATATGAGCGGCACAATTGACACCAATTAATTTGTTTTCATTGCGTTCCTGAATTTTACTAAAAACATTATTCTTACCACGTCTAGCTGCACCACCAAAGTTACAGTTTGTATTATCAGCGCAAAGGGCTACTACTTTATTTTTTTATATTATAATAACTCATGGTATCTTTAATGTAACTTGAAATTATATCAGAAGTTTCCCCTGGCAGCTGCTTAGTTTCTAAAATTTTTACATGAACTCCATCCTTTGGTGTAAAATATCTTACTAATATTGGGCATATTTTAATGTTTCCATGATTTGAGCAATCCGAATATAGTGTAACATAATTTACTTTTAACAAATCTGCCTTAATATTATTGATTGAGTGAGGTGCAAGTACGTTGCATGCTATTGCTTCACATTTTGTGCGCGCACAGGAATATTTATCACTGACACATCTTTTTATTAATTTTGATGTACAATCATTAGATCGAAATGTATGATTATGTTGTACAGAATGATAAACCCATGTGCCTTCTACCAAGGCATTTTTATGTGACTCTTCATTAAAAACTTTGCTTCTGCAGAAATCCGTCAAACGTTGGCTAGAAGAAGCAGCAATATCTGACCTTTTGTGTTTCACTGTGTGGACGTGTCGTAGAATGTCACTTCTTCCTCCATTTGCAATTGAAAATATTGCCAAACATTTATTGCATTGCACTTCATTGTCGCTTTTCTTAGTTTCTTTTATAAACGTAAATTCTTTCTGTAGATCAGAATTAAATGCACATTTTTTTCTTTTTGACATGGCTAAAAATAACTACAATAAAAAATTCAGACACCAAAATCTTTACAGAGAAAGTAAATGTTTTGTTAGGCAGCTGCTTAAGTGGTTACCTTGTTTTTATCGTGTTTTCGGCTGAACAGTGTTCTACAGCAGCGGATAGCGTAATGCTTCGTGCGCTGGATCGTGACATGCTAGTGATGCTAGTATGCATAGTCTAGTATGCTAGTTGAAGCGCAAGAGCGCAAGTTCGAGAAGACCGTTATTCGACAATTCAGCAAATGGTAGCTAAGCGACAGTCGGTGGCGTGATATGGGCGATCCCACCGTTCAGAATTCGTGGGGGTAGGGAAAATAGATTACAGTGTTACACTATAGTTTCATTTTATACTTATTCGCAAACTAACTGTACACATAAAAAAGCAGTACAAAACAGTACAAATGAGTAAAAACCAGTACATTTACGCTTAAAGGAAAAAAACAGTACAGCGTCTTAAAAAACAGTACTGTACTGCCAAAAACAGTACGAATGGTCACCGTAGTAATACACCAACCATCATTCCGGTGGAGATACATGCTATTGAACTATGCGCCCAAGAATGCATACGAAGTTATCTCCGTAAAGTGCGCATCATCAGCCAAGCAGCACTAAGAACGCTTAAATCGACCATGTGCAAATCCAAACCGGGTTGGAGCTGCAAGCAATCCTTACATTAACTGGCAAAAAAACAACAGGGCCCACCTGCTGTGGGTGCCAGGACATGAAGGAATCAAAGGAAATGAAACTGCCGATAGGCTTGCACACCAAGAATCTAAGGCTCCCTTCTACGGACCCAAGCCCTTCTTTGGCATAACCAAAGGCCATGTCAAGCAAAGGATTCCTAGATGAGACAAATGAGTCAGAAACTCTAGCTAGAAACAGTCGTCTTGCATCAGGCAGGAACAAATGTTTAACGCCATAAGTTTTTGCCATAAAGACAAGGCAGTAGCTCAAGCTGTGAAAGGAAGACATTAGAACGATTACAGATCTCCTTTTAGGACACTGGCTACTCAAACACCTCCTACATAAACCTGCATATTCTGCGATGAAGCACCCGAAACGGCGGAGCACATACTATGTAACTGTGTAGCGTTACTCTTCAGTAGAACATATTACGTGGGTGTAACCACAATAGAGCCTACAGAACTGGTACAACCTTCTCGAAGCATCATAACCTTTATAAAAAATAACCATCGAAAGACTGTCATTGCATAGGGAAATTACAAACAATCTAACCTTGTTGACGTAATTCGAAAAACAGGAAGCCAAGCTATCCCCACAGCAACATAGCATAACTGAAATGATTGGTCAAACTGCACCAACGTAATGTTTGGAAGTAGTCTGCCAACAAATTTTTATAGTAACAAGTAAGTTACAAGCGAATTTCAAAATAATTGACGCAGTAAAGACGGATAAAGCGAGCAAGTCATACGGGCTGCGTTTTCTTTTAAGTTGTTTTTTGTTCCTTTGCAACTAATGGTGGATCTATCAATGCAAGGTTAAAACTTCTAGTTTACAAACTGGTAGTTTACGTTAACTCCTAGTTACGAAAATGTTGCGTCGTTCAATGCAGTCTAAACTTCTAGTTAGGCGACTATAGGTTAAGGAGAGGTTGGCAATGGAAAAGCAATGACGCCAATCAGATACAAATACGATCTTAGCAATTTGTCTAGTGATATATAGCGGTTCACTGTCAGCTGTGCATCGGTTATCGCAATGTTACCCCATTTCTGTTTGAATTTCAAAGCTTCGACATTTTCTTTGTTTACGAGTATACATATTATGCTTTCTGTAGCTTTTTTTGTCTCTAGACTATTACGCTCATGTGATTGTATTATATCTCATTTGATAAGTTATATTATAATTATATTATGTTTATTATAATAATATACCTAACCTTGTGTTTATATTGATCTAACCTTAGGTACGTGGCAAACCGCAATAAAAATTGGTAAAAGATCTTTGAAGTATAAAATTTAACAAAAATCGATCATTTATGTTTTCACGTTATTTGATTAGTTAGAGTACAGGTTAGTCCGGATTATTAAAAGTGTTCTGTATTTGTATTTTGTATTATGTGTATTTTCATAGTGTTGGATATCAATTAAGTGGCAGATAAGAGCACATTGTGTACCAAATACTTACCGAAGAAGGATTATATAGTTCCTACACTTATGAAAATGAAACACCACAAGATTTATTTATTTATAACAGAAAATTTGTTTATTGTATAGCATGGGAAAAAGTTTGGCCAATATGTGTGCCCTAGCATTACAATAATTATTTTGTATAGGTACTATGGCAGTCCACTGTGCTTCAAGTGGTATAATGGCAACATACAGATCTTGCGGACAAACTTCTTCATTTGGTCGCAAGCAATGCCCAACCGATGTTGCAAGAGTTTTTGCTAATAAGATTGTAGTATCAGGCGTAAGCTCAATGCAAAAGAGGAAAAATGTGTTTAAGACCCCGTAAGACAATACTACAACGCAGAGTCAAGTTTGGTAATAATTTTGTTCGGAAGTAGGTTAGGCAAACGCACAGTCGAGAAGTTTATCGAGATGAAGCCGTTACTGTTTCTAAACATCTCAGCTTAGTCAGTTCCTATAATAAACGTAGTTTAATAAAAGTAAAATTTATTTACTTGTTTGTATTACATATACCTGGAGATTGCGTACCTATATTTGTACGGTCTACTGTTCCGTTTAGACGAGGAACTGCTACTTAAAACCCACTGTAGTATAGACGCGAAGTTCGTCGAAGTTTTTAACACAGCATGATTTCTAAAAAAAATAAACACCATTTAACACAAAAACGTACAAATAAAAACTGAACTTACATAATATATGATGGACATTGTATACTCCCATCGAGATAAAACCAAGCAAAGTTTCCTTTGATAGTCGAAATCGCTCTTTTTTCACCATCATCGATTCGACAAGAATCATCCAAAAGATTAATCACTATAGTAAATAAATAAAATCTCACAACATATGGAACGTTCGGTTAGAATATCCACTGCGCAATTCTACGCGCATCACTGTATGCGCGCCACCATAAACTAGGAGTTAGCGCTTTAACTATAAAAAATTCTGGCTGTTAAAATTAACCACGATTTAAGTGGTAGTTAGGGTTAACCCGACCATTGATGAACCCGTAATCTCAAGGTTAAGAGTTAACCTAAATTAAACCCGTAGTTAGTTTTAACCTTGCATTGATACACCCACCCTAAGGGAAGTAACGAACAAATGTTCAATGTTTTTTTTTACTTTATTTTATTTTGATATGTAGTATAACCGTAATATTATTTGAAAGCATGTTATATAATTGCCCATTGCCTGTTCTTACGAGGGCCGAAAAATATGAATAAAGCTAGGATATCGTAAGGTAATAGTAAATCTGATCCAACCTCAACGAAATAAGTTTGATCAAGATCAATCCAGATTGATAAGGGAGAAACAATGGAGCATTCCAAGAAGTTACTCAAAGTTGAGAAATAAATGATAAAGCACAGAAGGTGAAAGTATATAAACAAGATAAAATGGTAAAAAGACAGAATATACAGAAGACAATAGCAGAATAAGAAGTAGAAGCAGACGAAGATATAGATGATGCACAGCAGAAGATGAGGAAAACAGAAAACAATAGAAGAAGTCATAAAAACAGTCAATCACTTTAACAATCCTGTGACTTGGTTTTTGCTCATCTTATTGTAACTCCTTTAGTAATAAAAATTACTTCGTGAATTAAACAAAAAAGTTTCTCGCGAAAAGAACTAAAATGCATTATGAAAACCAAATTAGAATCATTTCATATATACTGTGCAACTGTGCATTATGAAGAACAATTGAGAGAATCAAACTACATAGCTACATACCACATCAAAGCCAACATTTCACTTTACACGTTGTCTGGAATAATAAAAAAGCACCTTTTGTTCAGCACTCAGTACGGTGGAAGCTTTTTTCAGAAAGACCAAAAGCTGAAAGGGCGTAATGCGTTCTTTCAGTCCTAATTTCATCAACATAATGCGACCGAGTGCCCAATAGAACCCAAGTAACCAAAGAAAGACTGACCGTGATTATTTTTAACGACATATTCGTGATAATTGTACTATACTAATATACCGCTAATATAATTATTTAAAATAAATTAAATGTTGATTACTCCCATGGGGCGTAATAACCTACGGCTGTTTTCCGTTGATAGCACCAACTGAAATTCACGAAATATATTTCAAAATATACAAATGTGTATATTATGTTGAGGCAGTGCTGTGTGCGTAGACGACTGCAAATAATAACACCCGAGCAACAGAGTACTGTTAATTAACTGCTGTTTATTTAGAGAAACAGAACTAGTATATTAAACTATTCAAAGAGAATACCGCTCTACAGTTTTGATAGGGTAATCCACTGGTTTGCATTTACATTGCCTGTTTATTTTACCTTCCTAGAAATGTAGGAACAGCTCAAATTACAATATCTTTTATCAGAGTATACAGGTGACTTTATCAAACAGATATTTTTGTTATGTAGCTTCAGGCGCGACGGATTATTGAAAATAAGCATTATAAAACTGATATAAAACTGTTTGTAAAAATCGTACAAAGTTTATAGATAATAATATTATAGTAGAAGATTAATGGGAAACCAGCCTGTATAATTTATTTTTTACTTTATCATACGCAGTATGAGAAAGTATAGTAATCGTGCTGAAAAAAAAATTGAGATTTTAGCGGGAATAGGTCTTTTTGGGTCCCCTGAACATTTTTGACAAAGGTAAAAAAAATGTGTGTGTGTGTGTGTGTGTGTGTGTGTGTGTGTGTGTGTGTGTGTGTGTGTGTGTGTGTGTGTGTGTGTGTGTGTGTGTGTGTGTGTGTGTGTGTGTGTGTGTGTGTGTGTGTGTGTGTGCGTGTGCGTGTGCGTGTGCGTGTGCGTGTGCGTGTGCGTGTGCGTGTGCGTGTGCGTGTGCGTGTGCGTGTGCGTGTGCGTGTGCGTGTGCGTGTGCGTGTGCGTGTGCGTGTGCGTGTGCGTGTGCGTGTGCGTGTGCGTGTGCGTGTGCGTGTGCGTGTGCGTGTGCGTGTGCGTGTGCGTGTGCGTGTGCGTGTGCGTGTGCGTGTGCGTGTGCGTGTGCGTGTGCGTGTGCGTGTGCGTGTGCGTGTGCGAGTGCGCGGGTGCGCGAGTGCGCGAGTGTGAGTGTGAGTGTGAGTGTGAGTGTGAGTGTGAGTGTGAGTGTGAGTGTGAGTGTGAGTGTGGGTGCGGGTGCGGGTGCGGGTGCGGGTGCGGGTGCGGGTGCGGGTGCGGGTGCGGGTGCGGGTGCGGGTGCGGGTGCGCGTGGGGGTGTGCGTGCGCGTGCGCGTGCGCGTGCGCGTGGGGGTGTGCGTGTGCGTGTGTGTGTGTGCGTGATGACAGTAGGTAGTGTCAACTGCTTATGCTTTGACAATACCTTGTGACATAAATAACTATTATTCTAATGAGGTAGCGTAGGTAGTGTCAAATGCTGATTGTTTGACAATACCTACGATTTATCTCTATAAAATAGATTCTCATGCAGCTAAACTATTATTAAGTCATGTGCCTGGCCACACCAGATTTTTTATTTATGTACGTATTAATATGCATTTTTGTATAAAGGTTGGTGGTACGGAGAAATTAGAATATTTATTAGCTGGCACACGGAAGCTAAAAGGTTGAGAACCCCTGGACTAGACTATACTATTCGCAATATAGATAATTGATTACAAGAGTGGCGTGGATAGTATTAATCAAGATAAAATAATATACTTAATTCAATTTAAGTACCGTATTATCAGTGGGCGCACTGGCGGACTGATAAAGTTTTGCTTTCCGTTGTACACATCCTCGGTTCGAATCCTGGTATTGCTACGCGTTCTAGTTATAAGCAAGAGAGAGCGTAGAACTACGTAACGGAATTGAAAACTGTCACAGCTGTCAAATCTGTCAAGGCGGTCAACCTGTAAAAACTGTCATAACTCTCAAAACTGTATGCGGGGTCTATACCAGTGGCGCCATCTAACGTTTCTTTATTCTCACCACACACGGCGATGAGTCATGTTGTCGGTTTTAATGTCATATTTGTCAAAACTATTAAACCTTCAAGCTATGGTAACTATATTCACGGTATCGCTGCATCGTTACATACGAAACTATATTCACGCTGTCGCTTTTTATTCATTTCATGCCGGCATACCGATTCTCATCAAAGAAGGCATGTTTTCACTTAGACCAGAAAAGAGAGATTTTTGCGTGACAAAAATAGTATCAGTAAGCCAGGTCACGTGTAACTGTCGGTAGATGTATTGTGATGTGTGGTGTGTTTTCGACTCGCAATTATCCCGATGTTATAAATATACAGTTATAAACAAAAAAGCGCGCTGGGCTTACTATAGATACACGCTTCAGGTGATAACCCTGGGGGAATGTACACAACGCAAAACGTAAGATTGTATGGTCGCAAGCATCTACAGACAATAAAGTCAATCAATGGAACCGCTTCGTAAAGCTGACTTGTGTCGACAATTGCGTATGTAATATCCTCTGATAATGCTATAATTACTCCACCACCACGCAGCCGGCCCACCCTATCAAACTGCCTATCAGATCTTACAACATTATAATATGGAGGGAAAAGCTCAGCATCCCTAACACCATCGGTAAGCCAACTCTCTGTTACACATACAATGTGGTAGTCCAGCAAGCAACAGTTTCTATAAAATACATCAGTCTTAGTATTTAAACCTCTCACATTTTGGTAATAAACATTTAAGGGTATGAAATTGGACAACACGCTCATATTATTGGGGGTAACGTTGGGCACACCTAGTTTTCCGACTGTATGACTGACGGAATGCCATTTTTATACAGTATCCTGAAATTCTTTTCTCCATTTTCCTCTCTCCTCACTAATTCTGCTTTAGCAGACCTATAGACTTCGCGCTGCATAATAGTTCTGTCCCTAGAGATCGAAACACCCGTCCAATTCGGTAATGCCTTCAATGTATTTATTTTTTTGATGGCAGACTGAACATCAGATTCACTCTGCAGTATAATTTTTACAGGGCGACACCTATCGGACTTAGTTGCGTCAAACACTCCCAGTCTGAATGATCTGAAATTGTTGACATCAATACCCATGGACGAGAACATTTCGTCAACCAGTACATTGTCCAAGTCCAGTTGCTCCCCATTTGTATTGCATTGGGATTCCTTGCATCCGTACACAATTATATTTTTCTTACGATTATCTCGGTCCATGATCTCCTGAATTATTTTTTCAGTTTCGAGCAGAGGGATTTCAGAAGTGATGGTGGGGGACACAATTTTGCCCTTTAAGACTTTAATTTCATCTTGCAGTGAAACGATTGCTCTCTTCAACCCGTTAAGGTCATCTCCCAATGCAGAGCAGCCTTTGCAGGACCAAGACAGACCAGAGTTATTATGAATTTTGCGGGCCTCAGAAGATGAAATATCAACACACTGAATATAATAAATCTTTCGACAAACAGCACAAGTTACCGTGCGATGTGGGTCGTTCTGTTTTCCACAACATGTACAAGCTAGCATAACCATAACGAATAATGGGAAAAAGGACCTGGGAAAACACACTTCACACCAGTGGGATCAAACACGGTGTCTAACAACAGAACAAGAAGATCGCGGAAGGTGAACAAACAGGTGAACAAGAGGATGTTTATATTGCACGTAAACTTCAAAACAGAACCAAATCAGAACCGAGCCACGCCGACTGTTAGGTTAGGAATTTACAACCACTAACAACCTTCAACATATCTCACAGAAGACAGTAACAATACTTATTGTTGTTGCCGAAACAAAAGCCAGAATCCGGATAGCAAATCCAAACAATAACGAGCACTGCAACCACTGTTAAAATCTTGATAAATACAAGGTGTGTAAGCAGGTTAGGTATACTTGTAAACATTTTAGTACTTATATTATATTTTGTAGCATAATACTTTCGAAACACGTTAAAAACATTAAAATCGGACCACCTCCGACGCATCCAGGCTCGCTGAACCATATTGCATAAAAAAATGCCTGGGTTGCGCACAGTTAAAGTACCCATCAATCGCTACTTTGTTGCGAAAAGCCTGCGCTACGACTTTGAAAATGACGGAGTTATGAATTTTAAAATAAAACACAGATTTTTCCGGTTTTTCAGAATTTTCTCCGTTAATATTAATCCGACCGGGACCGTATACTGTTCGTTTTCTCGTCTTTTCATTCTCTACATTTGGTCTGTTGAAAGCATTAAGGTTAAGCATCGGTTCAGCTTTTACAAGCGAAAAACGAAGAACGCATGAATTTTTGAGGTTCTTTATTTATAACAAATTAAGTAATGATATTTGTAAGTCGAAAACACATCACAATAGATCTACGGACTGTTCCACGTGGCCTGGGACCGTCGGCATCCTGATACTATTTTTGTCACGAACTCAGTCATTTTCTGCTCTATTGCCTGGTCTAACTTCAAAACGCTATGGTAACTCTAGGTGTCGAAAAACTGTCAGTGGGGAAGACTGCCCGCGTGGTTCCGTTTTTTGAGTCTGGAAGTAGAACGCAGGCATGTAATTATCGTCTCGATTTGTTCTGTCAATTTTAGGAAGGTTCTTTGAGGCAATAATAAGCGAGGAATTCTTCTTTCTTGTAAAAAATTGTGTCACTTTTGCTCAACACGGTTTTGTCCAAGGACGGTCAGCGGCCACCAGTTTAATGCAATTTGTGCAGAGTATCCAGAATGAGCTCGCGAACCACAGGAGTGTCGTTGCGGTGTATAGTGACTTCTCCAAAGCATTCGATAAGGTTCAGCATGCTACTTGAATTGCCTACTTGAAATGCTACTTGAAAGAATTTCGTGATGCACGGCTACTTGCTTCGGTTGTTCGCATCGTATTTGGAAAGCCGAAATCAGTTCGTTGCTCTAAAGAATTTTCAATCCCGTGGGGTACCTGTCATGGGCACCGTTACAAAATGTTCCAGGGGGGGGGGGCAAGATATTTTTTAGTAATAAAAGGTGACGTAATGTGAATGACTATACTATTAATTATTTTGTAGCGCTTTCGTTGTTTTATTGGTTGTAAATGGCATTGATAGAGACATATTCGTATTTATTAGTTAGGATTCTAAAATTGCGACACAACAAACATGAAAATAATAAAAATATTTTAAAAAATACCCAAATATTGCCCATATTGTTCGTTAAATTTAAATTGCAATTACCCTGAAAAATCTCCGTTGCTTTTATGGTTGTTTTTTACATATTATTTTATGTCATTAGCCACGATTGTGACCCCTGTTTCCAAATCATTGAACGTTTATCCTAGAATTTTAGATTTGGTCTGATTGCCAACCAATATTGAAGAATTTTTATTACGTGGTAATATTATGGAGTAAACATTGTTAATTTTTTATAAGAATTTCCAGCTCGTGTTCATCGAGCAAGGCCTAATGTATAATGAGCAACTGGCACCTTTTAAAACCAAAAATACAGGCATAAAATGAACACAATTGATAATTTAATTCTATAATCGTGTCAATCGAGCATCCGATAAAAAGTCTTAATAACACATTGGTAAACAATAAAAGCTGAAAATATCATTTTAAAATGTAACCACATAAACGGAAAACCATGAGTAAATATGTATAAAGAAAAATTGACAAATTTGAAAATTCTGTGACAACGATCATCGACAACGAAATTCAAAATTGCTATCATTACTATTATACGTGAACACTTAAAAGGCGACAATACTAAGTCAACTAGTTAATAATAATTGTTGTTATACATAAGCTGTATGAATTGTCTGTATGACCATAGTAGACAAATTTTTTAATGTCCGGAAATGTATTGTTTGAACGTTGGAGAGAGTCGGAAAATTGAACCAATCTTACAGACAGCAAAGGGAAAAAATAGAGCTATTTATCATAGGACGGCACTTTTAAAGCCAAATAACATTCGTGTGACTTTTTTAAATTATTTATCGTCTTTGAAAGGAGTTAATGAGAACCGTTTTGTAATTTTGATACCAATTTTGGCCAATTTGGGTTATCTGGAATTTTATTGTTTTTAGGGACGTTAAACAAATAAAGTTTTACATACACATTATTTATACATTCTATAATATATTTAGGCTCTATGCAGTACCTAAACGGTGTCAGGTGTGTGGACATGAGTTCGATATCAAAAGTTCAGTATACTTTATCTATATTTTAAACTTATTTTTAACATCCACTATATTTGAGATAAACAGCTGAGCAGTGCTAAAAGGTGCGAAGTACAGTAGAGCGTCGATAATCGGAACTAATTGGGACCGAAGGTCATTCGGATTATTAAATTGTTCGGATTATCAAATATTGCAACTAGATACCAGAAAATAAGATTGGATAGAAGTTCAATCTTAATAAAACCAACACCATTCTATTCCGCTCTTCATAAACTATAAGAATGTCAAAAACTCAAAATCGAAGGGATATCGAAGGAATATCGAAGCGATATCGAAGGAATATCGAAGCGATATCGAAGGGATATCGAAGGGATATCGAAGGGATATCAAAAGGATATTGAAGGGAAATCGAAGGATTTTATTTATATCTTATTTACGATTAATTATGATTTATTTCGGATTTATTTATTATTTATTTATAACAGTAGAGCGGCGATAATCCGATAATGGGACCGAAGGTGATTCGGATTATTAAATATTGCAGCTAGTAAAATAGTGGAAAATACGAGTATTGGATACAAGATATAAAACAAAAGTAACATTTTCCTGTAAACAGGAACCGACAAAAATGGCTTTTCCCTAGGTTCCTCAGTGATTTATTTTATTATTATTTCTTTTTGGGTGTTCGGATTAGGGAATGTTCGGAACACCGAGTTTCGGATTATCGACGTTCTACTGTAACTAAACCTAATAAGTATGATTAAATGAATGCTCAAACATGGGCATTTTGGACTACAGCGCAAAATCATGAACTTGGCACAATTTATATTGTGACCCTTTCACGACGAAAACTGGAAGTAAACAATCTAATGAAACTGACATTGGTGACGATTATAATCAGTATAGTCATCATTAGGATAAGATGTGTGCGCCGTGTAAAAAACTGATTTCGGGGCCTCAAAATGTGCCCAGCCTCGATTAGGAATCACTTTCTTGTCTTGCTAGACAATATACAATATAGTATGTAAAATGTCAGTAGGATCTTTTTTAATTCAGGACGGTGGCAGGCGCCGATACATCACCGAATAGTTTGGGTATAGTTGGGTTGAAAATCCAGGGGGGGCAAGCGCCCCCCCCCTGCCCATATGTAACGGCGCCCATGGTACCTGTAACTTCCGGTGTGGCACAGGGATCCCATTTTGGTCCCATTTTGTTTAACAGCTTTATTAATGATATTGCATCCCGTTTTCAATATTGTCAATGCCTGTTGTACGCTGATGATTTAAAATTGTATGCGCCCGGCGATAAATCTGAAAATTCCACTTTGGCTCAGGACGACTTTAACAGATTATCTGACTGCATCGAACACTATTATACTTATGGACGAGAGCAAGTGTAAGAGTATTGTATTCTCCCGCAAAAATGTTCCCCCCGACCACAATCTGTACTTGTGTGGGTGTAAAATGTCAGTGGTGCCGAGTGTCGACGACCTAGGTGTTCTGTTGGACGAAAAACTGTCCTTTTCGCAGCACATTGACAGAGTCGTGCAGAAGTCGCTGAGGACGTTGGGATTTATATTTAGAATCACCCGCGACTGTTGGCATCCTGACACCCTAGTTATTCTATAGAAGACTCTTGTGCTTTATTGACCGGCTCGAACGCGTTCAGAGAAAGTTCTTTGATTGGCTGAACTTCAGATTCAACAGGCACATGTACTTCTGTACCTACAGCGCGAACTTAGAATTGTATAAACTGCTCTCACTGATGTGCCGCATGGAATCCCAGTATGTATTGTTTTTGTATCGATTGTTCAACAATATGTGTAACAGTAAATTTGTACGTCCTATGTCTCGCTCCATATTAGGGGTGGGCGATCATGGAAATTTGCGATTGATCTTGGAAATTTGTGATCGATCTTCGATCACATTTGAGATCGATCATGATCGATCAGATCGATCAAATCGAAGATATCGATCAGATCGATCTTTTAGTTCTTCCACATACGTACGTAACGTGTCCGGCTATGTACAGTCTTGGAATTAAGTAAGTTCGTATCAGTATTTTAGGAGTGTGTCGGTGATACATCCATGTACGAGTTTTTTGTTATTTTGGTCAGGCCGCTCGGTCGCTAAGTGTAAAAAATTCGCCGTTTACGCTGCATACGCGTATATCGGAAATATATATATTAATTTCGGAATCTTCTTCGAATGCTTTGAATTGATTTATAATAATTTATATGTTTCTATTTATTATCTTAATGTGGAAATAATATAAATGCTACATTGCAATGTAATTGTGCTTTTATTAAATATAACGTTAATTTTTTATATTAATAAACATAAAAGCTTTCGATTAATGGAATAAAAATCTCATTTCAAGATATTGCATAAAACACAACAAATTATACAAACTTATTGCATCTAATTGCTTTTTTTGCGTTAATAAATACAAAAATCAATTTCTTGTTCAATATTTTTACTGGAGGGTAAGGTTTCTGAACTAACATATGTATTAGCATTTGTTCACAAAATAGAAATAAATTAAAATTAAATTGCTATAAATTTGTGTTTATGGTAATTTGTTACTTGTGATTTACTGGTGTTTTCCAGATATTTAGCTTCAAACGTTATAGTTTATATTGTTTGGAAATTTAAAAGACCTTTATTCTTTATGTAAATGTGTTTTAATTAACCTTACAGTACACAATTAATAAGTAAATATGTTATTATTATAAAAGTAATTCTATATTAAATTAAATGCATTACCTACTCGTAAACTTAACTGTAGTGGTCATATTACATTTATTACATTGCAATGAATGTATCGATCTGATCGATCTGATCGATCTGATCGATCTTTTCGATCTTTTCGATCTGATCGATCTTTTCGATCTGATCGATCTTTTCGATCTCATCGATCTGATCGATCTTTCAAATACGATCGAACGTTTGATCAGATTTGCCCAGCCCTAGACGTCAGTACACTAACTTTCAGACGTCAATGTTAGCCATATGTCATGGCATTGATTGAATACTGTTAGACGGATTAGAAAGCAGAAAGGAAGAGCAAAAAGTAAAGCAACTAGAAGCGAAAAATGTCGAGCATATCCCGATCGACGTCGCTTGGTTCATACGAGAAAGGCAGGCCGAGCTACGGCCGCTTCAGATGGCCCTCCAACTGGCAATTCCTGATGGGCACGGTCTGCTACAGCGTCTCCTACACCGGCTACAACACGTTCATTTCGAACGCGGGAAAGAAACCGGGCGTCTGGCAATACCTCGCCATCAGCATCCATATCGGGCTGCCCATCTTCTATACGCAGATTTTCCTCGGCCAGTTCAGCCAGATGAGCATGCTCAATTTCCGCTACCTGATGCCCATGGCCAGAGGCCTCATGTACACTTTCTTGGTGTGCGTTGTCTTGAAGACGATACGTTGCGGTTATGTGTTGACAGATTCGTTACTTTACTTTTTGATGTGCTTTCAACCGGTGCTGCCGTGGGCCGAATGCCCCGAGGGTTACGAGCATATTTGCGAAAGTAGTAACTTGACGGATGGCTACCCGCACACGGCTTACGTCTTCTGGAAATACATCTACGCTGGCAATCCCACCATGGACCTCACCATTGACTTCTCGGGTTTGCCGGAGTTGTCCACGCTGATCGGCTTCTGCATGCAGTGGGTATTCATGTTCGTGGTGGCCGCTATATCCTATACGAGGCACAAGAAGATAACGCGCGTGCTATTCTATATCTACTTCTTGGGGATGTTGGTGTTGCTGGTGTCGATGTATGCCTCCGTGGGGCGTAACTACAACATCTTCTCGTTGCTCTTTGCGCAGGTCGACGAGCTCCTGGTGGTAGAAACGTGGCTGGGAACGGGGCGATCCGTGATCTCGGAGCTGTGCCTCGCCGAACTGTACAATATGTATTCGGGGGCGCACCTTTCGCAGAAGGCGCCGTCCGGGACGCTGTCGCTCGGGTGCGTGATTCTGATCGGCAGCTGCAACTTTCTGGCCTCGCTGTTGACGAACATCTGCTACTACGCGATCAGCGAGAATACGCCGCATCGGATTTCGGTTGTCACGCCGCACGTACTGGGCATAGGCGTCGGGCACATTCTGGTGGTAATACCGCAAGGCTTGAGTTATATGTCGTTCCCGCAGGGGTGGTGCGCCATCTTCTTCGGATCGCTAATCTGCATGGTGAGTACGTCAGGTGAATGAGGAAACGTGGATGGCCAAATGGTATAGCTAGCGTGTTGTGATTGTAGTCGAAGTTGGCCATGATATCAAATGTAAACATTTGTGTTTGCCGCTTCATATGAACTGAATACTACTGTGATACTACTGTTCTATACGCAACTGTTAAATTGGTTACATAACCTAATGTAAGCTCATTACTGGACTACTCACTGGTCACTGCAAAGTACGAAAGCATATGTTCAACATGCGACTGACTGACACGTCCACCTGCAGAGCTTGTTCGCAGGACCAGGAGACGGTAAGACACATCCTGTGCGAATGCCCCGCCCTAGAAGACCAAAGGGTAAGTGGTCTTGGGGACCCCTGGCCTACCATGGACAGAATTCGAAATGGTTCTCTATCGTGCCTCGTAAGCTTTGCCCATAGCCTGGGTTGGTTTACGAGTCCAGTGTGAGCACAAGAGGGTTGCACAAAGGGTCCAGTGGTCTAGCTATGGGCCTTCCCAACCTCTAACATACAACTCTACATACAACGTATTTCTAATTAATTCTTGGGTTAGCACGGCTCAATTATAGATGTTGCTTGTTTGACTTTTTAATTACGTCCAATATTTCGCCAATAATTGTGGCTTCCTCAGGGATTACATAAAACAAAGATACAAATATATTAACTGACACATTGCACAGTACCTAATAACTTACCAAGAAATACTCTTAAAACATAACTACACTTAACACAGGTGACGGCATGTTCAACACATAAGTTGCTAGTGCGAGCGTACAGCTGATACTGGCGGGAAACGGTCATCGGACCCATCCGTCCAACCAGAATTCGGGTGATGAGGCTCTCACATCCAGGTTCTCACACTAAGAACAAGAATAAGATTTATAGTTTATTTCGTAACAATAGTTACCCTAAATTACCCTTTATACAGGTGTCCGGAAAGTAATGGGACCCAGCTTACCCGTACATTCTTCATGTTAAATGGGATCGATTAAATCAAAAATCCCGTAGTAAAAAGTGCTTCCTTAAGAAGTTATAGAGTGTTAAATACAGAAAATATTTTTCTTATTTTGCGTATATTTCAGAAACGAAACTGCTGATCAAACTGAAAAGTGATACCCTTAGGCTTTCGGAGACGCCAAACATGACAAAAGTATTAGGACATGTGGATATTGTAGAGGGAGCTGGCGGCAGCTTTTCTGGGGTAGTATTATCATGATAATTTTATTATTACTTTGCGCGGTATGACTAAAAATTATGATACAGACGTTAATTTCACATAAAAATTGTTTACCTATTCTATCGCGATAAAATCCACCATTTTCGAGAAAAACGCTATTAAACATTTTTTGTATTTGCTAAAAGCTATGTCATTATAAAAAATTAAATTAAATTTTTATTTATTCTTAATTTATACATTTATAAGGTTTTCAAAATGTCCACCGTGTTGTTCAACACATATTTCACAACGTTTCCCCAAATTTAGTCGTACTCTAAAAAATTATTCAAAGTTATTTCTAATTTCATTTCCTGCGTCAATAATCCTTCTTTGTAAATCTAGCTTAGTATTACTGACTTGCCGATATACATTAGATTTCATATAGCCCCATTAACAAAAATCTAATGGGTTGAGTTCTGGGCTTCTCGGTGGCCAAGGATACTAACTCCCACGTCCAATCCAGCGGTGCGGAAAGTGGTTGTGTAAATAGTTTCGCACAGCTAGCGGGAAATGACCGGGAGTACCATACACTCCTATGCAGGTTTTAAGGGATGTCTTCTAATGAGATAGGTAGAATGTTTTCCAAAAACTTTAAATACGATCCACCATTTAATCGAGGAAGAAGTTCGTAAGGCCCGATCAAATAATTTCCAACAACGCCGCACCATACATTTACAGAAAATTCATGTTGGAAATGTTTATTTCTGGATAAATGCGGATTTTCTACATTCCAGGAGTGAGAGCTACGTGTGTTTAGGATACCACGGCGTGTAAAACTTGCCTCATCGGTGAATAATATACGGCCAAAAAATGTTGGGCCGTTATTTTGTTTGTTTCATAACCATCGACAAAAGTTCAATCTTTGTGGCAAATCATTTAGTGTCAACGCCAGCACACTAGTGTGGCGGTATGGATAAAGTTCTGTACGAATAATGTTATGCACACTTATCCGGGGTAGGTACTACAGTAGCTGCACATAATTTCCATACACTTATTTCAGGATCTTCTATTCGCAACAAAATAACTTCCTCCTCCTCTATGGTTTGCGAAGTTGGTCGTCCTGCATGCATGGCGCTTTACCCGAAAACTTCCATGTTCTTTCAGCCGTCGAAATAAATTTTGGAAAAGCTTTCTATTAGGTTGGCGACTATTTTGGTACATTATTTTGCCTGTATCTTCTCGCTGCTGCTGCTCCATTAAATTGCTCTTGAGCATAAACAGCAACCATATCGGTCATCTCCAAGTTTGAAACAAATTTGTGAAGCATGTTGAAAAAAAATTTGAGTTGGGAAAACAGACCGCATTACTTACATACATCATTTGTTACTTTTCATTCGTTAATATTTATTATTAGAATTAGTTAACTAATAAACAGTTAGCTCTGAAGAAGCGAACAGCATGGTTCGCGAAGTCAGAAATTATTAATTTTGAGTCACGGCATAACCCGGAAACTATTTTTCTTCTAAATGATTCTGGCCGTGAACACATTTGTACATTTGTTACATATAATTCCATTTTACGTTTTCTTTGTGCATCATAATCTCGAATGTCTCGTTCATACTTAGCAGAGATCGACACTTTCAGGTAAAACACAGGCCATTAAAGATTCTAGTTCTGTCTCCATATTGGCTGATAAAAAATTGTCTCTCTTGAATTTTTATTCGTTTCACTTTTAGTTCTTTATCGGGAGACGTCCACACAGCTATCATACTTCTTTTTGAGGTGACCTTTCTTCTAATTGTCTTTGTATTTCACCTACGGTGCGTGTTTATTTCACGTTTCTTTATACCTTAATAAATGTTAAATATATTACAATTTCTAGGAAAAATATTTCCTACAAATTGTTATATTTTATCAGTTGTATAGCGTCGCCTATTAGGAATTGAGATATGGATATTGAATTTCTATTAATGTCTCTCTTGCTTTCCCATCTTTTCTATAAAAATAAAGCTAACCTTCCTTCTTACCGGTTGACCCATTCCATAGATACTCTCTTTTATTGTTTTTTTTATGACGCTGACCGCATCTAATTTTGAGAAGTAGCCCACATAAAGGCAGCCGTATTTTTAGTTCGCCCATCTTTTCACGCGTCTGTCATTAGAAAAACAAGAAGTCGAACTTAAAATCCAAACTTCCTACATAGGATTGCAATTGCCCCGAATTCATTGCAATGGGACAAGAGTTTGTTATTCATATTTTTTAAAATCTAAATACACATATTTCATATTCTATAACGAGAAATAAATGACTGATTGCAAATTAAGTGATTTGTATTTCCTTATTAATAATTTGTTTTACTCTTATTAATTATTTAGTAGTTGTAACATTGTAGGTATTGCGGTTGTTATTATTATTTCTAGTTCCGTGTGTCGTACGGTGACTGCACTATAAACCTTCGCAGGAACATGAATTTATGAGTCGCTCTTTGCCGTCTTCGTAGAGTCCACCAGGACGGCAAAAATTTATTTCTCGTATATATTCGGCTCCTGACATATTTTGTTAGGCCGAAATTCAACAATTCTTGCTGCTCACATACACTTCCGCAAAAACATGCTGTCCTAATTTATATGCCGGTTGTTGCTATCTATACGTATGGACGCCACCAGCACGGTAAAATTTATTTTTCTTATGACTTTCGTTTGCCGGGCGCCACTACACACCTCCCGTCTCAACATGCGATTAATTTTGAGGTTGAGTTTTCGATATCTATCGAGACACCACCAGCACGTAATTTTATGTTTCGCATTTTCATAGCTTTGACCTCCAGAAATGTATTTTGTTAGGCCAGAATTTTGTGCGTATTTGTGATTGTCACTGCTTTATCACTCGAAACAATTCATGCTGCTTGGGACTGTACTAGTTGAATTTGATTGGTCGACGCGAATGATGTGGTGTTTGCCCAACAGATGGCTGCACCGGACGATGGTAAAATATGTTATTCTCGTCTGAAACACGTGTGCAATAAAGCAAGAGTTAAATCATTACAACATTCATATTTCGTAGTGATTTTTTTACACAAGTTTATGAAGGTTCAATACAAACTGCCTTAATATTGCTTTTTTGATGTCTAGCTCTGATTTGGAGTAAAAAACTAACAAAAACGACGAATTATTGGCTTCTTTAGCAAGGTTTAAAAAAATTATAACAAGCATGAAGAAAGTGACATTCGTATCCTCTGTAATACACGTTTATCTATAATTTAATGTATTACACGTGAATATTAACACACAATTAAGCTCAGTATGTTTGTTTTTATGTAGTGTTGTTTTGTAGTACGCTACTACCTCTAGTGATTCCTCTTAAGGAAGCGCTTTTTTTCTATGGGATTTTGGGTTTAATCGGTCCCATTTGACATGAAGAATATACAGTTAAGCTGGGTCCCATTACTTTCCGGACAGTCTGTATATTATCAACAAATCAGGTCGTGGCATCCTTGTCGCCCTCCCGCGCGTTATAGCCCACTGGTAGGTATCGGTGCATACCAGTGTTTGTTTATGTTCATTACACATTTCCACGTCCCTTTGGCAAACCATCCATGTCTCTTTATTTATCTGAGGTTAGTATATTCAAATTAGATGGAAAATGGGCTATAATGGGAAATAAATCCGATACGGCCGCCCTTTTGTGATCCGACGCGGAAAGTACAATTGAGTTTCATTATTCTATGGCGTCCACAATGTCCATTAGAGCCTGGCACCCTAAAAACAACCCTTAACTTACACGTTTGTAGTTTTTCGCATTTTACCGCACAACGCTCACGATTTTGCAATTTTAGCCACTGTATTTAATTAATCCTAATAAGATTGTGCATAAAAAATTTATATTCGACTTAAATCATAAACTTAAATCCAGTGGTTTTTAAACCGATAGCGTCTCAATATGGGGGATAGCAGTTTAAGAACCACAAAAAAGAAACAAAGATAAAGTAATAGATACCCCTATATTAAGAAGCTTGTAGTTTAAGAATCACTGTGTATAGTAAAAAGTTGCCCTTTTCGAATCCGAAGCGGAAAATGTCTAGTTTCAATATTATCTGGCGTTCTCAAATTTAAATAGAGTCTGGCACCCCTGAAAGCCACCCCTTAACGTGCAGTTAGCCGTTTTGTGCATTTTACCACCAAACGAACACAATTTCGTAATTTTAGCTTCTGTACTGTATTGTATAAAAATCTCTGCACAAAATAAAGCATTTACCACTTTTTTTGTAAACAGTGGTTCTCAAACAATGAACGTCACATCATGCAAATTTTCCCTGGGAAAACTTGCAAAAAAGAACAAGGTTTCTGAAGTGGGTTCCAGGACATTCGGGGATCGAAGGCAACCAACAAGCCGATATCCTAGTCAGAGAAGGCTCTAAGACTCCCTTCTACGGACATGCATTACGATGTGTTCCCTACTCGCAAATATCATTTCTTAATTTGTTATAAACAAAAAACCTTAAAAAATCGTGTTTTTTCGTTTATCGCTTGTAAAAACTGAACCGATGGAACAATCCTGATGCTATAAACAGACGAATTGTAAGACGAAAAAAATGAACCCTGCACGGACTCGATTGAACTAATATTAACGGAGGAAATTCGGAAAAACCTGAAAAATTTGCGTTTTTTAAAAAATTCATAACTCCGCCATTTTCACAGTTGTAGCGCAGGCTTTCCGCGTGAAAGTAGCGATTGGTGGGTACTTTGAGGGTGGACAAACCAGGCGTTGTCCGATGATTAATTTTTGCACAGTTGTAGTTTGAATTTTTTATGCAATATGGTTCGACGAGCCTGGGTGCCTCGGAGGTGGTCCGATTTGAATTTTATTAACGTATATCGAAAGTAGAAGTATTGTACTACAAAACGTCTATTCTGATTTTGCGTTAAAATGTTGCGAAATTGGCGAAAAATGCTTGCACACATGACTGAAAACTGCCGCGCGTTCCAACACGGTCGAGTCATACTGCGTATTATAAAGGTTTAGATCATCATACAGCGTATGATAAAGTAAAAAGGCATAAATTCTGATAAAACTACATTAAATTCACTACAAATTGCACATATTAATCACGCGTTTTGGCCAAACCGTGTAGCCGCAAATCGGGTGTATATTTTAAGTCACATTACGCGTAACTGTAGAGACCTAAATTATTACTATTTATTTATTAAATACTATATATTAGCTCTTTTTAATGAATACTTACTGTATTATGTATCCTTTTTATTAGGTCTGCAACGCTTAGTGGTTGAAGGGACTGGTTTCGCTTCTGAAATATGAAAGGGAAACACAGCATTATTGGCAATGACTGTAGTGAATTCACTATTGAATACCGCTCTCATCTGCAACAAGTACTTTGGCTGCAGGCTCACTGGTGCGCTGTGAAGGCTCAGGCGGTAGACTCTTCATCTGCGAAATGAAAGAAAACATGATCCTGTATGGGAAACTCCATGAGAATTTTATTAAATAAAGTACTAGAGAAGTGGATGTTTCAAATGTGTGCAGCAATGAAAATTACCTTGTATTTTCGAATTGTGTTCGGTTTCTGGTGTGACGTCCATTTCGTCCTAATCCTATTGATCATCAGCGTTGTTACAACCTTCCACAGTATTGGCAAATCCGGGAGCAATATAGGCCAGCCTTCTTACAACCACAATGCCTTTTGCAGTCTTTCTTGCATTTACAAGAAATAAGCTGAAGCAGTTTGTTAGGTACAGGGGGCTCGAGGGTGGTGATGGGCTGAAGGCCATATCTGTTCTTCATCCACCCCAATGGTATAGGATCTTTCACGAACCCCAGCCACGCCTGCACTTGGAAGTAGACCCCCAGTGAGTGCTGCCGTGCTGTGGCCTCTGTTGGGGGGAGAATGGCGATGTTGGATGTCACTTTGGGTCTACCTCCAAGTTCAGGCGTGGCTCTGGTTCGTGAAAGATCCTATAGCGTTGGGGTGAATGAAGAACAGGTCTTCAGTCCATCACCACCCTCGAGTCCCCTGAACCTGACAAACTGCTTCAGCTTATTTCTTGTAAATGCAAGAAATACTGCAAAGGGTATGGTGGTTGTAAGAAGGTTGGTCTATATTGCTCCCGGCTTTGCCAATACTGTGGGAGGTTGTAACAACCTAAAAAAATATGAGGATGATGATGAGTAGGATTTGGACGAAATGGACGACACACCATAAACCCAACGCAATTCGAATTTACATAGCAATTTTCATTGCTGCACATTCGGAATATCCACTTTTCTAGTACCTATTAATTTAATAAAATTCTCAGGCAGTTTCCCATACACCAACATGTTTTCTTTCATTTTGCAGATGGAGAGTCTACCCCTGGACCTTCACAGCGCACCAGTGACCCTGCAGCCCAAGTAGTTGTTATAGACGACAGAGGTCATCAATAGTGAATTCACCGCACTCATTGTTAATGATGTTGTGTTTCCCATTCATATTTCAGAAACGAAACCAGGCCCGTAAACCGCTAAGCGTCGCAGACTTAATATAAAGAATACATAATGCATTAAGTATTCATTAAAAAGAGCGAATATATAGTTTGTAATAAATAAATTGTAATAATAGGTTAGGTCTGAATTTTTAGTGAAGGGCTCTTTACTTAATAGTTTCGCGTAATGTGACATAAAATATATCCCCGATTTCGCGGCTACACGGTTTGGCCAAAACGCGTGATTAATATGTGCAATTTGTAATGAATTTTTTCTACTTTGCGTTCGTTATGAACTCATAACGAACCCGGTTTCGGTGTCGTTATGAAAACACTAGGTCACAAGCATTTGGTAACTTTTAGTTTTCCAAGATTGATGATATTGACGTCAAGTGTCAAATCAGGCTGACATCTCAATCGCTATTGGCTCGCGTCTGTCGTATTTATCGATTTTACTACAACTGCCAACTGTTGAATATGAAACTACTCTAGATTGTAAGATGACAACCGCAACTTTCGAAATGTATGTAAATTTAATGTCGCAAAGTAGAAAAAATAGTATATAACACTCGTTTTATAAGACGTATTGGCGCACTCGTTCCATTTGGGCACTCCTCGCTACGCTCGTTGTGCCCAAAACTACTCGTGCGCCAATTTTTGTCTTATAAAACTTGTATTATAATATACTATAATGTAATGTTCTTAGAACCATAAGAACGAATGACAGCGGTAGCAACCTAACCTCCAATTCGAGCGCGAACGTGTGATGTGAACAAGATGTTTTCCTTGGTATGTTTTCACTTTGGTTCTGTTAAACATGGTAATGATGGATATATAAATTATATAGGATATTATCACAATTAAATGACTGTATTTTTAATAATTAAATATTAATCTTTAACGACCTACCTAGTAGGCAATCTAATATACACAACTATATAACCAATCCACGCGGTAAGTCCATATCTTGGTTCATACGATTTTAAGCGATGAGTCAACTTCAGCTCTCCCGGTTTTGCCTATATTATCATTATAATCATTGGCGCGTATAATGATGGGGATTATATAGTCATAGATACGTATGCAATGGACTTATTATATGTGAGTCGTAGATAAAAGTCTTAGAAACAATACGGCAGCATGAAATTTCATAGCCACTTTTACTGTAAAAAAGACGCAAGATTCTTCTTCATCACCGGCCCAATATCTGAATCAATCCCACAATTAAAATAATTCCTGAGTATAGCTTTGCTCTCGAAGTCAGTCCCCAGAACCACAGTCCCAAACGATAAACGATGTCAGTAACTCATTCAAACTTCATTCGACAGTTCATAATTTGCCGAAATTCAACAATACTCAAGTTACCAACATGTATTTCTTCTCCTTTTGTGTTCAAAACATTAACGTTTTAGCTCAAAACATAATCAAATAATTGAATATAGCTAACCACCTATCAGGTCAAAAACGTACTCAAATAATTCCAAAAGGCTTTCAGCTCAAACATAATCAAACATTAGCAAATGACCAACCCTTCAGATCTACAAAATAAATTATCATGTGAGCTAGTTTTCTTTTTTATGCGGTCAGCTCAACAAAATAAACTAACTAAGGGAGTAAAGGGCTGACATTCCGGCACAGAAAGTTATACTAATATTCGCAAAAGCATAACTCTTCAGTGCACTACATAAATAAATATTAGCAGAAATCCAACCCTTCAGACAAACAAAACAAATTACCATGTGAGAGAACGGACCTTCAGCTCAACAAGTTAAACAAGTATTCGCAAAAGATTAACCTTTCAACTCAATAGGATAAAGATATTAGAAAATGACTATCCTTTCAGTTAGATATAGATCCCGCCATGTATAGATAGATTACCAAAAAATAAGTCTAAAATCTTATATTATTCTTCCATGATAAATTTCCCTGGCCAAAAAAAGAATCGCAAAGGCGAAATTTAAAAATCTTATTATCAGCCATACTGTGCGTTTTTATAACAACTTTTTCATATTTCCGAACAAATAGTACCACAGCTAATACATAGCAATTGATGAAAAAAAAATTAAATTGTAATTTAAATAACTACAAATCTATCTTGAAAAATTGTTGCAAACTCAACTTTTTTTTAGATACCGCCTGCCTGTACGGAGTGAACTTTTCTTATCTGCAAATATAAAAACTTGGGTCTGGTAATATATTTTCTTTATGACCGTAAATCTCGAAAACTTGAAATGAGTGATTAAACAATCAAAAATTGTTTTGAACCTATTTTTTGCTTATCTACCCATAACGCGCGGGTGTGCTATGCCTATAAAAACAAGTCGATCGCGACACACTTTTAAGATAAAAGGTGGATCTTGGGTACACAAAAGTTGGCCACCCCTGCCATACATGATGTCTCTAAAAGTAGAAGGAAACGTTAATATTGTTAATATTGGAACATCCTTGTATGATGGTGCTTCAAAATTGCGGCATTGTATAGTGTATAGCATTATTGTATATTGTGTGGATATTAAACAGCAAACCCCTATATTGGGGCGTATTTAGGAAAAACTAGATTTTTTTTTGTCCAGCATCTTATAATAGTTTAATTTCGTACAGAGGCTAAAATTGCAAACTCGTAACCGTTTTGGGCTAAAATCTTTAAAACCGGGTGGTTTCTAGAGTGCTAGGCTATAGTAAAATTTGTGAACGCCATAGAAAATTGAAATGCAACACATTTCGTGTCGGATCTCAAAAAGGCAGCTGAGGATCAGACTCTGTATGCGTGTTGTCCAATATTTTAAATTATAACAAACAGAGCATAAATATTACAAGTTTGTGGTTAAATTGATCGAAAGTGTAATTTTGACAAACATTTTAACTATAATCATTTAATAATTGTGTCCAGATACAAAACATCTGCAATAGTTTTCGAAATAAACAGAAACACTTGTTGGACAAGCTGCATTTAGTTTGTCAGTCTGGAACAAACTGAATTTTGTTTGTCTGCTAAGTAAACTTCAGTGACTTTATAGGATGTGCTGTTAAAATAACAAAATTACAAAGAAAAATAATAAGGTAAACGCCTCAAAATCAGACAGGTTAAGGAATGTTTGTTACATTTTAACTGTAGAATTAATATTTATGTGGTGATAAGGATTATGTGAACTTTTTTAAAACAAATATTTCCTTCTAAAGATATCTAGCTAATCATTTTTCAAGAAAATTGATAATAGTTATGTAATTTATATTTTTTGGGTGGTTCGGGCCAGAATAATGATTTTTCTAATGGAGATGGCATGAGTTCAACTGTTATCTCCAACGGTGGTATATTAATGCCAAAATCGCTATACTGCTGCTAGTGTAATAATTAGGGATTATTTATGTCCGTAATTCCAACACTCGCGGTTGAACTTGGACAAGATGCGTACAATTAATTGTAATATAATAATATAATAATAAGCGTTTATTTCCATAAGGTAACAGTGTTACATTGGACAAGTCAAGTTCGGTGTATACAGATATAACATACATTCATACATGTACACGATATCATACACAACAATACAAACAAGTCACAGACTGTATAAGCACAAAATATATAAACAAAGGCCAAAGCAATGGCAAAACTACACACACAAAATCTACAGAATACATGACATAAACTCTTGTAGGTTGTAAAACCCTTTCCCGACAAGAAGCAACTTTAAACGTCTCTTAAATTTGGGCAGAGACTTTTCCTGCTTCAACCCCGTTGGCAACATATTAAAAATCTTCGGTCCCAGACAGTTGGGAGATTTGGCCTTAATGTCTAATCTGGCGTACGGTACATCTAAATCGCCACAACACAACGTCGGGTATTGAAATGGTGTCTATCAAACTGTTTAGAAAAACACGTTCTATTTTTAAAAACAAATATTGACAGTTCATAGATATACAAACAATACAAAGTGAAAATTTTAAAATCTCTGAAGATATCACGGCAAGATGCTGAACTTTTCACACCAGCCATAACGAATACATCACGAGCAGAAGACGACCCACCCCAGAAACATATCCCATACGCAAGGCGCGAGCTCACCTGGGCGTAGTAGAACTGGATCAGCTGTTGACGCGATAAATATGGTTTCAGCGCTCGAAACTGATAGGCCATCGAACCCAGTTTAGAAGACAGCGTCGAACATTGCTGCTTCCAGTTCAAGTTATCATCGACATGGAGGCCCAGAAGTCTAATTCGATTTGTGGCCACAATATTGTGTCCGTTAAATTCAAGGTCAAACGCCTCCACATGCTTTCTGGGGCAATGAAATTGCATTTGGTGGGTTTTGCTGATGTTGAACGACAGACGATTCACCGTGAACCACTCGCTCAACGACTTGAGAATGCGACCACTCGATGCAGCAACCTCCGCCGCAGACGAACCGTGCACCACAACGGTTGTGTCATCCGCGTACAATGTAAAATGAACACTGCTATCAATAAAAGGGATGTCGTTTATATAGAGTAAGAACAGCATGGGACCAAGGACTGAACCTTGTGGAACACCCAGGTTAACGGTTTTATAGCCTGAAGTGTGCTGCTCCAAAACTCCGTTTGACTTACGACTGATTGAGACGCACTGCCTCCGGTTCCTGAGGTAGGACATCACCCACTCTAATGAAAGACCACGCACCCCACACCGGAGCAGCTTGGCCTCGAGGATATGATGGTCCACACAGTCAAAGGCCCGACTGAGGTCGCAGAAGATCCCAGTAGGGACCCCTACCGCATCGACCAGATCCATGATCCATCTATGTGTAAGCGAATGCACTGCGGATGAGGTAGATTTGCTCTTCAAGAAGCCGTGCTGGCAGGGAGATATGATGGAATGTCGAGTCAGGAATTTCTCCAATCTGTCTAAGAAACAATGGTCGAACATTCCAGAGAATGTAGGCGGTATGGATACTGGGCGATAATTCCCCATTCCATGTGGATCCGCTTTCTTACAGATCGGAAAAACTTTGTTGATCTTGATTTTTTCGGGAAATGTACCTGTTCTGAAGGACAGATTCACGAGACGCTGCAGAGGAGACGAAATTACGTGAGCAATCCTTCGTATCAGAAAAGCAGGCACCTCATCAACACCGCTAGATTTTTTGTTCTTAATCTTGCCTCTGACCAGATTACATAATTCATCCGCTGCAAACGGTTGAACAAACATGGAAGAATCAACAACTGCTGGGAGAGGCAACATAGGGGCAGCCACTGTGGAAGGTGGTATGGCTGTTACTATTTCCTGGGGTGAATTGACAAAAAAATCGTTTAAAGAAGTCGCCACCCTTGTTGGATCAGAAGTCAAATGCCCAAATATGACAAACGAGGTAATAGTATATTATTTGACGAGCACATAATTAAGGATATAAATCGCGAGCACTAAGTTCACACGGGAGCCGTAGGTGAGCATGTAATCATGCGAGCGATTTATATCCGTTATGTGCGAGTAAATACGACGTTTTATCTACGACTCATCAACTCAATTTTATGCAAAATATTTTAAATGTGTTGGTCAATGATGACGAGGCGAACTGTCTGGTTTTGACAGACATTGACACTAGCGTTGTATAATGACAGTACGTTTAAATAATGAGGTCATTATTTTAACGAACTGTCATTATTATACAACGCTAGTGTCATTATAACCATTGGCGCGTATAATAATAGGGATTATATAGTCATAGATACGTATGCAATGAACTTATTATATGTGAGTCGTAGATAAACTATGTTATGTTCTTGTGTAAAGACAGCTATAGAACCATATACGTATTAGTTCTAACCATGTACACAATTCCGACACACAAGTCTGAATTAAGAACGTGCTATATTTACATGACCTAATTCCGTCACCCCCAAATTTGTAAATAATAGTGGTTAAAACCGCATTTTAATGAAAATAAGAAGCATTTTTAGTCAGCCTAAATAGATATTAGTAGAATTTTCTTAATTTCTGTTATTCTGTAGCGATGTAAAGGGAAGTCGAATTGCAGATACCTTATAAAGAAAAATCAACTTTTAGCATAACACTCAATTATCAAGGTCAGTAAAACTTTTCTGCCCGTTAGAACATTGGTTATAGGCAAAACTGGGAGAGCTGAAGGTGATTCATCGCTTAAAATCGTATGAACCAAATTATGAACGTACCGCGTGAATAGGTTGTTAGCTGTGTATATTAAGTTGCCTACTAGGTAGTTCGTTCATGATTAATATTTAATTATTAAAAATACTGTCATTTAATTGTGATAATTGTCCTATCTAATTTATATATCCATCATTAGCATGTTTAACAGAAGCAAAGTAAAAACATACCAACGAAAACATCTTGTTCGCATCACACGTTTGCGGTCGAATTGGAGGTTAGGTTGCTACCGCTGTCATTCGTTCTTATGGTTCTAAGAACAGACGTACTTTTTTGTCTTGCCCATTTAAATTATACAGCAGACGTATGAAAAGTATGCTATTTCGTTTTAACACGCGTCAATATTTAGAAATATTCTGTAACGTATGTCTAAAATAACAGCTGAAATCTATGAGTAATCTTCAGCTCTCCCAGTTTTGCCTATAATAGGGTATTCCGGTGTTTTTTAAATTGTCATTTTTTATAAACTATGAGTGTTACTGTTTGCTACTTCACTAGTAAGGTATCAAAAATCGTTTTAAATTAAGAGAAATCGTTGTTTGAATTTTGAATTAGGATTGGTCTTTGTGACGTCACAAAGACCGCTCAAAGTGCGCGACTTGACAACGTTGCTATATCTAGGGTGCACGTAATTTGTAGTCTTGTTGTGTCAACGTTTAGAATCGCTCGTTTGTTGACACCTGCTTTGGATATTAAGGTTATATTAAATACTTGACTTCAAAATGTATAAACGCCAACGCCGACGTAGTTCTGTGTCGAATTGAAAATGGAGTTCGACTTCGTTCTCAAACAACAGGGTACTAACCGTCAACTGCCGTCAACTTGAGCGATCAGCTGTTCGAGAGCTGTCCGCTGTTGCCAGCGCTAATAGGGATCGGTAATCATCGTGTGTTTCCGAGGGTGGTTGGTGAATTCAAACGAAATGCACTTTTAATTGCAATTATCTCACAGAAAAACTAAATCAAAAAGCCCAAAGCTTAACTTTATGAATCCTCATAAATTGTACAATAGGTTAAACCGAATATCTGCTTAAATTTTGACATGACCGGAATACCCTATTGTGGGTTGGTAAGTGTAATATCAAATCAACAAACGGATTGTCCTAAAATAAAGTTCAATGTTGATTTCTTATTTTATCCAACTAAACAGAAATATGGCGGAATTTAGGACTGTGTCTGAATTTGGGACGTTTACCTTAATACTATAATTATTTCCCGTACTTTTACAAATCTGTGCGCATTATTACAAACGGCGCACGTAAAATTAGAACTGAAGGTTTAAACACTAAGAAACTAAGGAACGATTCTGGGTTGATAAGTGTAATATCAAATCAACTAACCGATTGTCAAAATAAAGTTCAATGTTGTAGATTTCTTATATTATCCAACTAAACAGAAGTATGGCGGAATTTAAGACAATGTCAGAATTTGGGAGGTTTATCATACGTTATTTTCTTATTTTCTGTGCGTTGGGACAGCTATCTAATATCAATGTCATTATCAGAAAAATAATAAAATTATAGTTAGGGTAAGGTTGCTTAAGTCGTACCCCTTAAGAAACAAGCTGTATAAATGCTAGGATTTATCAAATAAACAAGAAATATATATGTTATTCAAAACTCGATTATATTGAAAATCGAAACACAAAATGGTTTAACATAAAACAAACTAAATTTTTAAAAACTTGATGGTGGTACGATTAGGTAACCAGTCTCCTAAGTTGTACCTAAGGATACAATTAACCATCAATTAACAAACAATAATAGTTAAAGCCTATATATTTTTTAGAATGTTTACATATGTCATATACTTAGTTAGTACAACCATGACACCACTACAACCTGTCATTAGAATGAAAATATGTCAAATCCTGGCTAACTAGTTTTAATGCCGTACGAGCGATCTCAATCAAATACAATTTGCTCATGCAGCTAAACTATTAGTTATACCAAAAAATGTCATAGACATAAATTATACAAAATTTCTTTAATTAATAAATCTTTAATTTATTATTTAACTATTTTGACAAAATTGCGGAATTGGCGGCTCATTTCCACAAATGCTTAGAGGAAACATCCAGTTCCTTTAGACTCTTTTAAACAAACAGCTTCTCAGTCCTAGGTTTCGCCGGAATCGTCGCCACAAAAAAACGGTTACACACACATTTTTTGTAGCTTGGTAAAAAATATTCAGGGGACCTAAACGGTCTGATTACCGATAAAATCACTTTTTTTTGCACTGTTGCAATGCTATATCATACTATATATGATAAAGTAAAAATAGACGGGAGGTTAAAATAGGTAAAAACGAGAAGATATTCGAAAGAAAGTCGTACCAGTACGATTTAGGGATTTCATTTAGGTACGACACGGTACAAGTAACATTAAAAAAAACCATAACCTAACTCTGAATAACTTCAATACGATTTCGTTCCGGGCAAACGATGATTTAAATACTAAATAATTAATATATAATAATTTTATCAATAACTCGTGGTTGTCGCGGTATTACTTTCAAAATTTAGAAGGTACGACTTAGGCACTTGTACTACGTAAGCAACCTTGCCCTACGTAGAATCTTGAATCTTGAATCGGCACCTTCAGTCAAACCTGATTCTGTTGGGACACATTTTAATACACAGTGTGTTGCCCACCATTTACTTATTATCGCGCCACCTTTGGTTGAAAATTTCCAATTTTGGACAAAACGCATATACGTAGAAACTCCGCTCCTCAACTGTATCGGATCTATTTCCTTTCTTTATGGTAATTCGAACGTACTAGGTGGTTTCCAATCAGACCCTCCATCTGGTCAGCATCCAGATGACCATCGCCGACATGTACCCGAACTTCGAGAAGTACCGCACTTACCTGATCGGCGGCTGTTGCCTGGTCAGCTGCATAATCGGCGCCTTGCTTCTGCCGAGGGGAATGTTCGTAATCAGCAAGTACTCCTTGGAGAGCGTCATCGACAACCTGATGTGCAGTTGTCTGGCCCTATGGGTGGTGACCGTCTATTGGGTGTACGGCGTCGGGCGACTATCCGACGACATTCAGTTCATGAAGGGCGTGCAGCCGACCAAATTCTGGAAGATACTCTGGTACGTCATCCCGCTCGGATTCCTGCTCCTGTGTGGTCTGTACTTCCATATCCTGATCTCCTGGGAGCTGTATTACCTACTGGCGAATGTGGTGGTGCTTACCTCGTGCCTGACGCCCTTTTTTGGTTTTGTGTTCATGGAGATGTTTCTTAATTTGAGGAAGAGGAATATGTTGGGGATTTTCCAACCGCATCCGAAGTGGGGTCCGCCGGATGCGGACGAGAGGCTGTATAGGAAATTTTTTAATCCGAGGACGGAGACCAAGTACCAGGCGCACAAGATGATCTGCTCGCACAAGTGCCTGACGAATAGCGAGGTGCTGAAGGATACTATTAAGCAGGAGGATGAATTGAGGGCCGAATTTTTCAAGTGGAAGTATCCGGAGGACGATATTATCGAGACTATCAGCCAGTCCGAGCTTTCTAGCCTGTCTACTATGAGTGACTCTGACTAAGTCTGATTGTTCCTTTTTGGTTTCGTGTTTTGAATAGGTAAACAAGTCTATTTTTGTATCTGCACATCGATGGCCTAGCTTCGATACCATGTATTGTCTTGAGTAAAGCATAAGTGTACGTGGTGTCGCAGCTAACGCCATCGATATCTTCTTGTACTATAGTATATTATAATACAAGTTTTATAAGACAAAAATGAGCGCACGAGTTGTTTTGGGCACGACGACCGTTGCGAGGAGTGCCTAAATGGAACGAGTGCGCCAGTACGTCTTGTAAAAGAAGTGTTATACCGGGTGATTCAATTTTGAGTCTCACCATGGGGATCTCGCTTATTAGTGGAGATAGAGCCTATGTTTAAATTTGGAAAAGTTTCGTATTTTTGTGCTAATAAATTATCTGAAAAGAAATTTAAGCTATAATTTTTCATTTGGAGATATCCACAAAAACTGAAATTTTTTATTCAAAACCAAATGTACCTAGACATTTGAAACAAAAACATTCTACAGGTACTTTTTAACATGGAATGCAGTGTTATTTTTTCATTTGAAATAACATCATCGCGGCGTAACCATGGCCAACTTTTTTTCTTATGGGCGCCATGTTGAATTTTGGTATTTTCCGATAGTCGTGTCTTTTCTCATTTCCGCAATGTATAACATGTTACCATTCTTTTTTAAAATAATGGTGTAATAATCTGGACCAAGCTGTAATAATCTGTAACCAAGCAGGAGTTTGGTTACAGACCGCCAGAGTCGTTGCCAAGCAACGCCAACAAAATGCACTTGGATCAAGCGGCGCCCTCAGTGTTAGGTTTGCCATTTAACCAAATAACCCTTAATTGTGGTTGATTGTGGACGTAAAATGCCGTTTACCAATTTTCGAAATGTATAACATATTCGCATTATTTTCTAAAACAATGGTTTAATAATAAAAAGACACGTTCTTCTTTTTCTTGTTGTTTGTCGTGCTTATCAAGTAACCAACTGCAGCTTGGTTACAGACCTTCGGCGCCGTACTGACCAAGGGTGCTTTGGATTAAATAGTTAAAAGAAGCAAGTTTATACAACATAAAGATTATATTTTAAGTAAATGTTCAAATTGGCCGCTATTTTCTTTAAGGCATAAAAGCGTGCCCACTTTTCTACATGTTGTTATGCTCTTCTTACTGTTCTTCCCGGGATAGCATTGACCGCATTTGTTATTCGATCTCGCAGATCGTCGATATTTCTGCGAGTATCGTGATAAATTTCGTCGTTCACAGTTCCCCAAAGAAAATAGTCCAGAAGACTTAAATCAGGGGATCCACCAGTCCACCATTACCAATCCAGCGATTTGGAAATTGTTGATTTAAATAATTTCGTACAATTGCAAAGTTTGACTTGTGTGGGGTTTGTACATTTTCAATTTCGTTGTTCGTAGCGGTCTTCAAACACGTGTTTGCGGCAATTCCAAATTTAGGGCTACTTTCCGCTTAGAAATCCGAGGGTCGTCATTTATCTAAAAACCAGGAGTGGAAGCATTGCAAATTATGGTAATTTTACGTTTACCATACCTCTTTGATCAGTTTCAACATTTCCATGAGGATTATAAGAATTGCAGGATTTACTATACGATCCATGGTCCGCTAAATTTCCGTCCAATGTTAGGAATATTGTACGATGCGACATTTCTAAGAGAACAATAATAACACCTTATTATATCACGCTTTTCGTTATTCGTAAACGGCATTTTACACCCACAATCAACCACAATTAAGGTTTATTTGGTTAAATGGCAAACTTAACGCTATGGGCGCCGCTTGGTCCAAGTGTTTTTTGTTGGTGTTGCTTGGCAACGACTGCGGCGGTCTGTAACCAAGCTCCAGTTGGGTACCTGCAGGTTTTTTTATTATTACACCATTATTTTAAAAAAGAATGGTAACATGATGTACATTGCGGAAATGAGAAAAAACACAACTATCGGAAAATACCAAAATTCAACATGGCGCCCATAAGCAAAACAAAAGTTGGCCATGGTTACGCCGCCATCTTTGATGTTAAAATTAAATAAAAATCTGATGTGGCCAGGCACAATACTTTATCATACAAAATATAAAATTAATAGTTTTTAGCTGCATGAGAATCTATTTGATTGAGATAAATCGTGTCTGCATTAAAATTAAACTAGTTAGTCAGGATTTGACACATATTTCATCACTGTTATCAGAATAATAGTTATTTATCTCACAAGTGCTGAAAGTACGAAATACCG